>CAXHSM010001491.1:1563472-1734548 GCA_964019185.1 Maratus speculifer
ACTATCATAGTATATTATTTTCTTCATAGATCAATTCTTTTTGGCTACCAATATCATTGATTGAAAATAAGGCACAATTTATAGTTAAAAGAAAGATTTAAAAATAAGATATTTAAAAAGTACTTATCGATTATATACAATCCTTTTATTTCAAATGTTTAAAAAAAGGAGGGAGGGGAGATTAGTGAATTATTTAGCATGTTGAACAAGAAATAATAAAAGTTGTTTAAAATTAAAAAAAAAAACAAGTCGTTGGGGGCCACCGTAATACTTACCCATCATGTTTATACTACAAATAAAACGTGGAAAAATCGCTTAATGACGTAACGTAATGTGTTAAATCCAAGTGAATGCGACATTTACGGTAAGCCATTTTTGGCTTTTAATCATACACTTTGGCGATAGATAGTTTTTTAATAGACGAAATCAACGAAGTGGGTGAAAGAAGCATCCTTTAACTCCAGAAATTTCAATTATATTAACCAACAATTTACTGCATTGGATTAAGCGTCTCATTAAATATTGAAATATATCCTTGAATTGAAATTTGAATGAAATACAGCGTCATGAAAAATCGAAGAGTATAAAAAATAGGATTTCAAATATCTCGATAGCTAATTATCTAATTGGCTTCAGTTTTTATGCAAAATTTGTGTTATTTTATTGCCTTTAACGTCCATTCCTTGAAACAAAAAATTTCGAAAAATTTTATATACTTTTCATCAGAACAAATTTTTCGAGAGTCCAAAAAAATAGTTCCGGATAATCGAGGTTACTGATATTCAATAGGCTTTGTGCCATTCTTACATGACAAGTACATACAAAATTTCAAGTCTCTCTCTCAATTTGTTCGGGAGATAGAGCGTTTACAGACACACAGACAGACAACCCATCATACGTAATATAGGGTAAGTCTTGCAATCGTTTTGAAAATCGAAATTTTTTTTTGACAGATTTACACGTTTTAGACACTGGTGATTTCAAAAAACATATTTTTAGAAAATAAAATTTACCGTCCGTCCGTCTGTGTGTCTGTCTGTCTATAACCGCTCTATCTCCCGAACAAATTGAGACAGAGACTTGAAATTTTGTATGTACTTAGTATATAATAATCGGACGAAGCTTATTTAATATCAGTAACCTCGATTATCCGGAACTATTTTTTTCGGACTCCCGAAAAATTCGTTCTGATGATAAGGTATATAAAAATTTTCGATTTTTTTTTTATTTTAAGGAATGGACGTAAAGGGCAATAAAATAACACAAATTTTGCATGCAGAACGATGTCGATCGGATTATTAGTTGCGGATATATGTGTAATCCTGTTTTCCACATTTTTCGATTTTTCATGACCCTGTAGTTCTTTCAAATTTCAATTCACAGATATTTTTAAATTGGAAATGAGACGCTTAGTCCGACGCAGTAAATTTTAGTTAATATGATTATTATTTTTTGAGCTATAAGGATGTTTCTTTTACGCAATCCAGTGCTACATGAGTATTTTTGCGTTGTTGAAATTGGCTCATCAGCAATTCATTAATAGAGCATTCTTATGTATATTAAAAATATTAAATTATGCGTTTAAATTTTATTTTGAATTCGCCATAGATAGTTTACACGCGTTTCATTTTCATATTTTATATTATGATGGGTAAGTATTACGGTGGCACCTCAACGACTAGTTATCTATTAGTAATAACAGTAAGGTTCATTTTGAAAAAATTTCTTTTAAAAATTTAAAATCATCAAAATCTAATAAAGGCCCATGCAACAACGAACATAATGCAGAGACATTGCTGCCCACTGAAAGAGCCAGTGGGATCCTCAATCATAAGTTTTTTGAATAATTATATATGTATATATACTAAATATAGAATATACAACCTCTGACAATAAAGTTCGGTGATTAATCCTGTAACATTAATTTAGATGACATATTAGCGAAAGTTACCAAACCATCCTTCAAAATAGTCATCTCCCATAACTATGCACTGCTGAGATCTGTTACACATGTCCTGGGAAATTAGCAAGAAGTCTTCGTTTGGGATGGAGTTCAAAAGATTCGTCAAGTTTCATTGGATTTTAGCAATAGGGTCAAATCTCTTTCAAAGAGACTTTGAGTCGTGGAAATAGAAAGAAGTGTGGAGGATTGAGATCTGGCGAGTATGGTGGATGTTCAATTTGCACCAGCCCTCATGAATTTCTTTCGGTCTCTTGCAAAGCTTAAAACCAAACTTTAAACTGATCTTATGGTCGTTCAATTTTCTGTTCTCTGTTAAGAACCAACACACTGAACAAGCACTTAGTAAAACATGTTTCACACAGAACATAAATGACGCTCAACTGAACAACGGTGGAAGAAGATGGTCAACACTTCCCTCTATGCAGGTGCAGCGTTTTGTTTCCCCAGTGTTGCCAGATCGGTCGTTCTGAATTCATTCACCAAACTTTTTTGTCAGAGGTAGTACTGTTCCAGCGTATATAGGGTTCTTTTGATCTTATGGTTAGACAACTTCAAACTCTTGTTTCTTAGAAAAGTAGAAAATAATTTATTTACAGATTTTCAAAACAACAGAGTCTTCGAAACTCACAAATATTACTAGATATTCAAAAATAACTGTTCAAATCTATCGTACAAGTGCAGATATAGGTCCCAGAGACTCTTTATACAATGTCTCAACACTAAAATCACATTCAAAATAACGTAAATAAGACTCAAGCAAACTTGCTAAAACAGTACCCTAGAAGTTCACTCAATGACTGACTGGTAAATAATAATAACAACAGCTCGTATTGCTCTCCTTATATAGGCTCGCAGCATGTGCTGGAAATTTCTAGAACCTTCTCGAAAAATCCACGGAACAACAAACAATGTATCAGTATATCTAAGGGGGGTTACCATAGAGAGGGAAGGGTTACCATCGCCAACAATCGCCAAGTTTGTCGCCAACTTGGCGACCAAAATTAGTCGTCAAAAGTGACGCCAACTTGGCAATATCTTTATTATTTCGCCAAGCTGCCATAGACATTCACTGAAAATAATAGACAAGTTTGCTTGATAACAGATACAATGTAACAAAAATTAATATTAGTAAAGGAATGGAGCTTAATAAGATTATTTACATTATTTTACAGTACAAACAATAACTATTTACAAAATTCGTAACAGTATATATACAGTCGAGTCTCTTTTTAACGAAATTCCATACATCGATTTTCTCTATATAACAAATTTTTAGTAGGAGCGGTCCCATTTTCCTACGATTACATTAAAAACAGTCTCTATATACCGAAATATCTATCTCTATATAACTAATATTTTCATAAAATACTCTTTATTTAGTTTTAAAAAAAGCTTCAAAATTACAAGGAATCAAATTTCCATCACTTATTTCTGATTTATCGTTCATTGCTGAGTTTTTTACATTACTTCTCTCCTTGAATCTACTTGTTCTTTAAGATCAGCGAATTAATCCTCCTCCCCTCTTACACACCTTTCAACATCTTTCTCAAAATAGTGTCGATTCGAATGTTACACATATAAGAGCGGTTACAATGACGGTAATTTTTGAATTGGTGAAGAATTTATAATTTTTTGGAGGTAATTGCTAAAATTTGAACATTTTTCGAGAGTGTAATAATTTTGAAATCACAAGAACCAAAAATTACACATTTCTTCTCGTCTAAAATTAATCACGACTTCCTTATTTGACTTTCAAATAAATGTGTTTTCTTTTTTGAAACTGTTTAAAAATTACAAAATGGAATATTAAGATAATATTTATAGCTAAACATTTCAAATTATTAATTAAACACATCAAAAATAATATTTCTTCAAAATTTACACATTACATAAGAATTTTAACTTCATTCTCTATACTACGTATTTCTCTATATAACGAATTTTTTACTGGAACAATATATTTCGTTATATAGAGACTCAACTGTATGTACTAATAATTAAATTCATTGTCTCTGTGTATGTCTGCGGCAGCTAACGAAATCTGCATCATGTATGAGGCTGGAAATTTTTGTGAAGATAGTTCAAGGCCTCTTGTAAAACACCTTACACTTAGACTTTAAAATTTTTAATAATTAGCTAGGTGATAAATTAAAAATCCCAAATATTACTAATTAATGAACATTGGTGATAACCTAGAAAATAAAAGAGAGAGAGAAAAATGAAAACAGATAAGCAGGAACATTTTTTTACTGCTTAAAGCTATTGAAAAAGGTCCATATTACAGAAGCAGAATGCTTTCAATAGAAAAAAGTGTGAATCATACGTTAAATAGATTTGTGTGAACAGTGTACTTGATTTTGGTACCCTTTTCATAAAAGAAATACAGTAGATTCCCATGAATCCGTAACTCTCTAAAATCCGCACATCATTTTCAGATAAAAACAATGAAACATTCAGTTCAGATATAGAGACATAAATTTGATTGTTTTTTATATCAATTCCATGTATATTTTAACTTGTAATTTTCGTTAATATTACTGAGTTCATGTTTTTTCATGACGGATTAATAAAATTATTTCTGAGAAAAATTCAAGATATTGCTTCATTCAAACATTCATTATAGTTTTGATTGCATTATTAATTACATTCAAAATACTTTTTAAAAATGTAAACAACCAGAAATTTGAAAAATTGTAAAATCCCCCTAACCTCTGGTCTCAATCTGTGCGGATTTGAGAAAGTCTACCATCTTCCAACAAAAGTTGACTCCAGTTGATATTCTGTGAAATGCTAGGAATATGCCGTCAAATGTTGTCTTTGATATCCGGTTAAGTTAATAAATAAAATTTCTAAATTATCACAATGCTAAATGTGTAATTTATTAAAAACCGACCTATAGTGGCGCAATTTTTATTTTTATTTTATTTATTTATTTTCTTTTTGGCCTAAACAAATTTCCATCCTTTTATTATAGCTATAACAAAATTTCACATCTTTAGGAAAAAAAAATTCTGTCTTCAGACAAATTTAAAGTCGGGTAGTTTCATTTAAGAACACTGTATATTTTTGTTGGTTATATTTTGTGTTCAGGTATGCACCTGCTTTAAAGTGATTCTGTAAAGATCACAAATTAATTAAAAAGGAATCAACAGTTTCATAGCTTTTCTTCAACTAAACATTTTTACTTTCTTTTATCTTTACAAAAGGAAACTATTCGCTATGTGAAAATTTTGAATTCAGGTTTGCGACGGATTCACACGTTTTCAAAATCACAGAATCGAAAAACATGTTTCTATAAAATGTCTAACTGTATGGAGACGAAAATTTTGTAAGTGCTCAAACTCAAGAATTAATGGACGGGATTCAACAAAACTTTAGACTCTGATGATCTTGACATAAGCTAGCAGTGATTAGTTTCCGGTGCATATCGCTGAACAGATGGCACTGCTATGCTGCAATAATCACAATTTTTACAACAGCTATATCTGAAAGACTAGTGCATGGACTTTCATAAAACTTTAGATTGTGTTAATATTTGATATAATATGGTGCTAATTGCGTTTTGGTTCAAATCGCTCAACAGCTGGCATTGTCATAAGGCATTATTCGTGATTATTGCAATAGTTATCTTTCAAGAACTAAGGGGCAAAATTTTCAAATTTCATTATGATAGAAAGTGTCTAATGTTCATCTCGCAGTCAGCTGTGGTGGTGAAGAGCAGATGATGTGCTGTCGATAGGTGGTCTATAAGTCGTTTTAATGTTAATTTTAATAAATTCTTTTGTAGAGATGTGTTATTTGTCAAGGATCCATACAAAAGGAACGATTCTGGCAGTGGAACTAAAGGGACGATTCCAGTCTGTAAACAAGAACCATTCTTTTTGGAACGATTCTTCGGTCTCCTTCCAAATAAAACGACGTCAAAAAGAATCGATTACTCGGACACATTCTGAAATGAAACGACTCCGAAAAGGAGCAAGTCCTTTGATTTGTTCCGAAATAAAACGACTCTGAAAAGGAACAATTCCTCAGAATCATTCCAAAATGACATAAATCACATATTTTTTTTTTTTTTTTTGTTCTTAGCAACAGGGTAGGATATATTATTTTTTTTGAAAAATATACTAAAAATGATCTTAAATTTAGAATCATGGAGTTTGGAAGGGTTCTGGATTTTGTACTCTACAAACACATTGGGGTGCTGCAGCGCAGCAATAATTCGATAGCAAACTATTTTCTGATATTTTATTTATAGCTTTTTTTAAGGTCTCGCGTAAGTCAACCACCCCCCCCCCCCCATTTTGAAGTTCTTTTTTTTTGTCTAAAATTTCTTGACCTATACACGAGTATATATGGTACTTAGTTTATACGAAGTACTTCAAATTTGTGCATTTTTCAGAAATTTATATTTTTAAAACACTGATTGTATTGAAATTGTCCCTGCAAGAGAAGCTGAAAGAAAAGCAGAAATACTAATTTTTTAAATTCACTTGAGCCAGTTTATTGTAAAATGAAAAATATTTACTATAGAAATATAATTCTCTTATTTTTTATCTAGGACTCTAATGTTTTTATAAAATTTCTTTTTTGTCTTTTAATGAAGTTCCTATTTTGTATTTTAAGAAAGTTTTCTTTTTGTATTTTAATAATCAAGATTTGTTTTTGCATCTATCTCATTGCTAATTCGACAAACTACATTGGATAAAAATTGGTTCCATCATTTGCCATTACCCCACAATGTGTTTCATTGTACCACAGAACATATTTCAGTGTACTCTGGCATACGGGTATAATGAAACACTGCAAGACATTCACCTTTTGTGATTTTTCAAGCATAAAGTTATTGTTTAGAACCTAATAAAAATTTCTTTAGATCAGGAAAATACAAGATTAAAAGAATGCATTAATTATATTTTTTTACATGCAAAATTGCAGATGGGGAAAAAAGAAATGCTTAAATTTTGTTTCAATGTACCCCATCTTCCCCTATATGTAGCCAAGAATAGACTATTTATATATATATATATATATATATATAATGATGCTTCTAATAAGCACACAGTTATTAAAAAGATCTAGGTGCAATTTTAACAATTCTGGAAGCATTTAAATTAATTTAAAGGGTGTTTTTTAGTATCAACTCCAGACGATGCACATACGGGTATTCGACCAATCTAGGCGGCCAAAAGTCAAATTTTTAAAGTAATAAAACTGTTAAACAAATGGCAACCTGAGTTAGAGGACAGTTTCATGAACAGTAACCTACCATTCAATCTTTCCCTGGGCTACAGCTTCTAGTTAAAACTTTAGTCGGAATTCGATCATTCAACTTGTTGTTTGTGTCTGTTCTTGGCGTTCATGTAAAGACGTTACCATTGAAGTGAAATATACATTATTTTACGTTTATTTTGAAAATACTTGGGATGGATCTTGATACAGCAGGTAATAATGCAAAAGTTTATTATATTTTTTAATTGTTTTATCGTTAAGAAGTTTAATTTATGCACTTTTAAGATACCCTCATTTTAGAGTAAGATTATTTCTAAAATATTTTATTTAATTGAGTTTTTGTTGTATTACCCAGGCATATCCTGTTATAATTTTTAACTAAATAAAAAGTTTAAAGCTTTGAGTAATGAAAAATTGAAGAAACTGCCGGGAAAAGCGCAGATGTGTATTTTATGGTACTTTGAAAATTTTTTACGAAATATTAAAAAAAATTTGACTATCGCATATAGTATTCTAAATGAAAATATTTTTATTGTAGGTTCACAAGATACCTCGAGAGTAAGAATTGTGACCCGTAAACGTTTGTTTAATCGAATGCAGAGTTTTGATTTGTCGAATTTTGAAGATAAATTAAATTTCTTAAAAGATCGGCTGATATCGGGTAAAGGTTACACCGACGACCAAATTGAGAGATTAAAACGCAATATTTCACTATTAAAATCACAAATTAAAAAGAGATGGATAAGAACACATAGGAAGGAAGACATATTTGTCAAAAACAATCAATCTTGGATAGAAGGAACGTTTGATATACCTGTCATACCACAACCTCGGCCTGGACGACCATCTAAATTATTTATAGAATCAAGTGAAAGAACTAAGAGGAGAAAAACAGAATAAGTACGATCTTCTCTAAAAAAGGAAGTTATAATTCGTGCAGCTCAGGTTGAGTTTCAGAAATCTGAAAAACGAGGTGCTTCTTAAATGCTCAAAGAAATAATTAGTCCGAAACGTGCAACAAAATATAAAAAGGCGTTTTCTAAATCAGAGAGTGAAAAAACTGACTCACTAACGCCAACGCAAGCATTATCCATGTTCGTAGAAGCCGATTTAACCCGTCGACAATATGAAATAGTGAGGAATACCAACAAGAAATTATTTCCTTCTTATACCTTGCTGCAAAAAGCAAAACAAGAATGCTATCTGCCTCAAGAATCATGCAGAATAACAAGTACTTATGCCGAAACCTATTTACAGTCTTTGGTTAACCATACAGTTAAGCGTTTATCCATATTCCTGGAAGAGGTCCTAACAACAGTGAAAGAGCAAGAACGAGAGAGTTTAATGTTAATTTCAAAATGGGATTGTAATGGTTCAAAACAAGCACAATTTAAACAGAACTTTGTAAATGATGCTGACACTGATGCGAACATATTCCAAAGTAGTTTTGTCCCTTTACGATTCGTTTGTGGTACTAAAAACGAAAAGCTATAATGGGAAAACCCAACATCTTCATCCCCTCGATTTTGCCGTCCTATAAGATTTCGTTTTGTAAAAAAAAAAAAAAAAAAAAGATACTGATGTTGCGGAGGAAGAAATTAACTTCATATAAATTTCTGCGATGTCACTAAACGCCACAGTGGTTAATTTAAATGGGAACCGGTTCTCAGTCAGTGATGTCTTCATCATGAAAATGGTAGATGGAAAGGCTGTAACACTGCGACTGGCACAAAATCTACAAGTCAATGCTACATATGCGGTGCAACTTCTAAGGACTTCTACAAAATTGATATTCAGAAAGAAATTATTTCTGAAGCTATTGAGTTGTATCTTTCAATTTTACATTCTTGAATTTCACTTTACATTCTCTTTAAAATCATTCTTGATTTAGCTATAAGTTGCCAGTACAGAAAAAATAGAGAGTGGAAGACTGAAGCTAAAAAAAAACTGACCTGAAAAAAAAACCCTCTAAATCCAGAAAAGATTTCTCGAAGAAACAGGTTTACTGGTACACATGCCATAGGCCAATATTGACAACACCAATGATGGTAATATAAGTAGGAGGATTTTTTGCAGATCCGAAATTAGCTTCTGACATAACAGGCATTAGTTATAACTTAATATATCACTTAAAAGTCATATTAGAGACAATTTCAAGTGGACATATAATTGATCCAGAAAAATATGAGAAATATGCATTAGACACAGCTCGCTTATATGTAGATTTGTACCAGAGGCATCCAATGTCTCCAACTATGCATAAAATATTAATTCATAGTTCAACTATCATTAAAAATGCATTATTGCTCATTGGACAGCCTTCAGAAGAGGCCGCAGAGGCGCGCAATAAGCATTTTAGGCTATACCGCCAAGACTTCGCACGAAAATTCTCGAGGGAAAGCTGCAACAAAAATATTTTGAATCGGCTACTTTTAACATCAGACCCTTTTATAAGTAGCATGAGAAAAGTCATTGGTAGAAAAATGAACTCCTTTTTGCCAGAAACAATTGCTCTTCTTTTACCTGCAAATCCCAATGTTAGTGATGATTCTTCAGAGAGTGACGAAACTGAATATTAGTGTTTAAAAATGAAATTATTTTAATAAATCATCTTTATAAATTTAATAAATGTATTTTTTCTTTCAATTGTACCATTAAGAATAAATATATGCAATAAAATAATTTTGGCCGCCTAAATAACGAAAATACCCGTATGTGCGATGTCAGGACTGAGGAGGTTAATGAAAAAAAAAAATTATAAATTACACATAAAGCATAAATCAATATGATTACTTTTGTAATCAGAAAATTGTAGTACAATTAAGTATACTACTGAATCAAGATTTTATCATTAGTGTTGCTTTAACATATTTACCCAATGGATATATTCAAGAATAATACTATGTAAAAATATAATTATGTATGAAGCAGAAAATAATTACAGGTAATTTAAAAATTGATAACATGCGATAGAATATATACAGTCAAAGTTCTATAATCCATACACCCACAATCCGCAATTTTCCATAATTCAAACTACTTTACGAATGTAAACAATGAAATAAACAATTAAGAAAATTAATACAAATTTGTGATCCAAGAACGATTTTTTTAAAACAAACAATTAAAAAAAATCATAGTAAAACAATTTTTAAATATTACTTTTTTATGTTATTAAAAGTAAAAAACAAATTGTATGCAGAACCTATGTAATTATTTTTATTCAAATGTACATAATTTTTTTTAATAAAATAACTTAAAAAAGTCATTTTTTGAGATAGACTATTAAATATATTTTTTGATTTCATATTTATTTTTTCATATTACACAGATTATAGAATTAAAACACCGTCTAGGAATAATAAAATGACATGTACTCCATAATGCTCTATCATCAACATTATTCCATAATCCACACAAGCTTCGGCTCCAACTTGTGTGGATTACAGAACTTAGACTGTACTTAATCAAGTTTTACTTGTAGTAATCATTGTATGTTAATAAGTTATATTCACAACATTGCTTGATAGAAAAAAAAAATGTTATTTTTCCATTATAAAGGCTTTCACATTTTGTTTTATAGCTATTCAGCACAATTTGAGTTTTAGAAAATGAGATTTAGTGCCAAATGATGCAAACAGTTATGAAAACAAACCTAATGAATGCTTATAAGTGTTTATATATATATATTAATATAAATGTAACTCTGCATTTACACACATTTATACATACATATAGATATAGGTATATGTATTACAATATTTTTTTTATGTACAATTCACTTATGTTTGCATAGTAAAATAAATAAATGCCCTTTTCATATAAAAAATAAACTATACAGATGTTGAAAAAGCTGCTTGCATACAGGTTACAAGAAAATAGGTTGGCAGAAAATATTTTGCTACACTTATAGTTTTCAAAGTGTATTTTACTTGTAGTGTATATTAGTTTATACACTATAAGTATCTAGTTTACAATTAATCTTATCCAGGGTATTTTATTTTTTTTTATGTAATGAAATAATTTGTCTAAAATATAATGTAAATTAATTTTTTTTTAGCCATTTCTATTCTAAAATAATAAAGTATTCGCATGATAATTACTGTTCGGCTAAAATATTTGCTTTACCCGTGTGCTGAATATTTTAAATGGCTATAAATGCCAATAAAAATGAGTTTTGACACGTAATATTCTATGTCGTTATACGATCAATCCACAAATTACAGAATTTTCAGTAGAAGAATAAGAAAAGAAACATATCTTACCACAAATTTATTTTAATAGAGAAAATGCGTCAATAAATTGATTTAAAAATATAGCTACTGTTACAATCAGAGTATGCTATTTTGTCCATTTTTTTTATAGACGCCAGCACAATGAATGAATCAAGAATAAAAAATTCATTCATAAATAATAAACCACTCAATAAATGGAACACTCCTATACAGTAGATGTTTTGAACCAAAATATCAATCGCCTTTGAATTCACAAAACAAAATATTTATTTATAAAAAAAATAGGAAGAATTTTCAAAATTCGTTAATCTAGCACTTAAATATGTCTTGAAGTTAAAAAATGGATGCAATTTCATTTAGGAAACTCCGCAAAGTTTACCCTAAATTTCTTGGCAAAACTTGTTAGGCAGTGTAGTAACAAATATTACAACCAGCGATAAAAAAAAAAAAAAAAAAAAAAAAAAAAAATTCTTGACAATGCAGTAATTTATTTGATAAGAATTGTAAATACAAGAATCACATTCAATGAGTCATTGAGTAATTCATGATTCATTCTTTTATGGGCGTTTTATACTTTCCGTAGTATGTTATATCAAGTAAATTTTAAAACAAATATTTATTGTACCCAACCTCTTTGTTAGTGCTTAGATAGTAAAGTTTTTTTCATTACTCTTCACTAAAATCTCTACAATTTGTTATTTGATAATAACTGCACGAAATTTCATTTGTCGCAACTTTCATTTTTTGCTGATTTATTATTGAGTAAGATTTATCATTGATTAAAGCATTATTAAAACGTTTGGTACTACTTGGTTATCCCTTCCACCAATTTCGCCAAATCATACATTTGGTTAATTGTTACCCAAATTATACAAATAAACATAATTTTTATATTGATTAACAAATGAACAGTTAAGTTGGTGAAACATTAATGAAAATACCAACAAACTGTCGCAAAAAATCTTTTGGTGACTTAAAAAAAAGCATGTAACGTGTTTACTATCAGGCTAATGTGACGTTTATGATAATTCAGTAATGGCATTTAGTCGCCAGTGTTTTGGTCGACAGGTTAACCAAGTGTTTTGTTTGTTACAGATAGTTTCGCTTATTATTATCTAATTTTAAAATAATTTAGCATAATTTTATTGAAATTTCAATTTAAGTACAACAAATTTGTTAATTTTTTTTTCTTGCTTACTTTTAAAACATTGTGTTACTCATAAACTGAATTTGATTGCATCCTATTCATTTGAAACAAATTATTTTTAAATAATTGATCACATAATGAAGTGCCTGCATATTGAAATTTACATTTCTTGGAGAGACTTTTTACTCACATGAAAGCTCCATAATGTTAATCCAATGGGTTGGTTGTTTTTTAATTTCTTTTTTAAATTTAAATATTTAAAGGGTTTTTTTTTTTTTTTTTTTTTTTTTTTTTTTTTTTTTTTGTATATGATAGCTACAAGCTCCATCTTTAATATGATAATTTTTTACTTCGATTTTGATTGCATATTTTCAAGTCCAAAACCAGTTCTGAAATTGAAAGTACCTTTTTTAAAAAGAAAAATCTGCATCCATTATCGAAAAAGTAAGAAATAGCTATACTAAAGCTCAAACTCTGCTATGTTTTGCAAAAGGAAAAAATAAAGTTAAAATATATTCAAATTAAAAAAAAAATTACTAAATAGCTTGCCATTGGTTTAAAATTATAAAGTGCATGTATTCAAATGAGTGAAGAGTCCCCTTAAGGGTGTATTTGAAAAAACACTTTTCCACCTTCAACAGCTCGAAATTTTCTGATACAGTTTCAGACACATTTTTAAAAGTAGAAACATGAAACTTGCTGAGAGTATTTTTGAAGAGATGTACAAGATGCCGTGTGATGTATTTTTACGCTCATTTCATTAGAATTTGATTTATGAACAATTATCTTCTCAGTATGACCCTTTTTTCGTTCACAGATCTCCCGCTAGGGGAAAATCTGTTCAAAATGCCGTTTTTGATTGCTTTTTTGCAATATTTTCTGCATTTATCAAAGAATTGACAATTACGGCACTTTGTGTACTTTCTAAAAAAGACAATTTGCCAGTTTGATGCATATGAGAGTAAAAATGAAGTCAAAAATAAATCGGAAAATAAGCAGTTTGAATCGAAATACACCCTTAAGAAACTATGGTTGAATCCTAGAATGAGCAATACACCGATTATGTGATGGGATCACAGTATGATTTTGTGTTAAATTTCACATTAACAAAATTCAACTCTATTTTGATTTTAAAAAATCAAATTTAATTATAAATTTTTTTATAAATGTTGTTATTGAATGAAATGCACATTTCTTTTGTTGAAAAAGCCACCACAAAAATGCATTTTGTAAATAAAATTTTATAATTTTGGTTTAAATATCTTGCCATGTTGACCACCACATTGATGACTTTATATTGTGCACTCTCTCAATTCAGTTAAGTCACTTTATTAATAAATAAATGAGGACAAATCAACAGTGATTGCAAAAATATTTTCCCTCAAAGAAATATTTATTATGTTTTTTGTTGTTAACTAAGTCAGCTTATCTTTACAGAATTTGATAAAATGTTTTTAATCTGTTTATGTAGACTGTGTTGCAACAAACTGTCTAGATGCTTGAAATGTGTACACTAGGGTAGATTTTTTTTTTTTGTTGTTGTTATTCCTATTCATTGCAATTTTTAAAAATTAATGATGGAAACTCATATATAAGCATGGTTTGATTATGTTTAGAGTTGCCACAAGATAGGCAAACTCTAGGTTTTATTAAAATTTTGATAAATTTCACAATGTTTGTGGAAACTGACAACTGAATTCTGAATGCACTTGTAATATAAAAAGGTAATACAGTAGACTCCCTAAAATCCAGACAACTTGGGACTGGGACCAGAGGTTGTGCAGATTTTAGAATTTTATGGATTTCTGGTCATGGATTTGTTTATGTTTTTCACACAATTTGAATGCAATTAATAATACAATCAGAGTTATAATGACTACTTACAATGTAGTAAAATATTAAAAAAATGAAGTGAAAAAATAAGCTAAAATAATAAAAATTAAGATAGTTTTAAAATATTAAAAACAAAAGTTGAAGTAAATAATCAATAGTGTATAGTTCAATTTTCATTATAAAGATGAGATGCATTTCTTCTAAATTATTCAATGAAATTTACTCCATAAAGGTGCACTGCTAATTCAGATCAAAATAATAAATAAGAAGATTTATTTCAGGTTTAGCTAGATTTACTAATCAAAAACTTGTTAACTACATAAATACATTTGACAAAATGATTGCGATTACCAGTGCTTCAGCAATATCTTGAATTTTTTTAGAAATAAATTTATTCTTCTGTATGAAAAACTATAAATTCTGAAATATCAATGAAAATTACAGGTTAACCACTTAACCAGCGATGGGTATGGGGAAACAGTGCTTTAACCCCCGACTTATCTCGGGGCAGCCGTTGAAGTGGTTAAAAAATGTATAGAATTGATATAATTGATACTGATATAATTTTGTCCATATATCTAAATTGAAAGTTTCATTGTTTACATGTATAAATTATGTGCAGATTTGAGAAAGATGTGGATTTTAGGATTGCGGATTTGAGGGAGTCTACGGTATATATACATTATTTGAGGATATGAGTTTCAAAACTCGCTTTATCTAGAAAATAAAATTTTAGAAAATTGTGAAAAATGTTGGACTGCATCCACTGGTTTTAATTGTAAACCAACATTTTACAATGCCAAAAATGCACAATAAAACTAGATTTTTTGCTGACTATTGCACTCATTTGGTGTAGATTCTCTGATAGAGTAGATTGATAGTGAAAACTCAATTAAAAATTTTTTGGATGAAGTCGACTTTTGTAACTGTCATCCTGATTTATACATTGACTGTTTAATTCAATGTGTATTTGCTTAAATTTCAGCAAATAAATTAATTTCTATGTACAACTTATTCTAAGCAACCTACCTCAGTGATTCATATCAATGTCAAATTATATGTATGAGCATAACTAAATTAAATATAATACATAGAATTTTTTCCTTGTAGACTGTAATGCAATGGAATTCTTTTCTGTGTCCCCTTATAAATAAACTATAAATATTAGATGCTTCATTTTCAATATGGAATATGCATGGTAAACCTCAGTAATTTATATCAACTGCATGGCAATTCAAAAACATTTATACTAATTATGGCATGTATAGTCACCAACCTCTGTCTCTTAATAAATAAAATAAATGTATAGTCAAAGATCTATAATCTGCGCTCCCATAATCTGCAATTTTCTATAATTCGCATTACTTTACAAATGTAACTAATGAAATAAACAGTTAAGAAAATTTACAAATTTGTGATCAAAAAGTGATTTTTAAACAAATAATAAAAAAATGAAAAACAAATCATAATAAAACATTTATTTTTTGTTAATATAACGCTTTTATTTTATTAACAGTAAAAAAACGGATTACTGCATTACAAAACATATGTAGTAATTATTTTTATTTAAATACACTTATACAGTACAGAACCATTTATCCGGAGTAGTTGGGATCGAATATATTCCGGATAACTGGTTTTTCGGGTTAACTGGTTGGACATTAAAGCAATACTCATTTGATAAGTTTTATGGAGTATATATGGTTGTGATATTACTTCTAATTTTTAAACTAATTATTAGATTAAATGAACTGAAAATTAGGTGCAAGTAAGATCAAATGTTAGAGTTTATAAAAGGTTATTAATGGGAATTCTTTGGGAACAAAAATTCTTCTGTTTTCTCTCTGCATAAAAATGAAAACATTTATTATGTAACTATACATGCTTCTATTTCAAATACTAGATGCTGTTATCAAATCATACATTTGTTTCAAGCAATGTCTATGTCAAACTGGCAGTGTATGACACTTTTTTCTATAAAAATTCTAACATCAATTTATTAGAAATATCATTCCGGATAACTGGTTTTCCGGTTAACTGGTTTCCAGATAAATGGTTCCATACTGTATATAAATTTTTTAATAAAATAACTTTAAAAAGGCATTTTATCAGATAGCATATTAAACTAATTAGAGTATAACTTCTTTAATCCGGAATCTGCGCAATTACAGCAAGTCCGAATTATAGAAAATTCCGGATTATAGAAGTTGTGTAGGTAAGATGCATGAAGATTAATGACTAATATCTCTTATTAATATGGCAATTGGCGATTCAAGCATTCGAATATGCCATCTGGTGAAGAAAAGGTGTAACTTCTCCATTCAGGATAACGCCGTGAAAGCTCATTGCATTACATGCGTTTTAAATTTGTTCAGAATAATTATTCTTTTGCACAATTTCAGATTTCCTGTGGCATTTGTTTTCTGTCTTATATGACGAAGTAAATATTATACGAAATTGAATATCTAAAACTTTTAAAAGCATTTACGATAAAGAATTGTTTCAATGGGACTTTAACATTAGTTAAAGGGAAATTAAAGGGACAGTTATCATGTATCGAAGGCTGCGAGCATCGCCTCTATAGGCCGTTTTAGTTCCCAATACAAAATAGCAAGGAACTGAATAACTGAAAACATTGAGAAAAATAAATTCAAAATGCTCAAAAACGAATGTTTTTTTTTTTTTTTAAATTATGTATATTTTATGCAGTGTTACGTTAATTCTATGCAGTGTCGCTGTCTATCATAAATTTAAAAATAACAAATGTACGATTTTTTTAAAAAATGCGATTTTTGCTTAATGAATACGTAATAAATAATGCATATCACAAGAATAATAGACATCATGAAAAATATTGAAAAACTAAATTCTAAAACCAAAAAAAATTACAGTGAGAAATTTAAGATTCACAATTTAAAAATCAATTTATAACTACAGTACCATATTTAAAAATGTGATATATAATATAAAACATTAAACATATAGCAACTATAAATATCAAAGTAAGTCATAAGTTTAATACTTAAAAGAAATAACAATAAAAAAAAATCTGATTTTGTGATATTTTAGTGACATCTTATCTTTCGAAAAAGATAAAATAACTGGAATCATGAATCATGATTCAATTCATGATCAATCATGAATTTTTACAACTTTGTACCTATAAAGACACTTATATTAATTACAAATCTGATTAAGAGAGTTCTTACAGTTTTAATATTGAAAAAAAAAAAAAAGAAAAACATTGTTATACTATGTAATTTTTCATTTTCTTAACCATTTTCTGAAATTCCTGTACACAAGACGTATGGCTCCTGTACACAAGACGTATGGCGCCATTTATTATCTCAAATCCTAAGAAAAAAAATGAATAAACGTACCAAAGTGTCCGGATTACAGAAGTTTCCGAATTATAGATGTCCGAAATAAATATGTTATACTGTATTAGATTTCATATTTATCTTTTCATATTGTACTGATTAAAGGATTAAAATGCTGTTTAGAAATAATAAAATGATATATAATATATACACAATACTCTATAATCTACAATATTCCATAATCTGCACAACCTTTGGCTGCAGCATGTGCGGATTATAGAACTTCAGCTGTACTTCCAATTAGAAAATTTGTTTAATGAAATATATCTTGTGTTTAATATAGTAGTCATTTAAATAGCACTTAATTTCATTCTTTTATTGATTTTCAGGATCAAAGTATAATTTTTTGTTGATTTTTAAAATAGCAGAATATTGGCATGTATGAGCATGGACAGGCAGCAAACAGACAGACTGAATTTATTAAACACTTTTAAACAATGTTGAAAAGTTTTAAAGAGAGTAAAGCTTTTTATCTTGTTTTTGTTGAGATTTTTACTTGTGACCTCAGCTTTACAAAATATTTCTTATTGAATACTATAAAATTATAGCCCATTTTTATGTAAGTTAGTTTAACCATAAGATAGAGAAATAATTTCAGAAGTTCAGTAGAAATGTCTTCTGTAAAAAATTCATATATATTCCATAGAATAATCTATGAAAATATTTTAGTTTTTGTATGAAATTAGTTACTTTTCTCGATAGAGGTAGACTCCGTGACTCATGATTCTGTTTACATTGTGAAGATAAGATTTATTATAATGCTTTTTACAAAAAGACGACCATTTCTGGAAGTGTTCTTATTTCTAGGTACTGTAAAATGCCGATTGTAAGCCCCCCTTAAAAAGCCTTTTATAGAAAGGGGGTGGTTATAATCAAAATTTTTCAAAAAAAAAAAAATAAATTTCCATTTAATTCTATTTTTATAATTAATTTCGAGGTTTTCAGGTAAATAAAGCATACAAAATAAAATAATCACTATATATTCATATTATACATATATATATATGACATTTTGCTAAAATAATAATGTGGAAAATCAAAACAGATGATAATAATTTACTTTCTGTTGTAATGTATTGTCAGAGAGAGAAAATAAGTGAATAATCAAATAAAATTGATTGTGTAAAATCTAAATGAGGAAGTTAAAAAATAAATGTAATAATTACAAAAAATTCTTTTTAGTCATTAACAGTGCCATGCGAAATGGTTAGGCGAAGGGGGCAGTTGGACCGGGCATGGAAATTTAGGGGGCTCCAAATTTATACTACCTACTTCATTTTTGACCTGTTACAAAAAAAAGTTGGGTGAGTAAGGCACCAAGTTGAAACTTTATCCCTGGCACAGTTTTCTCTTTGCACGCCCCTGGTTATTAAATTAATTTTAAATGTTTTAGAAAATTAAGAAAAAAAGAAAAGAAATTGATCAGTCTTGTAGAATTGAGTAAAATGGAAAAGGACAATAAAAGTTTGAATTGTGTCGCCCTCTATCAGGAGAAAAAGATACCGTAAAATACCGTTAATCCGCCCCCCCAAACGAAAAGAAAAATCGTACAATAGTTAGGGGAGGGCGCTTACACGGGATTTTTTTCACGATCGTACAACAAAATTTACAGGAATGAACCATCATGAAATGAATGAATCGTTGAATGAATCATAAATTTTTATACTTGAAAAAATTTGGATTTTTTTTTAAAAAAACGTAAATTCTGTCGAAAAAACGCAGAAAAAAGGAGAAATTAGTAAAAAAAGCCAAAACAAGCATAAAATCAATTAAAAAATCTTGAAAAAACGCGTATTTTATCAAAGATTCATGATTCATTCATTTCAAAATGATTGATCCCACTCTCAATCGCCTTTGAGAATCGGGAGGGAGGGCGCTTTCTCGGGATTTTTTGAAAATTTCAAATTCTTTATAAAGTGGGGAGGGGGCGTTTGATCGGGAAGGGCGGATTAACGGTATTTTACGGTAATTACAAAATTATTTTCTTTCTCTGAAGCTGTAAGTTAAAAAAGAAGTAAAAAAATGGTAATAATAGATACAAAAAATTCTTTTTAGTTATTGAATTATTTTTAAATATTAAATGAATGAAACTAAGTTTAACCAAACTAAAAAACATACATATTTACTTCATTAGTCTTGTAGAATTGTGTAAAATCCAGATTATCAGGCTGTGTGTTTTATTTATTTATTTATTTTTTATGCAAATTGAGTTAAATTTAGGGAAGATTCATAATTTAAATAAAGCTATAATTAATCTAAAAAGTAATGTTTTTTTATTATTATTTTGAAAATAAGAGTTTTTATTATTATTTATTTTTTGGGGGAGGGGAGGGGGTAAGAGCTTATATTTGAAAATAGATGAAAAATCAAAATTGCCGAAAATTGGGGAGGGGGCTTATTTTTGAGGGGTGGTTTACTCTTGGGATTTTATGTTAAATATTCATTGTCAGAAATTTTTCATCAGCTGGGGAATATGAAGGAACTTTGATATAACCTGTTTGTTACCATCTGGAGAAATTGGTAAATGTAAATCAATAAATGTTATTACGAAAACAATCATGGAACCTCTCATTTAGAAAGAATCCTCTATCCGAAAAAAAGATGACTCAAATGAGGCAAAATTAATGTCATCTGTTGAGGATGTGCGAACAGTATTGAAATTTCAAAGAAATCATTCATAGTTTTAAAAATATATATTTAACACTCAATGATGCTCTAAAAATAATATAAGAAAATAGTTCTTGTAAGAAATTAAAACGATAATACAGTTAGCCACTAAAAAATTAGCAATAAAATTATAGCTATTAAAGATATTAAAGACATAGAATTGAAAATATAAACCAGAATGCAAATTAAGAGTAGATTAATAAACAATATGAAGGATATGAGAAAATAAATATAGAATTTTTAAACTAAAAGCAAATTTTGTGTTTTGATGCTTTTTGTGTATTACCTTTTTGATTTTTGCAAAGCTTAATTAAAATAATTGAACTTTTTAAATCTCCAGCAATGGGGACAATCATCATTCAATTTCATGATCTTAGGTATATTCTTGTATGTGTAATATTATAGCACTTTTGTCTTTTATAAATATCTGAGGTAAGTAATATATGTGCACTGTGTTATTTTGTTATGACTGGTTATACTAAATTTAGTTAATTGATTTTGAATTTATTATTTCGTAGAAAAATGAATTTATTTGAGATGTTTATAGGATTCCCATTGAAGTGTTTGTAGGTCACTTTTCCTTTTCATATTCGCTTTAATTAATTGTAGGCTAAATAGAACAGTGTCATGAAAAAACTTATCTGTAAAAATGTCATTATTTTATTGCTGGCTTCAAAATATAATGCAATTTTAACATAAAATATTTGAGACCATCCTCTATTTTTTAACGCTTCAAATTGACTGTAATAAGTTTATTATTGCAAATCTATTCCTCTACTTTCAAACTGAATTTTAAAATTGTGCTCTTAAACAGAAATTTGTATGCTACTTGTAGAAGACACATTATAATTGCAACACAATTATTTGAAATAGTGTTGCTTTGGAAATTTTTAACTTAAGATACTGTAGAGTTTTATTGGTCGATTTGTTTTAGAATAAAATTTTCTCTTTCGGTGTTTTTTCCCTCCTGTCACAGAACAGGAATGGGATGAGTTTTGGGCTGAAAATGGTATTGGCTGTTCTTGGCAACAACTTTCTGAAACACATCTCAGGGCATAATCTTAGATTTTTTTAGGAATATTAAATTCCTTAAGTTGATTTTATTCAGTATAAATAAATAAATAAAATATTGTAGGTAGTGCTTATTTAAAAATAATTAAATTTGTATTAGGAAAAAGGAGTAATGTAATAAATTTCTGTTGTAATATGATTATGTAATTTTATACATAATCTATTATTAGAATATTTTAAAATCTCAGTTTAAAATTCAAAATAGAAAACTGTATCCAATACTTATTTTAAATTAAACACATTGCCAGCAAGTAATGCTGATCTTGGAAGAATATTTTCAAATATTTATTTTATTCAAAACAAATTAAGAAACAGTCTGGGTTCAGAAAGCTTGGCAAATTAAATCTGTTCTATAGAATGCCCCATGGATAAATTGATATTGATATGAATATAAACGTTAATTTTGTTCTTTAAATTTTGTAGAGTAATTGTACTAACGTAAAATACCGTTAATCCGCCCCCCCAAACGAAAAGAAAAATCGTACAATAGTTAGGGGAGGGCGCTTACACGGGATTTTTTTCACGATCGTACAACAAAATTTACAGGAATGAACCATCATGAAATGAATGAATCGTTGAATGAATCATAAATTTTTATACTTGAAAAAATTTGGATTTTTTTTAAAAAAAACGTAAATTCTGTCGAAAAAACGCAGAAAAAAGGAGAAATTAGTAAAAAAAGCCAAAACAAGCATAAAATCAATTAAAAAATCTTGAAAAAACGCGTATTTTATCAAAGATTCATGATTCATTCATTTCAAAATGATTGATCCCACTCTCAATCGCCTTTGAGAATCGGGAGGGAGGGCGCTTTCTCGGGATTTTTTGAAAATTTCAAATTCTTTATAAAGTGGGGAGGGGGCGTTTGATCGGGAAGGGCGGATTAACGGTATTTTACGGTAGTTATTTCATAAAAAAAAAGTTCTGTTATATTTTTTGCTTCTATAATTTACTTATATATCTTCATAAGAACTATTTCTATTTGTGTATAGCAGCTTGTTCGATGTACATTAAAATTTTATTAAATTTTAATCTTTTTTTAATAATATATATATATATATATTAATCTTCACGTTACAGGTTTCCAAAATGATTATTTTCTTGGATGAATCTGAATGTTTTCTTAAGTATTTTTTTAAAGCTTTGGTTTTCAGTTAAAATTTCAATAGGTGTACTCAGGCATGAAAAAGTTCCTCCTACAGGAGGAATTCCACTTTTTTAAAGCAATTTTGTGCATTCTCTGGATTGATGCAAAAATACAAAGAACTTTTTTGGAAGTATAATAAGAGGGGGGGGGGGAAGGTGCTTTCAGAATTTAGTAATAGTTTTGTCTATTCAAACTCTTGGAGTTTTTTCTTGAATTGTTGTGCAAAGGACACAAGGTGATAAAATGAAAGATGAGGATTATATCATATTATGCATCTGAGAATCATGTAAATGTAGCTACTGTTAGTAGCCTCCATGAATGTATTTTTTTAGACTTTAAAAATTCAAAGTGAAAGGAAGTTCTTTTTGGAATAGAATATTTTGTGCCAATTAACAACATTTTTGTGTAATTTCTTTGATCCTTTTTCGAGATGTATTTCTGAAGCCAAAATAAATTTAGCAGGGAGATTTTTTTTTTTTTTGAAAAGAAAGAGGGGGGATTAACAGCTAAACCATTACAATATTGTATTTCACATAAGTTGATCAGATAAACTTGGATTTAGACCTTTAGCATTTTTAATACATTACAGTCAAAGATCTATAATCCGCGCTCCCATAATCTGCAGTTTTCAATAATTCTCGTTACTTTACGAATGTAAACAATAAAATAAACAGTTAAGAAAATTTACAAATTTGTGATCCAAAAGTGATTTTTAAACAAATAATAAAAAAATTGAAAAACAAATCATAATAAAACATTTATTTTTTGTTAATATAACTCTTTTATTTTATTAACAGTAAAAAAATGGATTACTGCATTACGAAACATATGTAGTTATTATTTTTATTTAAATGCACTTATGTATAAATTTTTTAATAAATAACTTTAAAAATGCATTTTTTTCAAATAGCATATTAAATTAATTATTAGATTTCATTTTTATCTTTTCATATTGTACTGATTAAAGGATTAAAATGCTGTCTAGGAATAATAAAATGACATATAATATACATGATACTCTATAATCCACAATATTCCATAATCCGTACAACCTTTGGCCACAGCGTGCGCGGATTATAGAACTTCATCTGTATAAATTATATGTATGTATATATATATATATATATATATATATATATATGTGTGTGTGTGTATGAAATTACAATTAATTTTTTGTATAGGTTGCTATTAAAATGATACTTAAATTATATAAGATTTGCAACTTGCATCAATAGAAAAAACTTTCCACCTTTTTTCTCATTTCCCACTTTCATGCCTGTGTGTTGTAACTTTTAGGAAGGGTATCTGCATGTCGTTCATTTTGTGTTCTAATAGTTATGCCTTAACAAATGCAAGATACTTAAAATTTAGTAAAACGAGACAAGTTAGAAGAAAATCGGAATAATTTATTTAAACATCCACCTATATATGAAAATATGCTTCAAGGAATAAATAATTTAAATTAGAGACACTCGGTATAAATTATTGTAAATAAATAAATAATATAAAAGTGATTTTACTTGTGTCCACTTTTTTTTAACTCAAGTAAATCCCATAAAGCAATATGAAAATTCATGACAGTTTTCAACACTTATTGAAATGTCTTGGCGTATCAGGTAAAAGTTTACTTTGTAGATTTCGTTACATATTTAAAAAAAAATAAGTTATTTCACTTTCGAAATGAGTTCTGAAAGTGAAAGTAACTTTGTAAAGTAAATATGAAACAAAAATTTTTAAAAAGTCAAAACTAACAAAGTTTGAAGTAGACTCCAGGTATCCTATCCAAAAAAAAAATAATCTTAAAATATAAAATGCAAGTGAGAAATATGAAAATAATTCTCCCGTAAGTTTAATATTAACATGCGAGTGTGTTTGATAAACTAGTGAAAACTCTATTAGCTAAAACATTGTAGCAAATTTCTTTGTTATTGAACTACAGTAGACTCCCTCAAATCCACATAGCTTGGGACCAGAGGTTTTGCTGATTTCTCCTTGTTTTTTTTTACTTTTTTAAGCAGCAATTCGAATATAATTAATAATGCAATTGAAATTATAATAAATGCTTACAATATAATAAAATATTTAGATAATTAATAAACTAAAATAATAAAAATTTAGATTTTTATTATTTTAGATTTTTAAAATATTAAAAGACAAGGTCAGGTTATTAATGTCTGACTAAATATTCATTATAAAGGTAAACATTATTTTTCCTAAATTATTCAGTGGAACTTGCTTATAAATTTTTATTTTTCTTATATACTGTTTTTTAATAAACCATAAAAAGTGATTAAGTTATTTCTGATTATTGCAGATGCATAAAGCTATAAAGTTAGATATACATCAGATCAATCAAAACTGTCTTTAAAGTAATATGCAGCAAGGTAATTTTGGAAAAATAGCTTCTAGCACACAGCAGGGAAAATGTTTTGTGTGTGAGATATGCAAAAAGACTTTCTCCCAAAAAGGCCATTTAAGCACACACCTGTTAGTTCATTCGGAAGAGACACCTTTTATGTGTGAGATATGCAACAGACATTTCACTCAAAAAGGTAATTTAAGCAGACATCTCTTAATTCATACTGGTGAGAAACTTTTTGTATGTGAGATATGCAACAAAAAATTCTCACAAAAGCATCATTTAAGCAATCATATGTTAATTCATACTGGTGAGAAGCCTTTTGTCTGTGAGATATGTAACAAGAAATTTTCTGATAAGGGTAATTTAAGCTCACACCTTTTAATTCATACTGGCAAAAAACGTTTTGTATGTGAGATATGCAACAAAAACTTCTCTAAAAAATGTGATTTACGAAACCATCTCTTAATTCATACTGGCGAGAAACCTTTCGTATGTGAGTTATGCAACAAGAAATTCAATCAAAAGAGTAATTTAAGTAAGCATCTGTTATTTCATACTGGCAAGAAATCTTTTGTGTGTGAGATATGCACTAAAAAATTCTCTCAAAAGGCTGTTTTAAGCAAACATTTCTTAATTCATACTGGCGAGAAACCTTTTATGTGTGAGATATGCAATACGAATTTCTCACAAAAGTGTCATTTAAGCAAACATCTGTTAATTCATACTGGTGAGAAACGTTTTGTGTGTGAGATTTGCAATAAGAAATTCTCGCAAAAGTGTCATTTAAGCAATCATCTGTTATTTCATACTGGTGAGAAACCTTTTGTCTGTGAGATATGTAACAAGAAATTTTCTCATAAGAGTAATTTAAGCAAACATCTGTTAATTCATACTGGTGAGAAACCTTTTGTCTGTGAGATATGTAACAAAAAATTTTCTCATAAGTGTAATTTAAGCTCACACCTTTTAACTCATTCTGGTGAGAAACCTTTTGTCTGTGAGATATGTAACAGGAAATTTTCTCATAAGTGTAATTTAAACTCACACCTTTTAATTCATTCTGGCCAAAAACCTTTTGTATGTGACATTTGTAATAAGAAATTCACTCATAAGAAACATCTAAGCCGTCATCTTTTAACTCATAATGATAAGAATCGTTTTGTGTGAGAGATATGCAACAAGAAATTCTTTCGAAATTGGAAATTAAGGAAGTATTTGTTAATTCACTCTGGTTAAAAACCTTTTGTGTGTGAAATATGTAACAAAAATTCTCTCTCTTAAGCCTAATTGAAACAGGCATCTATTAATTCATACTCAGAAGTAACTTTTTAATTGGGAGATATGCAACAAGAAATTCTCTGTTAAAAGTGATCTATACAAACATGGTTTAAAACATACTGGTGAATAATTTTGAGAGGTATGCAACAAGAAATTTCCTCAAAAATTATCTTTAAACAAACATCCGTTAAATCGTGGTGATAGTCAAAATATTCTCGAAATTTTTTTGCCTTTGACCATAATATAAGAAAATACTTTTGACTGTCCCTTTAAACGAACTATTCAGTTCTATTTGTTCAAACAGAATGATGCATCTGATTAATGTATTTCCGCAGTAAATTATGAAAGCTAAAATTTCCAAGTAGGGATTTTAAATTATTTCTTTCATTTTGAAATACTGTGAATATATTTTTCAGATTTTTTTTTAATTTACGTGTATAATTTTTTCTGAAAATTTATGTTTTCCAATGGTATAAACATTTTTTTTATTAATTTACTTATTTGGCACGATATAAATATACAGCCCTTGAAAACAAGTCATGTACCACAATTTCCAATTTTCTTTGTAATTGTTCCGCTATTGCTAATTCCATTTGATTGTCTTGTCGAGTTTAAATTTGTAATATTGAGTTATTCTACATTCGTTGTGGATGTTGAATTGTAGTATTATAAAATGATTATATGCATACAGTTGAGTCTCTATATAACGAAATCCATCGTTCCAGTAAAAAATTCGTTATATAGAGAAATTCGATGTATAGAAAATGATGTTAAAAATCGTATTTAATGTGCAAATTTTGATTAAATATAATTTTTGATGTTTTTAATTAAGAATTTGAAATGTTTAAAAGTAAATATTAACCTAACATTTTATTTCTTAATTATTTAAGCAGTTTCAAAAATGAGAACAGACATTTATTTGAAAGCTTAATGAAAATCAAATAAGGAAGACTTGCATTAATTTCAGACGAAGAAATCTGTAATTTTTTGTTGTTTTGATTTTAAAATTGTTACGCTCAAAAAAAAAGCTCAAATTTTAGCAAAGAATGAACAATTGCAGTCCACATTTTCCTCCATTTGAAGGCCTCTTTTATGTGCCTTTCATTGATTCCTCTCTTATATGTGTAACAATCTAATTGACTCTGTTTTGAGAAGGATGTTGAAAGGTGTGTGGGAGGTGGGATGAATTCGTTGGACATAAAGAACAAGAAAAAAAAGTTATAATAATAATAAAAATTTAAAAAAAATCTCAGCACTGAACGATATATTAAAAATAAGTGATGGAAAATTGATTCCATATGTTTTCGAAGCTTTTTTAAAACTGAATAAATTAAGACCAATTTATAAAAAAATTCGTTATATGGAGATAGATATTTCGCTATATAGAGTCTGTTTTTAATGTTATCATGTGAAAAGGGGACCGTTCCTACAAAAAAATTCGTTATATAGAGAAATTCGATGTATGGAGTTCCGTTATAGAGAGACTCAACTGTATGCATATATGCTATGGAGTGATGTATTGAAGTTGTTAATTATGCATGCTAAAAATATTAATAAAACGGTTTTAATCTCTTCAGTCCCGAGAAAAATCTGCTGCAGAGAAAAATTATTTTATAAGCAAATTATGGCGCTTTTAGTCTTAGAAAAAAGAAAATGAAATTAGTTATTTATTCTTTAAATTTTTAAGTAGTTAAAATTTATGTCCCCATATGGGTACATCAGGTCACAATTGAATAAAAATGTCATTCTCTAAATAAATAAGACCAATTTTGTTTTACAATAAATAGACCTATTTATTGTTAAAAAAAATTACCGTAATTTCGGGTGTATAAGCCGCGGATCAAACAATTCCTTTTGGACCCAGAAATCTTATTTAGTGATTGAACACAAATATTTACGGCGATCTAAGTAGTAACATTCATTTAAAAAAAATTCTGGGTCGAAAAAGAATTGTTTGATCCGCGGCTTATACACCCGAAATTACGGTATACCAATTTAAACAACTTAAATTATTTTTTACCAAAAGTTATGTATTCTGTCAAAGTATTATACATATCTTGTAATAATTGTAATACATATCTTGCTACTATACTATATATACTATACATGCATTGTACTATATATACTGTACCTATACTATACATACCTTGTAATATTATACATACCTTGTATTAATAATCTTCTAATAATATATCATTTATCATAGAATTTTTTGGAATAGTTATTATTCTGAAGAAAAAGAAATAGATTACATTTCACACAGTCTTGATTTTCCTTTGCATCATTCCATTCACCATCGAGATTGGAGCACCTTAGCAACAGATTATGGCCAATGTCCAAACCCATCACAGCGAACCTCATTTTTTGGAATAGACATGGTTATTCTCCTGTTTTTTGAAGATGTAGATTGATTGGATGATTGCTCAGATTTTCGTGGTCTTGCAACAGTAGACTTTTCCTTTTCATATTTTATAAGGATTTCAGCAATGTAAAGACAAATTCGAGTAAACTCATTTGATCTCTTTTCTGAATATTGAAGGATCTATAATCTCTTATATACAAAACGCAACTGTTTATCGTAACTAATTTGAAAAGCGAGAAGAGATCCGTGTTCTCATCAATGAACCTATTGTTTAGATTGATTCCGCCCATATGTGCTTTATACATTATATGTGCTTTATTATAGCTGGTCTGGTTGCAAGAACTTTGGCTTTTTTATCTTTACACACGCGCTCACATGTCTGGACTCACACATGTGGTGGACATCATATGCACATATTTCTTGTCCTTCCATTTCAACACCACAATTTTATTATCTGATTTAGTAATCTCAGCCCACTCATCACTTTTCATTGCACTGTCTTTCACAGCATACAATTTGTTTGCAACATCACCTATTCTATTAGTCTTGATTGTCCCAGTACACAGAATTCCCTTTGTAAAAAGATATTCAGCTGTTTTCAGTGAAATATCTATCTACAGTGAAATATCTATCAATGAAAATAACTCTACTTTTATTTACGGATACACTCTCACTTATTATAATTATTATTATTTTGCCAACTGCTTCACCAAGCTGTAAATTTTTCATATCTTCTACAAGAAGGGCATTTGTTCCTGTGTACAAGAGAAAATCTAGCACTACACCATCACTTGAGGCAAGAACAAATATTTTATATTCCAGGGGTTGGGCTTCAAAGGAAGATATTGACGGAAGCCACATTTCGGGATCGACCAAACGGGAACTTTTGCACATCGAGTTAAATTTAGTCCCAGGAATTTTAAGACAGACATTTCTGACTATATTTAGTAAAGTACGTACTCTCCAAAGGCAATTTTCGGTATCAGAAGAATGTATAAGAGATTCAGCAAAGTATAAATTTGATCGCAAAAGGAAGAACTTATCTCTTTGCATTGCATTTTTCACTCATGGTATGAGTAAAGATTTTTTTGACTAATACATGCGGGCTTGTAGAGTACTAAATACTGTACAACATTTCAAATGTGTTAGAAAATTTTAAAGTTTTTAAAAAGTATGACATATTTTAGCAGTAAATTCAGTTCATTATTTCATTTATTTATAAAAAGCCCTTTTAAATTGTTTTATAAGACTAAATCAAATAATTTATTCATTACTAAAAAAATTTGTTAAAAACCAAGTGTACACAATAGTTTAATTAGCTGGAAATATATAGTAAAGACCCATTTTACCCAAATGGGTACAACGTATTCACAGATGTTTTCAACATCCATGCGCAAATAACATTTATAAACAACTCCAAATCATCCTTGAAACAGTAAAATTTATAAAAAATGCAATATTTTTTTAATTCACTCACAAATTTGTATAATTCGCATACTTTGATGTGAAGTCATTGATAAATTGCTTATATCATCCATTTTGGAAATGTCTCATTTTCAAAGTCACATGGTTCCTCCTTCTTTAAACATGTACCACATCTATTGATAATATAGGACACTGTGACGTTTCTGAATAGCGATAGCAGAAATTTATACATTTATTATAAATTTATCAGGGTAATTTTGCCTTTTGCTTTAATGTACCCAAATGGGATACTTTAATGCATGGATACTTTTAAGTACTCCAGGACTGAAGAGGTTAGACTGGGCTCCAAACGTATAGGAGAAAACCCGAACGGTGTTTCAGTTCATGTAAATTTTAAATCATATTAGTACAATTCAAAAACGCTGTTAGCAACAAGAATATTTAAATAGTTTTCCGGTTCGTGGATTTTTTCGAGCCCAGGTTTTAAATTATTCCTTATATTTTGAAATATATATTTCCTTAAAATTATTTTGATTAAATTATTATTTATTAAATTATTTTGAAATATATTTCCTTATATTTATTAGATTTTTTTAAATTTACGTGTAAATTTTTGGTGGAATTTTATAGATGTTTTCTAATGACATAAAACATATTTTTTTATTAATTTACTTATTTGGCATGATATATATATATATATATATAACTGTTTTGTTTTTCTATCCTAGGATACCTAGAAACTGCATTTCGTAACCTATAAAAAATAAATCAGTTAAATAATCATGGTTGTGAAAATTGGCACAAAGTATCGCTGGGCAAGTAATCGCTGACTATTAGTCTCATAAAAGATAAAATAATTTTGAATAATCTGGTCTACAATATAGCGTTGTACCAAATTTAAGTAAGATTATCTTTTTTAATTTAATGTTAATGTTCTTAAAATCATATCACAAAAAATATCTTATAGTGACAGCTTGATGCGATTTAAGCATAACTGCTAGCTGTGGACTAGGGGATGAAAGAATATCCAATATATGTAAAGTCTCCAAATATGTGTATTATGGGATGGTTTTATTATGGTAATATTATCAAGTCAATTAGTATATATTCAAATTAATGTTTTAGCAAGCTGAAAGTGGAAGAAGTACAATTAAAGGCATGTAATTGTATTAAATTAACTAATCTGAAAATATTCTTTAAAAAAATGCTTTTCAGAAAAAAAAGATAAAATAATTGATGTTTACAGATGATGCCACTTATTAGACAGCCTGCTTTCATTAAGCATGCGATCTTGTAATTTTTGTTTTACCAAATTCATTTTTTATTTTTTTGTGAAATTAATTTTTTTAATCAATATTGAAATGCATAAAGTTTCTGATTATGCATACAAAACATGTAGATCAGTTTACTAATCGCTTAAGCATCGCACCTGAGAGAGCAACGATTAAGAAACTATAGGGTATTTTATATCCCCTTAAATGTATTTTTTTATTTTTACCTTGTTCTAATTTTCATTTAAAGATAATAAGTGATTATTTTCTCATTTTTAGCATATGTTGCGTTAAGATCTTACATCTATGACCATTAATATTTTTTTCTCAGAAACAAACATTATAAAAGCACTAGATTTCTAAATTAGATATGAATTGCATAGAATAGATTCAGTTTAAGTAAATATTTCTATTTGGATATTTCTTTCTGTTTATACCTTTTAAGGATTTTATGCAATAAATATATATACTATTTAAAAATAAATAAAATGTGGATCGTAGAATATTGAATGTCATTTAAAATGTAATTATAATACAATGACTTGCAGAGCTGATATCGAGGTTCCTGATCTGCAGACTCTCTGCTTAAGTAACTGATGGCCACTCTCCAAAATTTGGGAAGAATTTCAATTTGGCATAGAAATGTAGATCCAATGAGTCTCTTTAAAAATAGATTTATTTTACACTGTTTAGGAGGACTTCTTTAACCCATGGAGGAGGATTTTTAAGTATGTGAAATGTTGTATCGTTTCTTATATGTGTTTTAATTATGAATCGAATGACATCATCTGCAACTCGATACCATTATTCGTTAAAAAGTTACGGGAAGTTTTATTAATACAATCCTTCTATAGTAAAAAAAAACTAGCCTTTAAAGGAATGACTCCTGGAATGATGCTGATGTGGAAGATTTCCGGAACTAACGAATCCGGGTTGTCCACTCCTTCCATGAGTCGAATAGACCAATCAGGAAAGGACTCCGTCTATGCATCGCCGTATAGGTTACCATAAAGAGAGAAAAGGTTACCATCGCCAACAATCGCCAAGTTTGTCGCCAACTTGGCGATATATCGCCAAATTTGGCGACCAAAATTAGTTGTCAAAAATGACGCCAACTTGGCGATAACTGTAATATTTCGCCAAAATTTTAATTTCTTTACAACACCAGTCGTTTGATACATCATTTGAGAGGTTTGCAACTGCTTATTCATATAATGGATGTCTTGTGTGTTTTCCCCCATTCTGCTCCCCAGGGGGGACACATTTTTAATTTCTTTACAACACCAGTCGTGTTACACAAGATTTGAAAGGTCTGCAACTGCTTATTCATATTATGGATGTCTTGTGTGTCACCGCCACACTCTGCTCTCCCCAGGGATGTCACATTTTTAATTTCTTTACAATACCAATTGTGTGACACATCATTTGAGAGGTCTGCAACTGCTTATTCATATTATGGATATCTTGTGTGTAACCCACCCCCTCTGCCCTCAGAGGGGGCGCATTTTGCAATTTCTTTACAACACAAATTGTGTGACACATCATTTGAAAGGTCTCCAACTGTTTATTCATTTTATGGATGTCTTGTGTGTCACCCCCACTCTGCCCACCAGGGGGGCACATTTTTAATTTCTTTACAACACCAGTCGTGTGACACATCATTTGAGAGGTCTGCAGCTGCTTATTCATATTATGGATGTCTTTTGTGTCGCCTCCCACTCTGCCCCCCAGGGGGGCACATTTTTAATTTCTTTACAACAGCAGTCGTGTGACACATCATTTTAAAGGTCTGCAACTGCTTATTCATACCATGGGGTATTGGCGAGCGCAGCAAGCAGGGGTAGCCAATAATTTGGAATCGCGAAGCGATTACGCGGGGGGTTGGCGAGCACAGCGAGCAGGGGGGCGGGGCCCCCTAGTATTGAAAATAATATTTTATTATTAGTTTAGTTTTGTCACATTCATTTTATGTTGAAAACATGTTTTTTATATCAAGTCGAATATCAAACCAATAGCTGATCTGGTTGGAGGGAAAACGGGCAATCACCTTTCCTCCATGTACTAATAAAGTGTTTACAAAACATGCATCCTCACAGGAAATGGCTTGTTACGGAAGGCAAAGCTTGAACCGAATGTGGACCATGCCAGCTTAAATTCACATTGCTCGGGCTGGGCCAGGTCTTTCTGTAGTAGTGCTGGGCTGGGTTCTGGTGGTATATTTTTCTGCAGATTCGGGTCGGCCAAAACTTCTTTTTTTTCAGATTGATCACTGTGACTTCTTTCTTCATAGAGATCTACACTGGACAAAATTTCCAAGTAAAGGCTGGATCTGGAATAAAAGCTAAATGTTTCATCTGTGTCAAACTCAGCCCATGTAAAAAGCAATATTGGCCCGACTGCGACCCATACACTCCTCCAAATTCTTCCCCTCAGGTCCACGTTGGGCTGGCATCTTACTTATTTGTTATTCGTAAAAATTATATTGATCTTAAATATTTGTTTAGCCAAATCTTAAGAAATTTAATTTGACTTTATAAATTACACAGATTCATTTTTAAAAATCGTTTTTTTTTCTTTGTAAAGCTTTAAAATTATGATTTTCTTTTATGAGTCATTTGTTGCATTCTAAACTGTGTTTCTGACTGGATTTCCATTTGAATGCAATCGTCTAAGTCACATTTTTGCATAGTATTTATGTAGATAATTTCCTAATTAGTCATTAATATTGTTATTTTTCTGTATTCATGAGTTTCGAACATAATCTGAACATAAAAAATTAGCTTAAGTATGTGTGCTTTGTGAATAATTTTAATTGTTGAATGTATGCTGGGTTCAAATCTATTTTTTATTCATTATATTGGCTCGGGCTGATCATTTGTTTGGGACCTAAGCTTAAGATTATGAGTTTCAGCATGATTAAATACTCTGACCAATGTATCGAAGTCAGCTTAATTTTTTAAGTGCTTTTTTTCAACCATCAACCCATAGCTACTAAATATAACGGATGTCGTAATATAGACTGAATGATTTTAAAATTTACTAACTTACAACTGGTCACAGCAATTAAAAAAACTTGCAGAAAAGTTATGTAAAATATCAAGATTTTTTTACTGCGATTGTAGATTTTAATTTTAAAAAGTTACGCTAGATGGCGCTCCAAGCAGTGAGTACTGAATTGGGATCAGAAATTTATCATCTTACTTCTATCAGTATTGGTGTGAGAGAAGGTGGTTAAATATAGAGAACGGGACCCCCGGAACAAAATGGCACGGTTGATTGAGAACAACTCCATATATCCAATCTCCTTCTTTCACATTAATACCGAGAGAAGAGGGAAGGCGTAAATCAGTCCCTGATTTAAGGACTATTGCTTGCAACATCATATATTGCTGCTATTTTAAAGTAAAATCCAGAATTGCAGTAACACATCTCCTAAAATCTCACATAAAGATCGTGCAAGCTTTTTAAAAAAATGTCATTTTTTGCATGTTATTGAATTTTAAAATCAGCCAGTTCATTTTAAAACACATGGATTTTTCTATAAGAAGTTTCAAAATATTCTTTATTGAATTACAACTGATCGTTGATATAAATAGAGGAGAAGTAAAGTACCAAATTAATATTTTTTTATGTAATTCTGAAATCTGGAGAGGCATCAAACCTTCAAATAGGTTTTGAATATATTATAGTAGTAGTTTGCTTTCAAAAAATAAGTTTTTATTCAATTGCGTGAATGTAACTTTTCAAATACTTTGAGATACTAATCTCCTCTAGGACACCTTATTGAATGAATGTTTTGTATATTTGGCATTCTATGACTGTATAAGATAATTCTAAGAAAAAGCGTGTTTTGGCAGTTTTGTGCTTCGCCGCAACACCATATTGAAGTATTCCATATTATACAAACTTATTCTATATCTTAACTTACCCAACAACACAAAAACTTCTGACATGTCAGCAAACTCATAAAAAAACTTTGAAATGATTTGGAATTGAGTGGAATTTTTTTTTTTTGGATAAATGAATTACAAGTTGAGATATTAGTGTTTGATTAACATTTACACTCCTTCTCGGGTTGTCACATGTGAAAATTCGGTAGAAAACTCCAAATTTGACAGCATTTTCATCAAAAACACTCTGTTTTATCAAAAAATCTATATAAATTGTTCGAATGCATAGAATCAGAATCAGAACAATTTCGTACTTCGGAGGGTAAAAAATAAATTTGAAAATGTGTCAGAAAGCGGCCAAATTAGATTTAAGATCAGCATTTAAGAGCTATTATTTTGAAATTCAGACAAAAAGTGTTATTTTTTTAGTTGTATTTTTTAATTGGCTTGCTATTTATTTGTGTTGAAATTGATAACATTTAACGAATAATGTGCAATTTTAAAGAGCTGAAAAATTTTCTCCTCCCTATAGAGAATGTCAAAGTTCAAGGTTATGAATACCTTTATGAAAAGTTAAATGCCAGTATGTTTTTAGTGCTATATCTCTGGCAAGCAACAATATCTACTAGTATAACTCTATTCAAATTTATCTGGGTACTACTCTTTTATCCCGTCGACCAAAATACTATCGCTAAATTATAAGATTAAATGCCAATAATGGATGATCGTGAATGTCAATTCAATGACATTAAATACATGTGTTTAAACGTCATTAAGTGATTTTTATTTCAACCTTTTATTTGTATTTTTATTAATATTTACTATTTATTTATTTTTTTTTTGTTATTTAAAATAAAAAATACGTTAATATGTATAATTTAGTTATTAGTTTGGCGATTTGTATAATTTGGCGAAATCGGTCAACGGGATAACAGAGTAGTACCTTTATCTCTTTCCAAGGGGCATTGTTACTTTAAATGTTAAATTGCCGTAAAATACAACCAAAATGATGTTTTTGTCCGTTTTCTGCGCTTATTATCATATTTAAGCAATAGTTTCCCAAACTTTTTCTTATAGAATATGAAAGTATACTATTACTAGGACAAGCTGAATAATGTAAAACTCTATATATGCTGCTGTTAACAGAGATAATCTGTTAAATCTTCAAAACTTACAAAATCTGCAACTTTTAAATAATCTTATCACAAAAAAGCATCGCAGTGTAATAAAACAAAATTTATCATGCAGTACTTGAAAATATGTACAAAAACATGGAAAAGAAAAATAAGTGGGGTCTCATGTTTTATTAGGGAAAATGACAAAAGTTACAAGAAACAATGTCAATTGTCACATTTTTCCTTCATTAGAAAATGAAATATCCCATTTCTCTTTCGGAATGAGAAAGAAAAGGGATATTCTATTTTCTGAAAGGGAAAAACATAGCAAGAGGAAAGAAAAATGTATTGATAGCTTTTTCTGTTTTTTTTTCTCTTACATTTTACAATCTCATAATTTTTTTATTGTCATCTAATGAAGTTCCTAACTTTTGACAAGTACTAAAACTGTAAATTTGCATGCTGTGAGAAAATTTTTCGACTTTCAGGAAATTTTTTAAAAATATTTTAGAATCGAAAATTGGAAATAGTAATGATTTTAAAGTAATTGCGTAAGGATAAAAAGATTTAGCATTGAAAATGCAGGAAATATTTATTTAAAGAATTTAAAGAAACCAAAGTAAACAAATATGACATTAATATTCCAATCTATTTTCATTTATATATTTTATACATACATATATATATATATATATATATTTGTCAGAGAAAAAGGTGCCACTAACAATTTCACTTTTCAAAGATGCCACTAAAAATTGTGCTTCCTTCCCTTCCTTACATTCCTAAGCAGATGATTTGTCCACAACCAAACCCTCTATTTCTTTTTTATTGAAAATCAAACTGAAACTCGACGAAAAATTTTTATCTACACGAAACTATAGGTGCAGATTTACGATTGCCAATTGCTGCGTTGGAAAAAATTGTCTTTAATTCTTTATACAGAAAAACTCGTCAATGAAGTTAATATTATTCCAGGGAGTGATTTAAAAGAGCTGACATACATTTCATTACACAGCTTTTATATGCTCCCTGTATATACATCGAATACATTTAGTACTAATTGCAGTATGCTTCAAACACAAATAGTTTCTTCCCAGTACATCAGGATGCTATAGGATTAGTTAACATCAATTAATCATATTCATACATCCTCGCGCATTAGCCGAAAATTCTCTACCAAAAAATAAATAAATGAAATAAAAATGTAATGTCAGAAAATGAAAATGGGAATTACAGGATTCATGTCACAATTATTTTGGGGCTTTCTCAAATTTGAGAGGGAAAGCACGTGATTTACGTACCTTTTTGATAATTAGGTCCTGGGAAGGCCACTTTAAAAGTTTTAAAATCTGAACATTTAAAAAGCGGCTTTAGTAAGTTGACCATTCGTAAAGTAAGGAAAATAAACAGTAAAAGTTTTAATATTTTAAATCCTAGATCTGAGCAATCTATTTCAGGGGAATTTTTTTTAAACTAACAAAATGTCTTATGTGGACATTTATATAAATTCCTGTACTTATTGACTTGTAAGTTGTTGAAGCACTATGCATTAAAAATAACCAAAAACTCTAGATTTTTATATTTGCATGGTTGTTTTAATTAACAATATTAAAACAATTTTAAAACAGCAGAAATTTGTAGAAAAGTGGCCCACGAGGGACATGGAAAGAATTTATTGTATAAAAAATTAAAACGTAATCCAAAATAATTAATTGTACGTGTCTGTTATGACGCGTTTGCTGTATATATGTTTTATCTTCAAATATATTTAGACTTTGTTTTTTAAAAAAATAGGTGCATCCGAATCTTTCTTGCAATAATGATAACCCAATTCAAAATTGATCCAAACCCGAAATAATGTACAACAATTTTTTCCCAAACCCGCTTGGCACGACCAAAATATAGACGTCAATCCGACCTGACGCAAAAGAGTAGAAATCACCCAAATCCAAATGTTATCCAAATCAAAAAAGCATAAGTCAAGTAGACCCAAACTCGGCATGCAGTAATGAAGTAAAAGCATGGTGACTTGCATTGAAAAATATTAGCCTTGATCAGAAATGCACATCAGATACGAAATTTCAAATTTCTAGAATCGACCATCTCCCTTGAGGATTCTCCAGATCTTCCATTGTTCATAATCATACAGTTCATGGTGATTTTTATAGGATGCAAAGGAATTAGACTGGTTAAAGTTTCATGTACATATTTACGTATGTATAATCTTATCCCGATAATGTCATCTATCAGAATGTATATATCGTCTTTTTTTTGGTTGAATTTGCATTTTGATTTTGGACAAAAGGCAGGTTAACAAACGTTATTTTGTTAGTTTTAGCGAGACTGCAAATGGGATATCGAAAGAAAAAAGTGTCCAGTTAAATTGGTTGCACTGATCTCATACACCAGTGGTTCCCAAACTTTTGGGCTCGCTGAACCCTTTTTATGAAGACTTTCTAAAGCAGAGCCCGTTAACCCCATGATACTCTTTGATTTATAAATTTATTGATACAAAAATTATGTATTCATACCAGAAAGTTTGAAAATCAAATTTTCTCTTATTTAGTTCCTTAACAGTTTTATTTAATACAAGCTGACCCGCCCGGTATTGCCCGGATCCGTAATAAGAATGATGCATAATATAAATCTATAATATTGACAAAAATGAAAAAAAAAGGATTCTAAAAGCACAAAAACTTGAAAAATAGTAAAAAATTATTTCGAAAATTGCTTTGAAAATCGCATTAAAAATTGGTGAAAAGTATCGTAGTAGACAAAATTTAGTAAATTAGGCTAAAACTTTGAAACAATTTTCTTTTTTCAACGGTAAAAAATAGCCGCAAAATGAGAAAAAATACTGAAAATCGCGTTAAATATCGTTAAAAATTCAAAAATCGCTGCCGGACTTCCCAATAAACTTTATTGAAAAGAGAACTAATTTTACTATGTCGGCTTAAGGGTGTATTCCAGTCGAAATTGCTTATTTTCTAATTTATTTATAAATTCACTTTTGCCTTCAAACGCTTTAAACTGCCGAATTCTCTTATTTAGAAACTATATAAAGTGCTGTGCTGTCGATTTTTTGATAAAGAAAGAAAATATTACAAAAAATGCAATTAAAGTTGGTCTTTTGAACCGAAATTTTCGAAGCGGGAGATCTGGGGACAGAAGAAAGTGCAATGCTGAGAAAGTCATTTTTTTTATAAATAATGAATTGAATGAAAAATGAAATCACACGACATCTTATACATCTTTTCAAATATCACCTCAACAAAATTCATCGTTCTTGATGTCATCCACAGCCCTTGGCAAATTTCGTTTTTTACGTCTGCCATTCGGAAACTCTTGAGCTCCGGAGAATGTCGCAGGATTTAGAAGGACTTCTAGGGATTATCAGCAACATGGATGAAATCAGTGCTAGGAATCTAGTCAAGAAGAACACGATCAAAGTTAAAATGACCTTTAGGCAGGAATTACCCCCAATAAAGAAAAAATATTGTTCTAATGTCAAGAACGTAAAATTTCTGAGTAATATCATCGACGAGTTAGGAATGTATCCCGATGAAGAGAAAATCGAAGCCATACGCAACATCAAAATTCAAACAAATAAAAAAAGAGCCTAGACAACTTCTGAGTATGACTAATTATCTAGTAAAATTTATCCCAAGATTTTCCGAAACTTTAGCACCTCTGATTTAATTATTGTCCACGAAGAACGAATTCATTTGGGATTCACCACAAGATGAAGCATTGAAGAAACTTAAATTCATTCGTTATTTGTCATCCGAACCGGTGCTGGCAATTTTTTATCCTGGCAAAGTGTTTATTGTGGCAGCCAGTAGCGTAGCTATGTTTTTTGGCGCCCGGGGACGGCAAGAAATTTTGCGCCCTCACCCCAATATAGATATATAACAATTTCTCTCAATTTGGCGCCCCTAGGCCTCGGCGCCCGGGGTGAACACTCCCCTTAGCTACGCCACTGGTGGCACCCGATGCCTCATCTTATGATTTTGGAGTGGCGTTGTGCCAAAAACAGAGTGACTCTACATTGAGGGTAACTGCATGCGCATTACGTTCGATAACACCAACTAATCAAAGTTACGCTCAAATAGAAAAAAACCCTGTCGGCTTGACCTACAGGCGGAGGTAGATTTCGAAGAGTTTCCATTTGAACAACAAAAAATAAAATATTATTAGTGATAAACTCAGTTTAACTATTTTATTTGGCCGCTTTTGAAAAAAAAATTATTTCATTTTTTTGTAAGAACTGATTTTATCAAAATCATCTTAAACGAAATTCGGCTCAAACGTCCATTTTGAAAACATATTTTGAAATATATTCTGACTTTATTAAAAAATCGACCAATACGCACGTTATATAATTCCTAAATAACGAAAAAATGGTCAATTAAATGCGTTTTAGAGCGAAATTGAATTAAAAAATGAGTAATTCATAAAATAACCAATTTGTTATTTGAATACATCCACCATTCTTTAATTAATCCGGGAGAACGCGTGCTTATTCAGGGTATGAATGGTTTTAACTTTGTCACCAATAAAATCAAATTAAAACAGTCGCTTTATTTAGACGGAGACAATTCTAACAAATTTTTCGATAAAATAAGTTGAAGATTACTTTAAAATAATTAGTGGTTGCAATTGTAAAAACCATACGCACTCCGGGTCTTTTAGGCTTTGCGCGCGTCCTCCCGGGTTAAGATCGCTTTGGAAAATTTTGTGCGAAGTGCCCACTTTGTTAGCATTTTTAAATATAGATTTAGCCTTTCTCAAAAAACTTACAAATAGGGCCCATTACACAGTTCCTAAATAACAAATAACTGTCAATTGAATGCGTTTGAGAACAAAATTGAATTTAAAAATGAGTCAGAAATAACCAATTTGTTATTTGAATACATCTTCAATTTTTTTATCATGATCATTTTGGGATTATTTTTTTGCGAAGTGATCACTTTGCCAGCTTTTTTAAAAAAATAGATTTAGCCTTTATCAAAACATTGATGAATACGCACATTACATAGTTTCTAAATAACAAAAAACTGTAAATTAAATGCGTTTGAGAGCAAAATTGAATTTAAAAAGGAGTCGTAAAATAACCAATTTGTTATTTGAATACATCCTCAATTGGGAACTAAAACGGCCTATAGAGGCGCTGGCTGCTCGCAGCCTTCGATACAGGATAACGGTCCCTTTAATTTCCCTTTAGCTAATGTTAAAGTCCCATTGAAACAATTCTTTATTATAAATGTATTTTTAAAGTTTTAGGTATTCAAATTCGTATAATATTTACTTTGTCATATAAGACAGAAAACAAATGTCACAGGAAATCTGAAATTGTGCAAAAGAATAATTATTCTGAACAAATTTAAAACGCATGTAATGCAATGAGCTTATACGGCATTATCCTGAATTGAGAAGTTACATCTTTTCTCCACCAGATGGCGTGTTCGAGCGCTTGAATCGCCAATTCTTAATCATGATCGTTTAGGAAAATTTTGCGCGAAGTGCCCATTTTGGTAGCCTTTTTTTAATATATTTTGCCTTTATAAAAAAAAAAAAAAAAAAAAAAAAAAAAAAAAAAAAAAAAAAAAAATTGGCCAATTCGTCTTACTATATAGTTTCTAAATAAGAGGACCTGTAAATTGGATGTGTTTGAGAACAAAAATGGATTTAAAAATGACTCAGAAAAAACGCAATTTGTTATACGTACTCAATTTTCAATCACTATTACTTCGGGAAATTCTGTTCAAAGTACTGTTTTGGCAGCCTTTTTTGAAATATATTCTGCCTTTATCAAAACACTGGCTTATACTTCACATTATATAGATCCTAAATAAGAGGATCTGCCATTGGGATGCGTTTAACATTAAAAATGAACTTAAAAATGAGTCAGAATGTAAGCAGTTTGGATTTGAGGTTTTTTTCTCCAGCTCCTATTTTTGTTTAATTTATTTTTGCTAGAAGAATTGGTCCTATGAAAAACTTGTTAATATAAAAGTTGTAGATATTATTGAGAAAATGTAAAATAAATATAATTATATTTGATTGCTTAAGAATTGAGTAAGTTATGGATTTTTTCTTTTTCCTCCCCCCTTTTTCTTTTGGTTTTTAATTTTTTTCATCGGTAAAAATTGGTCCTATCAAAAACTTGTAAATACAAAAGTTTTAGATAATATTAAGTGCATTTATAAAAAAATTAGTTGGATTTGATATCTTGAGAATTAACGAAGTTATGATTTTTTCTCCCAAAAACCCTTTTTTTTCGCTCCTTGAGCCCATTTTTAATTTTACCAAAAATCTGTCATGCATAAACTTTTAGTCCATTTTTGAGAAGTAATAAAAATTTTAAACTGATTCGATATCTATTTTATTTAAAAAGTTATCGCGTTTTTTCGGTTTTCACAAAAACGCTCCCAATTTCCACCCCCTTGGTCCGATTTTGCCCATTAACGATTTTATGCTCTTTAATTTTATGTAAAAAGTTTGAAAAAGATCTGAGCATAATTATAGAAGTTATCGTATCCAGAAGAAAGTGATATACACCGATAGATAGATAGATAGATAGATAGACTTTTTTACTCATGGTAATTTTGGAATCTAGGAGTCATGATCGGTGTAGATCTGCAAAAAAATTTCAGAAATTCTAACATGGGAGACAATGCAATAGGTAGTATTTCATACGAAATCTACCTAAAAGGAAGCACTCGCACTGAGATGGGCATGTGGAAACTTTTGTAATTATTTAATAGATACTAGGTTTCTTCTAGAGACAGATCACAAACCTTTTGTCCCGTCTTCTCCCTTTTGTCTTGTATTAAATAGAAAATTATCAGATGAATTGACTCTTTGTCATTAAAGATTGAAAATGGGATTGGTGAGATATTCTTTTGATATATTTCACACTCCAGGAAAAAATTATATGCAGTGGATGCACTGTCTAACCCAACCACTCCAAGATGAAGTTCCAAATTTCGAATTAGAAGACTAAGTTGAAGCTTGTGTTAATCTTGTGACAGAATGCGTTCTTGTAGCTCCATAAAGACTTTCACAATTGAAATTAAAACAAAAGCTAGATTCAACATATCAAATGTTAACAGCCTATGTTTTATAAGAATGGCGAAAAAAATAAAATAGAACCAGGACTTATTGGTCTTTCAGGTATGAAATATCTTTACAGAATGGATTACTCATGCGAGAAACTCGATAATCATTCCACGCAAGCTAAGACAAGAAATTTTGGAGAAAATACACAAAGACCATATGGAGATAGATGAATGTAAATCTTTGGTGAATTTTATTGTATAGTGGCCTGGTATCAATAAAGACATAGAGAAACTAGTACGAAAATATATGGCATGTATACAGGTAGCTAAAAATCCTTCAGTACCGTTGAAACCTACAAGTTTCCCTCAAAGACCTTGAATAATGGTAGATATGGATCTGTTCGAACTTCATTCAGATTAGAATTTGTTAGTGACTGATTACTATTCACCTTATATAGAAATTGCAAAATTAGATATGCTTACATCTCAAGAAGTGATTTTACATTGCAAGTCCGTTTTCGGCAGACATGAATACCCGATATCGCAAGGTCTGACAATGTGAAACAATTTGAAATAACGAGAACAATTCAATTCCATCAATTTGTAAAAACTTATCACTTTAAACATATGACGTCTAATCCAAGATACCCTCAGAGCAATGGATTTGTAGAAACAGCTGTTAAAATGATCAAGCTCAGATTGAAAAAAAAAATCCAAAGATCTTTAGTGAGCACTACATATTTACAGAGCTTTGTCTTTAAAGAATGGAAACAATCCAACTGAACACTTCATGAGTAGGAGATAACAAACAACATTATTCATACTATTAACAGCACTTTAACCAAAATTCATATAGAGGGAGAAAATAGAAGAAATAGAGGGAAATAAAATTAAAGCAAAAAAGGTACTATAACAGATATAAATTTTCCATTTTTCATTTTTGGGTGAAAAAGTCCGGCTAGGATTCGAACCAAGGATGTATTGGCTGAAGCCGCCAATGCTCTACCAACTGAACCATCCCGGACACGAACACTGGAGGACTATTTCATCCAATTAACCTCAACGATCACTTTATCTGGTCTGATACCCTGGATCAGCTCAACAGAATAAATCGAAGGTCAATGAATCCTCAGAAAATCACTACATAGGAAATTACATTAGATTAATTTTAAACACGATTATTCAAATCGGTAAATTACGGTAACGGATGTAAATTTTCCATTTTTCATTTTGATTTTCTAGACAACAGATGTAAATTTTCCATTTTTCATTTTGATTTTCTAGACAACAGATGTAAATTTTCCATTTTGCATTGGCATTGGAGGCTTCATGACATTACTGGTTCGAATACTGGACCGGATTTTTTTCACCCAAAAATGAAAAATGGAAAATTTACATCTGTTATAATTAATTTACCGATTTGAATAATCGTGTTTAAAATTAATCTAAAGGTAGTATAATCAAAAAAATAATTTACATGCTCCCAAGTCAATAAATCAAGGGAAGAAAAGCTGAAGCATGCAGATACACCAAGGTCATATATCGTAAAAGAAGGACATCCTATCCTGAGTGAGAAATTGCAACCACTTCCGTCAGACGATAACATCGAAGAAGCTCTTTCTACCAAAATTTCTAAAACTGAAGTGCCTGAAAAAGAAACAGTGGTGCAGACGTAAAATAAACAGAGGGCATACGATCTGAGCAGAGGGTATACGCTCAAGGTAGAGCGTATACACTAGAGTATATATGCTACACATTTCGTGAGAAACAGAGAGTATATGTTGTTCCTTAAAATATCCAGAAGGTATAAGGACACCGTATATTATATATTACACCGTATACCCTCCACTACATCTCTGCTTCACCCTTAACTAAGAAATAACAGGGTAAATGTAATCACAGATCGCACAGAGGGTTTCGTTTAATATCTCTTTCATATAACTATATTCTTATTCTTATTATGTGTTCTAGACTATATGTCAAAGTTTAAAGCGGTTGATTATGCAGTTTTCCCAAATTTAGCAAAATTTAGAAAATACCCCTTCCTCGGACGACCCTCTCCTCCCCCTGAAATTTTCACTTTTACAACTATTTAATGTTAAGAAATAATATTTGCATTAGTCTCAGTAAAAAAAACGCATTCAAATTGCAGTAAACAAGATTATCTAAAGAAAAAGACAACATTACCCTTCTCCAAACAAAAATTCAATTTATCTTAAAATTATAAAATTTGCATTGTGTTATGGACTACATCAAAGTGTAAAAGAGATCATTAAATTTTCCTAATTTCAATAAATTCCCGTTAATTGTCTGTGTAAAAAATATCTTTTCTATAAATTTAAAAATTTATTTTTTCATAAATTAATAAGTTGTGGTCTCGCTCTTTTTTTATTTAGATTTTATGAATCACCACATGAAATGAACATCTGCATGAGGAAGTACCAAATTTGTAAAATCAATAATACATACATATATATATATATACATTACGCTAACGTATGTAGCACAAAAATCACGATTATTTGTAAATTGTTTAATGGCAACATCTTAATGTAACACATCTTTTGGGATACTATGCAAAAGTCCTTTGGTAAGATTCATGCTGTGGTAAATTGAATTTATTTTTATTTTGTACCGTAACTGTAATTATAAAACTTCAAAATGTCAATATTTTTATTTTTTGTGTTATTTTTTAATTTAAAAAAATAAATAAAAGTTATGAATTTTAATCTTTTCAGTTTCATATTAAAGTTATTTTTCTGACTCCAATTTGGCGAAAATTCCGCTTTCAAATACCAATTGCATACATATTTTTAAACTAATATCTATTACTTTAAAAGAGAAATAATAATTTAAAAAACAGTTTAGTTAATAATTATAGAATAAAACAATTTATATCATTTTAAAAAACAAAATAATAGCAAACAAACAGTTTATTAATAAATAGTAATAGCCGGGTTACCATGTGAGGCAGATATACTTGCCATTTCGCTGGAATCGCGCCAATGTATGCGCAATAGCATCTGTGTCTTTCTCTAGCAGAATGTTTAGCAAAAAATGAGCAATTAAAAAAAATATGAATAAAAGCAATATGATTTAATGCTTAGTATGTATTCAAGGGTGATCAAACTGGTCGCCAAGGGCGGTTAGTTAAAAAAATTTGCACTACGATTATCAAATCTTAGTAAAAAAATGTATCCCTTTTTCTTTGTGTCACGTGGATTGCCGTGACAAAAAAAAAAATACAATTCTGGAATTAAATACCATAATAAAAACAAATACACGTTTTCACGAGATTTATTTAATCTATTAATTTATATTATATACATAACTAGCTGCACCCGTCGAAACTCGACGGAAAAGAATGTATATTAGGTATGATATATATCAATCTTATATAGACAGTAAAATACTGAGCAAAATAAACAATTGCTACGTCTTAAAATAGGGATAACATAGCTTTTCATGAGTAAGATACACAAACTTCAGAAAACAACAAAAAATAAGGAAAACTACTCATAAATTATTATGTTGGACTTAACTTCAGCTACAAATCTTTTTTTTAATGCAGTTTCTAAACCTTAAATATTATTTAAATGCCAAATTATTTGGGAAGTTAATATTATACCCCGGTAGACGAATTTAAAAATATCTGCATAGTTCATTTTTTCTCCGTTTAAATATCGCTTGATAACTGTACAATAATTATAATATCAATGAAACATTTTAATTATAATAGAAACAGGGACTTACTAAACTGCCTAACCAACACACTACATATTTACAGCACTTGCAATAAATTTAATTGATTTATTGGTTTGTATCCTCCATGAACTTGTAAAAATTAATTTTATTGTTATGGCAACGAAAAAAAAGATATCTCTGTTATTAAAAAGAATAAAATTTTTGTATTTGTTGCTAAAATGCAGATTTTTTTTCAACACTAACTTAATACAATGAAATGATTTTAATTATTTTTTTTATATTATGTAAGATAGAAATATAGTAATACCGGCATATCACAGGTTTTATTCTTTTTTTTTCTAATATGACATCATTTACACCTTCAGAATTACTCATCTTTTCTTAAATAAAAGCGTGATTTATGCAGTTATTTAAGAATTCTTTAGTTTCATAAAATATTCATTATAATTAAATAGAAATGGCGCAGTTTATAGAAATATTTTCATTTGTGCACGCCACGGACCTTTAAATTAATAGAAGTTCACTTTATTTAGATGCAGGAATTAAAGTCAGTGAATATGACATCATCACTGACACAGCTATAACAATGTATATTATATTCATGGAATAAATTTATCTGGTTTCTGTATCACCACATTTTCTCCATCGACAAAATTTCACTTTAGATATTATATTTTATTAAAGTTTATCTTCTGTTATTTTACTTACATAATACTTAATATTATTATTCAGTAAATAATCTGTGTATTGCAGGGAATAAGTATATGCAATCATTTTATTATGATTAAATTTTACGAAAACCTTTATTTTATTTGTTTGAAATGCGATTATACATTCACCGATGAGATCAAGCTCCTGATTGGTGGAAAATAATGAAACAAAATAAATTTTGAGAAAAGCTTAACCTTTTGCCACTGTTTTGAAGAAATGTCATGAAAAAGCTTTTAAAATTAAAAATAAAATATAAAAATTGAAATAAATTAAAAATTAGCCAGAATGGGCACATCTACACATAAACAGCTTTCATTAAAAAATAATTATCAAAATCGGGCCAGTAGAAAGCTCAGGGCTGATGACAAAAAAAACAGCAAGGTCTTTTAAATATATAAATAATTTTTGTATCCATTTAAACTTTGTCAACAATTAGAAGAGAAAACAGCAACAAAAATGAACTCATGACATTAAAATAAATATTTTAATTAAAATAATAGTATTTTTCAAACTTTTATTATTTGTTGTGTGACAAGAGATTCACACAAAATTTGAATGCTCTGACTTATAAACCCTAAAAATAATCAGCTCAATTCTAGAATCAATCAACCTGTTGTATCCCGCAGCAAAAGAACTGTTAACCTCCAAATCGACTGAATCTTTAAAAGGGTTAAATGTGGCATTATCCTGAACTATGAACAATTGTGTTAAGTCCAAACTCTGTATTTCAGCTTTAGAACGTTTTTAACCAGTTGTTAACGTAACTGTGGTAGTGAAATGTTTTTAACATTGGTATTGTTCTATGTTATTATTTAATGTGTTTTTCATGATGACATTGTATTAAACTGTGTTTGAAGGCACAAATATGCCAACATGCTCAGTATTTTAACTAGTAAAATTAAATAAAAACGAATAACTACACAGTTTTCGATTACCCTCATAAAAATTTTGAATCTTGTCCATGTTGTAGACTTTGCTATCCATTGCACACAGACACATATACAGAGCGACACTTTGTTTTATTAGAATAAATATTAATTTTAAAAGTATACGTAATTTTGAAATTTAATTTACAAAAACGAAAAATATATTTTTCCTGTTGATTAGAAAGTTTTGTAAAAGATCTATTTTTAGGACCAGAAATTTTTGATGAATCCAGTTTAAAAAGAAATACAGTAGACTCCCTAAAATCCGCAACTCTCTAAAATCTGTACATTTTTTACGGATGTAAACAATGAAACATTAAGTTAAGATACAGTCAAAAAATTTTACTTTTTTAGATTTAAATCATTTCCATCCATATTTCAATTTATAATTTTTGTCAATATTACTGAATTCGTGTTTTTTCATGAAAAAAAAAGTTTATTTCTGAAAAAATTCAAGATTTTGCTGATATACTGGTAATCACAATCTTTTTACTAAAAATATTTATGTACTAATCAAGCTTTTTTGGTTATTAAGTCTGACTAAACCTGAAATAAAACTTACTTATTTTATGATTCTAATATGAATTAGTAATATACCTTTATGCGGCAAGATTCATTAAATAATTTAGGAAAAATACATTTCATCTTTATAATAAATACTTAATCATACAATTTTGATTATTAACTTGACCTTTGCTTTCAATAGTGTAATCTTTTTTTTTTAATCTAAATTTTTATTATTTTACTTTATTACTTATTTTAATATTTTATTATGTTGTAAGCATTTATGATAGTTTTAATTGTATAATTGAATTCAACTTACTGTTTAAAAAAAGTAAACAAAGCAGAAACCAGAAATCGGCAAAAATCTAAAATCCACACAGCCTCTCTGGTCCCAAGCTGTGGGGATTTGAGGGAGTCTACTCTATTTTGAAATACGTACTATTTTAAGTTTGAAATGTGAAGGGTCCTTTAAATGATCCAAATTTTTCCTAAACAGATACCTGATATGTCAATGGCTTGTTAAGCAACCTTTAAGGAGTCTAACATTAATTAGTAAATATTATTAGTAATTATTACAAAACAAACACCAGTTTTATTGGATGATTGGTGGTAGAGTTATTATGAAGTTTTTCTATATCTTTATTGTTTGTCGCACTTATTACATTTCGCTAATTCTAAATAACTCTGCATCTCACAATTACTGCATTGTATATGATTTTATGTATACACATTAGCATATATGCTAGAATACAGGGTTGGGTTTTTGACGTCAAAAAGGGTTTTTTGACATGACAAAGGTCTAAACCGGATTAAACCGTCAAAAACCTGTCAGAAACTGTCAAAAACCCATAGAGTCACAATCTGCTGTGGTGTACTAAAGTTTGTTGTTAAATTTTAAAACTAAGAACAGATGTCATACATTATATTGAAATTTAATTATATTATGGGTAATTAGTAGGTCTTTAAATATTTTTAATTGATAAAAATTAAGGTAAAAATCACAGATTTCAAATTTTAGAAATTTATCTCAAAATGGACATGCAGAATTATTTATGTTTAAATATCTTGTTTATTTATTTATTTATTATTATTATTATTATTATAATATTTAAAAGATAAAGTTATTTAGAATGCATTTTGACATAGCTAATATTTATGAATATTAACGAATTAAGTGTTGTAAATGCAGGATTTTCAAAAGTGTGGAGTTTGATATACGTGTTTAATAATTTTTTATGCTATATACATAATATCCAGTAGGTTAATTTGAATTTAAAAATAATGCATATTATTTATTATATATATGATTATTACACATCATTTTTATTCCCCCTCCCCGCCTCCGCCTCCTTACCCCACAGCACACACGCTAATAGTATTAAAAATACAAATAATGTTTACTTTGATAGCAAGGTAAGACAATAAGTAATTATTCAACAACTAAATACTTAAGATATTTAACAAAATTTTATAGTATTCAGTGAAAAAAAGAATCATAAGTATTAGTATAAGCTAATTTTTCAGAATAGTAAATAAATAGATTGAATATTGTAAATAGATACTCGGATATTTATAGAAAGGAGCTAATTTTTTATTATTTTTATGTTAATTATAAATTTAAAAAATGACTGACGATTTAAAATTCAGAATTACTGATTTTTCAGAAAAACCAAATAACAATTGTAAAAATCAAAACAGAAAAAATATTACACTGTTCTATGAAATACTTCTACAACACAAAATATCATGTAGTTTTTTATTATTATTATCTAATTAAATTCATAATTTAAAAAAAATAAAACATACATGAAATACTTCCAATTAATTTGATTACATAATCGAAATCAATTCAAATGAAAATTATCAAAGTAGAAATTTAGTTCAATAATCCAATTCATTTGCCCTACCTATGTATCACATGGTAGCACATAACCAGTTTTGAACATCTTTCTGTTCCTAATCAATTACAGAACCTGTCTAATCTTTAATATTATTTTAAACAATGGATAAATTTGGTTATAAATAAATTTCTTCATAATATATATCCCTGTATATTTTGAATAACACATTAAAATTTAATAAATAATATTACAAAAGATAAGTTTTCCAAAATCTAAGGTTTTGTTTAATATTCAAAATATGTTACTTCAAAAATTTAAATTTATTTTTTCTACAGCATATTTAGAAATGTTTTCTTTATTAAAAGCAAATAAATTTTACTCATTAAATATAAATATAGGTAGATATATATATATGTAAATAAATATTTTTATTTACATATAAATATAGGTTTTTGACAGCTTTTGACATTTTTGACAAGGATGTTTTTGACATGACGGTTTAAACCATGGTTAAAACCGTCAAAAACTGTCGCGTGTCAAAAACTTGCCAACCCTGCTAGAATATAATGCTGCCACAACCTAAAAGAAAAAAACACATAGCCACACATACTAGGAATGTTATTATAATGGTATTTACATGTTTTATTTTTATAGGAATACGATGCAATAGAGAAATAAAAAAGAAAAATCACACGTCAAGCATGCATTATGAAACTCATTCCAGCAGTTCCAAGATATTTTATTGAAATTTTAAGGATTAAGGACATCTAACTAAACACTTAAGAACATGCATAGCATATTTAAAATCCAGATTTGCACATTTATATCAAGAGCTAGATAATCACTCAAATTCCTTTATGTAGCCTTGAATAGAACTTATAGATTTGTATATATTCTACACAGTATGATAAGATATAACTTAGCCAGATAATTAGGAAACATTGGAAAATTCACTTTCAGCAATATTTTCAAATAAATGGAAATGTACGAGAATTATTTGCACAACCAAGTATATTATCTAAACGTGCTTAAACACCCAATCTATTAAGATCAAATTTAATTCAGACATAACATGCATAAATTTACGGAAGCAAAAAACTTACTTTGATAAATAACTATCCAAAGAAGGCAATGTCTTCTATTTTTCGCATAACCCTACATGTAATTTTATATATATTCAACAAACATTTCATAATATACTAAGTATATTCAACAAACATCTAATAATATACTAAGTATGTTTAATTCATCAAGAGCATGTACAACTCAATTAAAAAATATGCATAAGCTTTTCCCACTTATACATAGTACTGCTTACAATTTATGCTCTATAACTAATAAACCCTACATGTATATCATGACAAATGAGTAAACAGAAAAACATTGTAAAAATGCAAAAAAAAAAAAAAAATAGCCACTGATAACAATAGAAGATTCCTTCAAATCCACAACCCTAAAAACCGCACATAATTTAAAGATGGAAACAATGAAACATTCAGTTCAAATGTAGGGACAAAATTTGACTATTTTATTTTTATATCAATTCCATAAATATTTTAATTTGTAATTTTTGGAAATATTACCGAATTCATGTTATTTTCATGAAAAGAGAATAAATTTATTAAAAAAATCAAGGTATTGCTGATATCATTGGTAATCACTACTTTTTAACCTAATACTTTTATGTGTTAATAAAACTTTTTTGGTCATTCATTCTGGCTAATCCTAAAATAAAACTCCCTTATTTTATTATTTTGATGTGAATTAATAATGTATCACGAGGCAAATTTTATAGAAAAAATACAGCTAATCTTTATAATAAATATTTAATTATACATTACTGATTATTAATTTGACCTTTTTTTATTATATTTTAATCATTTTAAAAATTATCTAAATTTTTATTATTTTAGTTTCTTACTTATTTTTATATTTTATTATATTGTAAGCATTTATTATAATTTCAGTTTCACTGTTAATTACATTCAAATTACTGTTTAAAAATGTAAACAAAGCAATGACTAACAATCAACAAAATTCTAAAATCTGCACAACCTCTGGTCCCAAACTGTGCGGATTTAAAAGAGGCTACTATATTATTATGGGCAGAGCAAAAGGGCTGTTTGAGGAATGACAATGTGAGATATCGTAAGGGAGAGGAAAATAAAAAATTGATAACTTTGGATATGTACAATCTCATATCTCACACACAAATTTCTGCAACTTCATGGACCCACAAGCAGTAAATTTTAAGCTTGATCCAAAGTAAAAGGAATGAAATTAATAATTTTTTGCATTAAGAAACATTGGTGAAAAATGGTACATCTGGGAGTATTAGGTGTTTTATCCTAGGTCCTATAATTGCCTGGTACACTTAAAGTTCCAGGAGCACTTGGACACATCACTCCTGCATCACATATTCTTTGAGTTTTCCTGTCACAATGATCATATTGTCTAGTGATATATTTGAGGGTGTAGGAAGAGTGACAAACACTGGATGGTCTTTCGTTACTACCACATGCCATGACAGCACCAAATTGGTCGACCCTTGATACATTGCTTAACACAGCTGTTGAAGTCTTCGACTGGATAAATGATTTATCATAAAGTATGTTTTTTTTTTTTTAGAATAGATTCACAAATGGTTTTCAAAAATATGAATTAACAGATGCCTGCTCAAACATACTTTTGGGTAGATTTATTGTTTAATATCACAAATAAAAGGATTCTCACCAATGTGCATAAACAGATGTTTCCTTAAATGACTTTTATGGGAGAATTTCTTGTTTTATATCTCACAAACAAAAGATTTTTTTCCAGTATGAATTAATAGATGTCTGTTTAAATCACTTTTTCGTGAGAATTTCTTGTTGCATATCTCACACACAAAAGGTTTTTCTCCAGTATGAATTAACAGATGTTGCTTTAAAGTACCCTTTTGAGAAAATTTTTTGTTGCATACCTCACACACAAAACGTTTTTCTCCGGTATGAATTATCAGATGCTTTTTCAAGGTACTTATGTCAGAAAATTTCTTGTTGCACATCTCACACAGAAAAGATTTCTCACCTGTATGACATACCAAATGCCTGCATAAAGTTCCCTTATGAGAAAATTTCTTTTTGCATATCTCACATACAAACGGTTTCTCACCAGTATGAATTAACATATGACTTTTTAAATCTTTTTTACGAGACAATTTTTTGTCGCATATTTCGCACAGAAACGGTTTCGGTTTCTCACCAGTGTGAATTTTCAGATGCTGGTTTAAACTACCCTTTTGAGTGAAATTCTTGTTGCATATCTCACACATAAAAGGTTTCTCACCTGTATGACATAACAAATGCCTGCATAAAGTTCCCTTATAAGAGAATTTCTTTTTACATATCTCACATTCAAACGGTTTCTCGCCAGAATGAATTAACATATGACATTTTAAATATTTTTAACGAGACAATTTTTTGTCGCATATTTCGCACAGAAACGGTTTCGGTTTCTCACCAGTGTGAATTTTCAGATGCTGGTTTAAACTACCCTTTTGAGTGAAATTCTTGTTGCATATCTCACACATAAAAGATTTCTCACCAGTATGACTTAAGAGATGACTGCTTAAATAATCTTCACGTAGAAATTTTTTGTTGCATATTTCACATGTGAAAGGCTTCTCACCAGTATGGAAAAACAAATGCCTACTTAAATGATTCTTTTCAGAGAATTTCTTACAGCAAATCTCACGCACAAAAGATTTGCTTGTTTTTACAGAAAGGTCTTCTAAAAAGGTATTTTGCTGCATATTTCAGACTTTAAAGATTGTTTTGAGTAGTTTTATGCATATATAACTGTACAGGTTTATCCATCTATAATAAATGGAAATAAATTATTCACTCTCATTCATTAAACAATAATTTGAGAAAATAATTATCATGAAAAACTAAAATAAACTTAATAAACTGAACTGAAATAAAAATTCTATTATAGTATAAAAAAACTACAAAAGAAACCCAAGTACATGATGCTTGGAGAATTAAAAAAGTATCAGATGCATTTTATAATTGTAAAATGAGGAAACTATAAATAGATATACAACAAGTAAATTAAATAGCTACCATCATAAAAAAAATAATTTATTACAAAAGGATTATAAAAAAGTAAAATTTAACTTATACCAATATAAAAACAAAAAGTAAGACAAATATTTATACATAAAGCATTTCTCATAGCATTTTTAATAAAATATAAAACAGATTTAAAGATAAAATTCTACAATTTTACATCTTCAATGTTAAAAATGATACGTTATAAGCAGTGAGGCAAAAAATAAATTATTTTTGTGGCAAGGAAAATCACATTATACAAAGCATTTAGTTACAATTCATCCAGATTTATTATTATTTTTTCAACATTATATAAAGAATTATTAGGACAAGATTTTTCATTTTTATTTCCTGCTATATTGCATGGTAGCATTTAATCATTTATTGACATTTTTATCTGCTTAAAGCCATATATCCTCTTCAGTCCCTGTATCTTTTATAAGATACACATCTTTAATATTTTTTCATGCATATAATCAATGCTATATAAAGAAAAAAATAAATCGTGAAAATGGAGCCTAAAAGATAACAGAACTAAACAAAACAGGAATTTGTTTCCTATAGTATGCTTTTTTAGCTAGGTACATGATATATTAAAATTAGTTGCAGCAAAAATGAATGAAATTTACAAAAAAAAAAAAAAAAAAAAAAATGAAAACGTAAACAACTTTTTTGTGTTTTAAGCTATCATTTGTAGAGTCTATTAGCAATAAAATGATTAAATGTACATTTATTTCCCTTTTTCATTGTCCTTACAATGCAAAACGATTAAAATAAAATAATAGATTCAAAGAAATGCTAAAAAAATGTTATTTTTGAGGCCCCATGTATCATAAAACTTTACATGAAAAAAAAATTATGTTTTTTAGTTATAAGTTATTTTTATTTAAATCCATAACCGAAGTTTAAAAAATATAGGTAAATAAATCCTCAGGTCAAAATAGGATAAAATAGAAAATAGGTAAAACAAAATAAATTTTCTTCTACAATGGCAAAATACAAATCACTTGGAAATGAATTCTTAGATAAATGCATTAAAATTGTATTGTGTGAAGAGTACTAAGTTATAATATAGCAATTAGTATTACAGTTTGTAAGGAATATAAAAATGACAATAGAATATTAAGGGGGGGGGGGAATCGCACAAATAGCACATTTTATTAAGAAACAAATCAACAATAAACCCTTCTGTATTAATTGAAAATTTAGGAAAACAGCAATATTAAAAATAACGGTGTTGCATTTATAGTCTGCAACATAAAAATATAAAAATGCCTGTTTAACAAGATTGTAGAATTCACTATGAAAGTGCAGAAATATGTTTGGGATAATTAACATAATACAGTGACTTTCAAGTGCTACAAGAGACACTTTGGTCTGAAATATCTTCGGTAAAAATTCCATAATATTTCAAAGTCAAGACTAAAATAATGATACATGTACAGATAATTCCTTTTACAACTCTGTTCTAATAGTCTAGATTTAATTAAAGTGGACGTGAAATAGATAATCACAATAAAAACATTTTAAAAGGAATCATATAAACATCCCAAATAAGTTCATTTTTCAACAAGATAATGTTTTAAAAATCCATTTCCTCTATTTAGTATAACCCGTGATAACAAAATAGCACAGTGCACATGTATTACATTATATTTATAAAAAATATGCATGCTGTAACAATACATTTAAAGAATAAACATTTCATGAAACTGAATGATAAGCCTCCATTAAAGAAGATTTGACAAGTTTAATTATTTTAATTAAGTTTCATTAAAATCATAAAATTAACTTATAAAAAATATCAAAACACAAAGCTTGTTTTTACTTAAAAAATATATATGTACTTATTTTTTCATTGCTTTTGTGTCATCTGTTAATACTCATTTACCAGACTGCTTGATATTTTCAACTTTACTGTTAATTTCTTTAGTTTCTAACTGTGTATTCTTCATATAATAACTGAAACAGTAAAATAAGCCCAAGAATTATTAAAATTAAATTTTATTCATATTGCTAACAAGGTGTAAAACTAATAAAATGAAAAAGTAACCAATAGAGAAGTTTTAACTCTCTTGGTCTTACACTTTTTTAGCAAAGTGAATAAAAGTTTCATGTAATTAATTTTAGGTTCATATCCTTTTTTTTTATTTCCAATAAATTTCTTCTGCTTATGTTTAGAGCATAACTGAGAGTTAAATTTCTATTTTAAAACTGAAAATGAGTTTCGCAGAAATTTCAAAACTTTTCACAAATTTGCCACAGATGACTTCATTTTGTACCATTTAAATCATCAGTTTCAAGATAAAAACGTGAATATTTATAGACTCGCACTCATCAAATGTATTCAAGGTAATTACTAAATATATTCAATATCATAATACATTCAAGGTTTACACAGAAACTTTAACTTTGTGTTTACTCATAGTTTCCTGTTAGTAATAAAAATTTGATTATAAGTAGTTTGTTAAAAGAATAAAAAGGATATTGTCCAGTTAAATCGATGGCATTGAGCTCACAGGCTACGCATAGTAATTGTACATTATGTTTTCAAGGGTTAATTCCATTCGAAAAACAAATTAAAAGGGGAGGAAAGCTCTCCTCAGTCCCCCCCCTTTATACATAATCATCGAACCCCCTAAACTAATCAGGGACATGCTTTATCATATAAAAAATCTATATCAAAAATTCAGAGCTGATAGGAAAATTCTTAATAAAAACCCATTTATATAATTTAAGAGGAGTTATTCCACTCTTTTATACCTTAACCATTAAACTTCCAAAACTATTCAGAAATTCGCCTTATCAGAAAGGACCTACATCCAAAATTAAAAACAAATCGGACCATTCTCCATAAAAACCCATTTATCAAATTTAACGGGAGGGTAATCTCAAGTACTCCTTATACAAGAACTTAACAAAAGAACCCCACAGCTAATTAGAGAAACATCTTATCACTATGAACCAGTATCCGAAAATTGAAGCAAGTCGGTTAATTCTGCAAAACACAAACATTTAAATAAATTAAGAGAGTAATCCCACCGATCCCCTATTTATACTTATCCATGAATTTCCAAATCCAATCAGGGAAGTGCCTTATCAAAATGAATCTATATCCAAAATTTGAAGCAAATCGGTAAATTCTGCGAGAAACCCCCAATAAACTTAATTAAGGGGGGTAACTTCCCGTTTCCCCCCTCTTAGACTTATCGCAATGAACTCCTAAAATAAATCATGACAGTGCCCTCATCAGAATGATCCTATGTCTAAAATTCGAATGAAATCTGATAAATTCTGCATGAAAAACCCACTTATATAAATCAAGGGGAGGGGCATTACCCCCCCATTCCCCCCTCTTTATACTTATCCAATGAGCATCTAATACTAATCATGGAGGCGCTTCGTAAAAATGATCGTATATCTAAATTTTGAACGAAAACTGATAATTCTGCATAAAAACCCATTTATATAAATTAGGGGGAGGGGCATAAACCCTCGTTCCCCCTCTCATACATATCGAATGGATTCTAAAAAGTAATCAGGGATGCGTTTTATCAGAATATACAAATTTCAAGTGGATCGGATATTTTCATCATGAGTTGTCACGTTACACAAGAACGAACGAATGTACGTACATACAGAACGGGCAAGCACATTAGCTCTCAGGCTTGGATGGCCTTTGAGCTGATGAAAACTCCAAGGATAATTTGTGTTACACAAAAAGGATAGATTAAATAATGTCTTTAAAACATAACAGAATCCTGTTAAGTGATGTACAACTTATTTCATTTTTGAAGCTCCAAAGTTCAAACTTTATACTCTGCCTCAAATCCGCACATAATTTACAAATGTAAACAATGAAACTTTCTGCTCAAATATAGGGACAAAATTCGACTATTTTTTAGTTTTATAACTACTCCATACATATTTTACTTTACAATTTTTGTTAATATTACTGAAATCATTCTTTTTTCATGAAGGAAGAATAAATTTATTTTTTGAAAAAATTCAAAACATTGCTAATATCACTGGTAATCATAATCTTCTTACCAAGTATATTTCTTCTTTCGGTTATTAAGTCTGACTAAACGTGAAATAAAATTTCCTTATTTTTTTATTTTGATGTGAATTCAAAGTACCTCTATGAAGAAAGTTTCACTGAATAATTTAGAAAAAAATACATTTCAATTTTACAAGTTTATAATGAATATTGAATCATACACCATTGACTATTAACTTGATCTTTTAAAAATATTTTAATCATTTTTAAATTATGTAGATTTGTAAGTTATTACTTATTTCAATATTTTATTATGTTGTAAAGATTCATTATAGTTTTGACTGCATTATTAATTACATTCAAATTGGTATTTAAAAAAATGTAAACAAATCAGTGACCAGATATCTGCAAAATTCTAAAATCTGCATAACCTTCGGTCTGAAACTGTGCAGATTTGAGGGACTCTGCTGTATTTTATAAATTCAGAGACACTCAAAGGAGATTAACTACTTTGTTCGTTTTTTCATGTATGTCAAAAAGTGAGAAAAAATCAAATTACACTGATAATTATAAAAAAAAAAAAACATACTGTAATCAATAAGAATTAAAATTTTGGAGAAAGCTAAAATGTTTTCCAACAAATAAGACTGTGGAGAAGAAGTCTATTAGCAGTTATAGTATTAATTCAAAATTATGTGTGTAAACTTGCATAATACAGTCAAAGTTCTATAATCCACAATTTTCTATAATTCACATTACTTTACGAATGTAAACAATGAAATAAACAGTTAAGAAAATTTACAAAATAGTGATCCAAAAACGATTTTTTTTATAAAAAACAATAAAAAATGAAAAAAATCATAATAAAACATTTATTTCTTTAAATATAACTCTTTTATTTTATTAACAGTAAAAAACAAACTTTATTGTGGAACCTTAGTAATTATTTTTATTTAAATGCGCATAAATTTTTTAATAAAATAACTTAAAAAAGGCATTTTTTGAGATTGCCTATTAAATTAATTTTTAAATTTCATATTTATTTTATCATATTCTACTGATTATGGAATTAAAACACATCTAGGAATAACAAAATGACACAGAATCTATAATGCTCTATAATCTGCAATATTCCGTAATCCACACAACCTTTGGCCCCAACTTGTGCGGATTATAGAACTTTGACTGTATAAATAAATAAGATAAATATTTAGCTTTGTTAAAAAAAATTTCAATGTCTTCCATACATTAAAATTAAATTAAATCTAGATTTGACAAACAAAATCATCATTCTGATATTTGGTTTATAGTCAATAGTCTTAGTACTTTTAACATAATGCAACATCCTACTCTTTTCTGGTTGCTCCATGCCATTGATATTAAGCCATGTGTTCATTTTGGAAAAATAAGTAGTACCAGTAAACTAATTTTCTAAGTAAGCATACCAAAATAAAATGGTTCATTTTTTATCATTTAAGAAATACATACATTTTACAGGTTTTCATATTAATCAATTGCAAAAGAGTGCGTCAAAATTTTAACACTAATATCTACAATCATCCAAAAACTACGTATGTAAACAATGACACTTTCAGTTTAGATGCAAGGGTAAAATTATGGGATTTTTTTGTTTTATATCAATCTGTAAGTATACTAATAATATGTAATTCTCAATAAGATAACTGAACTCAAAGATTTTCATGAAAAAAGCATTAATTTATTTCCAGTGTTGTAATCATAAAAATATCAGAGAGCATATGGTATAGGCAATAGATATACGATGACATCATGAAAGTTCATAGATATAGTATACGCTAATGCTTTATTTGAGAAACAGAGGATATACAGAAAATATAAAAATAAATCCAAAAGTTACATGGCATTTACCTCCATATACCTGCTACTACATCCCTGTTTATTTCTGAAAAAAAAAAAAAAATCAAAGTGTGCAGATATCACTGGTAATAACAATTCTTTTACCAAATACACTTCTGTATGTATCAAACATTTTTTAGTTAGGATTGACTAAACCTGAAATAAAACTTCCTTACTTTATGATTTTGATGTGAATTAGTGTGGTACCTTTCTGAGGAAAGTTTCATAGTATGATTCAAGGAAAATGTGCCTCATTTTTATTATGCACTTGACCTTTATTTTTTATAATTCAATCATTTGTAAAATTATCTTACTTTCTATACTTTTAGTGTATAGAAAGTATTTCCCATAAGTATTTTAAAACAGTTGATTGGATAAGTTATGTATTATAATCTTGCATAATTATATATAAAAAACTAAAAAAAATAATTAAGTATAAATATAATTTAAATGTCCAATCATATTTTAATTATTGAATAAAAAAAAAATGTGTTCACATTTTTAGTGAATGAAATAAAATTTATTTAAATTTGTTGTTTAATTAAATTAAATTAAATACAGTAGACTCCCTCAAACCTGCAATCCTAAAATCAGCAACTTCTAGATTCTGCACCTAACTTATGGATGTAAACAGTTAAATATTCAATTCAGATACAGCTAAAAATTTTAACTTTTATAGTTTTATACCAATTTCATGTATACTTTTAATTTGTAATTTTTGTTAATATTATTGAATTCATGTTTTTAACATGAAGGAAGAATAAATTTACTTCTGAAACTAATCAAGATATTGCTGACATCACTGATCTAATCATGATCTTCTTATCAAATATATTTATGTATTAATCAAATTTTTTGGTTATTAATTCTGACTAAACCTGAAATAGAGCTTCTTTATTTTATGATTTTGATGTGAATCAGTAATGTACCTTTATCAGGCAAGTTTCATTGAATAAATTACAAAAAAATCCATTTCATCTTTATAATGAATGTTTACTCATATATTATTGTTATTAATTCGAACTTTGCTTTCAATATTTTAATCATTTTAAAAATTATCTAAATTCTCATTAATTTAGTTTATTACTTTTTAAATATTTTATTATGTTGTAAATATTCATTATAGTTTTGATTTCATCATTAATTACATTCAAATTACTGTTTAAAAATGTAAACAAAGCAATGAACAAAAATTCACAAAAATCTAAAATCTGCACAACCTTTCACCCCAAGCTGTGCGGATATGAGGGATTTTGCTTATGTGCTTTTAACTCCTTCACTCCCACTGTAGATGCAACCTTAACAGTCTTCGATAAGATGGAGCCATATTAGGTTTAATTTTGATTTGAGATGTGTATGGGGAAACTTTTCTGCCTAAATACAAATGTTTTTTCCCTGAAATCTCTTCTATTTTCTAATCTTAATAAAATTCTTCAAAATTTTCTATGATGTATTTAAAATTTCAAGGTTATGCACAGTTTAAAAATCATTTCAGAAATCGAATTGAAAACATGATAACATTAACTTTAAACAAGAAGCTTTGGTATCGAATCATTCCCTTTTGTGATTCAGTCAAAAAAATGTAGATTGTTAAGTTATAGAAATTCAAGATTATATAAATAACCTCTAGCTGTTCTGCCCCTGCTTACGCATGTGAAATCAGCCACAAGTACACAAAAGAAAAGTACCAATGGGTGTAAAGAACATTTTAATAATGCATCTGATTTGTTCAATTACCAGCCCTTTTTGGAAAAGTTTTTTCTTTAATTTTAATTGAAAAACTCAATTTTTAACCACTGTCATTCACACTAGTATATATATAACAGTAAACTGTAATTAAATCGCTCCTAAACAATTGTGGTAAAAAAAAATTACCTGATCTTTCTCAGTAAAAATCCATCTTATATATTGTTGTAGAACCAAACACAATGGACAATTTTAAATTAGATAAATGCTAAACCATGCAATGAAAGAAATTCAAATTTTTAATTTTTTTCATATGATGCTATTGTTATGTAGTTTCTATACATTTTATTTACAAATTTTAGAATGGATTTATAATTAATTCAAATTTTCTTCATTTACATTTACACTCCTGATGATGAAAGAAAGTAGTTACTTCAAAAATTACCTAATCACTTCAACTATTAAAAAAAAGGCTCTGACTTTTTGCCTAAATTTTTGCATTGCCAGACCCTTAGGAATCCTGATTTAGTGATATTGGCATCACTGTTGGTACTGTGTTTTTTTCTGGAACAGGTGATATAAGAACATTTTTGCAAAATGTAAGGCAACAATAGAAAAATTTTTGGTATGACTAGGTTATCCCGTTTGACCAAAAAATTATCGCCAGACTATAAGATTAAATGACAATAATGAATGATCATGAATGTCACATTCAATGGCATTAAATGCGATTCACATGTTTAAAATGTCATTAAGTGATTTTTATTTCGACTTATTATTAATATTTTTATTAATCTTCTACTAATTATTTGTTTTCTCATTATTTAAAATAAAAATTATGTCAATATGTGTAATTTGGCTATTAGTTTGGCGATTTGTATAATTTTGCAAAATTGGTCGATGGGATAAGAGAGTAGTACCGAATTTTTTTAATAGAGTAGCCACAACATTTACTGGCAACCTAAATAATGTCATGAAGACAATGGAATTTCAAAATTTCAGATTCTTAAAGCCCTTGCTATTTTCTTAAGCTGTTCTAATATTTTGGGTAAATATTATAACCTTCTAATAAAAATTTTATTTACTTAAGAAAAGTGTTATAATAATTAAAAATAAATGACATTGACATGTTTCAGATCCGTCTAATATGATCCATAATCATAATAAAAATAAAATTCCAAAACATTTCATGGTTAATACAAATGACACATAACAATGAGAAATAAACAACAAAAAACAGAAATCATGCGCTCTATTGTAAAAAATTAAATAAAAATAGACCATGATCTAAAAGAATTTTCAACATGGTTCATCCCATTCAAGCTCTCACGAGGAATTTATTCATTAATTCATAACTTAGGAATAATAAAAGAAAGGTATCATTGCAAACAAAATTTTTATGTGTATAAATTTCATAATTTTTAAGTAAATAAAATTTTTATTAAAACGTTTATATAAAAGGTGAATCTCTCTGGTGATTTATATGCGTAAAATCTTTGTTTGCAATGATACTGTTTCTTTTATTGTTCCTAAGTTATGGTTAGAATTAATGAATAAATTCCTCGTGAGAGCTTGAATGGGATGAACCATGTTGGAAGTTCTTTTAGATCATGGTCTAATTTAATTTAATTTTTAACAATACAGCGCGTGATTTCTGTTTTTTATTGTTTATTTCTCATCGTCACGTGTCATTTATATTGACCGTGAAATGTTTTGAAATTTTATTTTTATTTTTATCATGTTTACGGATCTTATTAGACGGATCTGAAACATGTCAATGTCATTTATTTTTAATTATTATAACACCTTTCTTAAATAAAGAAATAATAATAAAATTATTAAAATGTTTATATAAAAGTTGAATCTTTTAAAATCTGGTGATTTAAAAAATCTATTGGATTTAATAAACTTTTTATCATTATAACCTTCATATAGATACTATATTATGCGATTAGTTACTGTTAGAAACAAATATTTAGGGTTAATCATTTTAAAAATATTTTCATTTAACTTAACTCAATGAGAATAATTCTATTTGTGAGCAATAGGATGATATAAAATTCAGCATTTAACACAAACTCTTACTGAAAATTCAAACGAATCCCTCGTGTTTAACCCAAAAATTGTAACTTAAACTTGACTTAAATAAATAGATAAATGAAATGCCTGCTAGAAAAAACTTTTTCATAATATTTTAAAAGGTCAAATATCAGTAAAACTAAAAGTTCAGATACATGAAATTTTGTTGCTATAACACGATCAAGTCATAAGTTGGAGAATTTTTAGTAAAGTGGAAAAGATAAAACTCATTCTACCATTAGCTTACTTTAACAAAGAGGATGGATTATCATTTCATGTTTTAAAAATTAGCCATTTTTGGAATCAGAGGATACGCATTGAATATTATATATATATAAAAAATTAAGCAAAAGGACGCCAACGCCAGCGCAATGAATGAATCACTATGTCATGATGAATCAAATCAAAATTAAAGATTGAATACCACTTTTAATGCATCGTGATTTAATTCACCTATCATTCTTCTTTTGGCGTCGTTTTCTCTTCCGTTGTTTGTAATATCAAGTAATTTTTAAAACATAAATTTATTGTGGCCAATCTCTTGTTAGTGCTAAGGTAGAGTAGTTTTTTTTTCTTTACTCTTCAACTAAAAACTCTACAATTTCTTATTTTATATTGATTTCACGAAACTTCCCATGTCGCAACTTTCATTTTTTGCTGATCTATCACTGAGTCATTATTAAATTGTTTTATTTATAACAGATAATTTCACCTATTATTATTATTTATTTTTAAATAGTTTAATATTATTCAAATTTAAATACAACAAATTGGTTATAATTATTATAATAATTATTATTATTATTTTATGTTTACTTTTAAAATATTTTGTTGCTCATTAACTGAATGTGATTGTATTCTGTTTAATTGAAACTAAATATTTAAATAATTGATATCATAATGAAGTACCGGTATGCTGATTATCGAAATCTACATATATGAACACAAACAGTTGAGGGGCCTAATCGCTAACTTGAAAATAACTTTCTGCATATAATTCCGCTTATTATTACTTATTTTTAAATTAGTTTAGTTTAATATTTTTGAAATTTCAATTTAGATACAACAAATTAGTTTTTTTTTAAATTTTTTTTAAAGATTTTGTTGTTAATTAACGGAATTTGATTGTATTCCGTTCAATTGAAATTAAATATTTAAATAATTGATATTATAATAAAGTACCTGTATGCTGTTTATCAAAATCTACATATAAGAACATATACACTTAAGGAGACTCATCATTCACTTGAAAATCCCTTTCCGCAATGTTAATCCTAAGAGCAGGCTGTTTTTTAATATAATTTTTTTTTTCTTTTTTGTATATAATATTTGTAATTTTTTTTTTTTTTTTTTTTTTTGTATATGATAGCTGAATTCTATTTTTAATATCATATAATAAAAATATATAAAGATCGCTTAAATTTAAAAAACTATATTATCAGAAGAATCACGCCATATTACACACTATTTCACCCCCCCCCCCCCACCTTTCTTTCAAGAAACTCTAGAAACTCGCGTTAAACCCTCGCAAATAAAGAACTTGTAATGTAACTACACAATTTCATGCATATTTAACATCCATTTTTATGTCTAATTTCTCAACTTGATGGCCTAATTTTTTTTTTTTTGAAAATATGGAATAAAATCACATTTATATTATCTATTGTGTACCATATTATAATTTCTTGTGTTTTCAGCATAAATTTGATCGATTTTTATTTGCACTAGTGTAAAAAACTGCATTTTATATGTTATTATATTGCAATCAAAAAATTTAGTTTAAGTTATCTTCAAAATCAGGAAAATCCGAAATTGTGCGGCCACGTCTATTCCAGATTTTTGAGATTCAACTGTATTAGGAAAATGGTATTATGAAATCATTCATGTTAGAAAATGCCTCTATCTGAAAAATGATGACTCAAATGGGGCAAAATCAAGTTATCGATAGGATATTTGTCAACAGTACATTGAAATTTAATGTAAACATTCATAGTTTTAAAAATACTTATTCAACACTCGATACTCTAAAAATGAATAATAAAAGTATTTCTTGGAAGAAATTAAAAGTATTGCTATTTAATCAAATTTTACTTGTTATATGTTGATAATTTATATTGGCAATTTGTTCTAATTAATAATAAAAAGTCGTATTTTTACATTATAGACATTTTTTTCACACTTTATTCCCAATTTTTTATATCTATTCTTTACTCCACACAATTTGGGCTTTAAAAAATGAGATTTATTGACAAATGATACAAACAGCTTTGAAATCAAACCTAATGAATGCTTATGAGTGTTTATATATGCATACATATATATATATATACCGTAAAATCCCGTTAATCCGTCCTTCGCAATCAAACGCCCCCTCCCCACTTTATGAAAAATTTGACATTTTCAAAAAATCCCAAGAAAGCGTCCTCCCTCCCGATTCTCAAAGGCGATTGAGAGTGGGATGAATCATTTTGAAATGAATGAATCATGAATCTTTGATGAAATGTGCATTTTTTAAAGATTTTTTAAATGATTTCATGCTTGTTTTGGCTTTTCTTTACTAATTTCTCCTTTTTTTCTGCATTTTTTCGACAGAATTTACGTTTTAAAATAAAAAAACCCAAATTTTTTCAAGTATCAAAATTCATGATTCATTGGACGATTCATTCATTTCATGCTGATTCATTCTTGTAAATTTTGTTGGACTATCGCGAAAAAATCCCGTGTAAGCGCCCCCCTCTAACTATTGTACGATTTTTCTTTTCGTTTGGGGGGCGGATTAACGGTATTTTACGGTATATATATATATATATACATGAGGACCTCAGAAGCCAAGGGGTACAAGTGACATAATTTAGATTTCGAATAAATTGAGTTCAAAGTTAAGCATCAATTGTAATTGAATGAATTGAGATAGGAATCGTTTGCTTATTTCTTAATGTTCTTTGAACTCTTATTTCAATAGCTATTTAGAAAAACAGCCAATTAAATTTTGTTTTAAATGTATAACTAAGCAATATTTATCAGCATTCCGCACTTGTACTCTTTGGCTTCCAAGCAGTTATGAAAACTGGTTAGAAGCCAAAGGGTACAAGTGCCGAGTTAATACAAGAAAAAAAAATATGAAATAAGAAGATAAATTTATAAAAAATGAAGAACAATGTTGATATAAATAAATGAATGGACAAAACTTTGTTTTAATAAAAGTTCTAAAAAGAGAAATTATGAAATAAAAAAATGAAGATACGAAAAATTTAAGATCAATGTTGATACAAATGAATGAAACAACAAACTTTATTCTGACATATAATTTAAAATTTTATTATAAGTTTTGTTAAGTTTAAAAAAGTGAATATATTTTCAGTTTGTCTGTCTGTCTGGCCATCCGGTCGTCTGTCCGCGCTCTAACTCTTGTAAATGTACTCGAATTGCACTGAATTTTTTGGAAATTATTTACGCTTATCCTAGCATGAACCCTATTTCAAATAAAGCTTATAGCATGATTAATTTATGTACAAGGACAGTCAAAAGTTTTTCATTACATTATGGACTATGGGGGGAAATCATGTCAAATGAATTTTAAAGGTGTTACACTCTGTCAAATATATTAAGGTTGATATTCATCTAGGAAGTTCATTAAAATATGCATTCTGTAAAATATGTGGTCAAATAAAAAGCTTATGTTCATTTACAGGGTCACACAAAAGAATTCAATTTAAGTGATGGGAAAGTGGAAATTGTTTGCAACATATTTTAATTATATTATACTTTTTATGTATAGTAAAATTGATATACGTCCATGAGATTTAATATAAGTTATATCGCGTATAACATGAAGTTCACAACATTTACAGGGACATATAAAAGATTTGAAATAGTATATTCTATCCAAAATACTGTAACTTATCGACATGATTGATGGATGAATGAAATGCCTTCTTAATTATGATATGTGCTTTTAAGTTTCACTAATTTTATAAATATTACATGGTACAGTATAGGATCTGTCATCCAGAATGCTTGGGACCCAGATCATTCTGGATAAGGGGTTTTTCCGTAATTCGGAACACTTTAGTGTAAGTATAAGAAATGCACGAAATAATTTCATAAATAGGTAAATATGAATACTAATACATGTAAATACCTTAATTTATAGATTAATTTACAAAAAATAAAAAAATAATTACAATAAAGGAAAAAAATATACATATATATGAAATTTAAATTTGAGATTTTGAAACAGAATCTTTTGATTGGGATTTAGCAAACATTTCTATGATAGACTTTTGCTTACAGCGCGTCTCTTGCACTAATTGTTCTTGTATTTTGTACAGAGACATGATTTGCTGCTTGTGGAAGTAGCTCCTCTGTTGCATGCCTGAAATTAATTGTTTGGTATAAAATCAGGGCCGAATCTAGAGGGGGCACATACCCTGGGCACCAACAGAACAGAAGGTGAAGGGGGCGCCAAATTAAGATTTTCTTTTTTTGTGTGTTTATTATAAAGAATGCTTATATGGGGGATGGGGACACCAAAATCCATGATTGCCCTGGGCACAAAAAGGCTAGTTTCGGCGCTATATAAAATACTAATTTTTCATTTGATACCTTTTTAACTGATTCATTCTACTGGTTGTCCTTCTCATTATCACTTTCATCAGATATATTGTTTGTCATCATTTAACAAATCTCACTGTCAGTCATGTGATTAGTGGCAGGAATGTTTTCATCGGCTTTGATCTTCCACTGCTTCTTGATTAAGCAATTTAGCTTCTGGACAATTAAAGCCTTTGGCATATGCCAACAGATCAGCAATAATTTGCTTCTCTTTCGAATTCTTGAAGCCGTGAAAGGCTCATTTTTGTCATCGAAAAATAATGCAGACAGCCCCAGATTGTACTATTCATGGATAAGTGTACCCTTATCAACAGCCTGAAGCATCTTTGATTGTGAAGTTTCTCTGGAAATTTTTTATCCCAATTCCTTTGTTGCACTCTGTGAGCATTTTTTAAGAAGTCATTTTTATAGTGAGTTTTTAAAGATCTGTTATGTACAATTTGGAGGCAAACACATTATCCATTTCTAAGAATTCTGCTTCAGTATAGGCTTTTTTTTTTTTTGATCTTTTGAAGAAATTTGCTTTTTGTCGCGATTTTTTGGACCATATTTGTTATTTTTTCGCGATCTTTTGGGGGAAATCTGCCTTTTTGGCGGATTTTGTGATGGAATTACCCATTTTCTCGCAAATCTTTTGACATACTAATTTGCCGAAAAATAGTCGGTATTTCGTGATTTTTAACGTAATTTGTCGTTTTTTTGCGATTTTTCGACGAGATTACGCGTCTTTTAGGACATGTAAGAGCTATTTTCCTGCGTCCCGTCGCCGATCGTTTGCGTAATTTACGCGCAATAGCATGTCCGCGGCATCGCTTGGAAAAAAAAAAAAAAAAAAAAAAAAAAAAGTACCGATTTGCATTTCAGTTTTTGGAGCGTTCCGGATACCGGGACGCAGGTTAACGGATCCTATACTTTACTTATAATTGCTATATTTGATATAGAGGGCTACACAAAAGCTCTGGTAATTATTACGAATATGAGTATAATTTAAAGATTGTTTTTAAATAAGTATTTTTATGATGAATTTCATTCAGTTTACTCAGAAATGTTTGTAGAATACATGTAAAATGATATATGGGTAACACACAGAATTGGATACATGTCATCTATGGATGGTAATTTCTTGAAATATTATTTCAATAGTCTTAAGAATGTTTTGCTTGGAACAAAATTTTAGCTAAATACTGGCGTATAATACAGGTTCTAGGTAATCTCCATGGATGAACAAAAGTTTACAAGTATGTTTCCATTTATTAGTACAAAATGCTGAAAGAGAAATTTCAAACTGTTACACATTTTTTTCCTAAATTAGTTTTTTCTATTATACAGTATATGTATAACCGACAAATCAAATACAGGGCTTTTCAAAAGTATTAAAATACATATTTTTCTATAGACGGTAACACTTTATTATTTGAAATTGCAAAATTGTTTTAAAGATTTCAGGAAATCTTGGAAAGTGCTTCAGAATCTGTGTTTAATGTTTGATTTTTCTTACTTGTTAACAGTTTGTATTTATTTAATGTAATATTTATGCATTAAAAAGCAAATTCTAAACAGAAAACAGAAAAACATTTTGAAAAAAGACATACAACTTCCAGTTCATAAGATTTAAAACGTCACACTATGTAAATAATTTTAAACTGTGATTGGTACAAATTGTCATATGATCGTGTTTTTGTACCAAACAACGTTTAAAAATGTTCAAATTCCTGAGGCGTTTTCAGAGTCATGAACTAGCCTTGCATGTGGTTGGTTGCGCTTCAGTTATATAGACGTTAATGAATACACCTGCACTTATACCCCTTGGCCTCTACATGTTTCACGGTTTCGAGAAAGAGGTTAAGTAACTGACCCCTAAAACTCAGTGCATAATTAAAAAATCACTCATAACTCTTTACCTACAAAAAAATAGACTTATTTCCAGATAGCCTGTGCACTTAACTCATTTTTTTCAATTTTGTCACCTTATACCCCTGGGCTTCTGGGCTCCTCATATATATATATATATATATATATATGTATATATATTTATAAAATTATAATAATTCTACATTTACACATAACACATATCTGTATCAGTATGCATTTATGATTGTTTTATACACAACTTACTTCTGTTTGTATAATAAAATAAATACTGGTGTTTTCAATAAATAAATTATATATAAATGTTGAAAAAAACAGCTTGTGTTAATGAAACAATGAATAGGTTGCCAGACTTATAGTTTATATAGTGTATTTTACTTATAGTGTACATTAATTATTTATTGGGTATTTTACTCTTGGGGGGGGGATCTTATTTATATAAATGAAAAGATATGTTTTAAGTATTAAGTAAATTTTAATTTTTGAATATCCTTAAATCCTAAAATAATATAGTATTCGGCCTAATAATTACTATTCGACTTGCAAAATATTCGTTTAATAGTGTAGGAAATATTTAAAATGACTATAAATGATATAATGGCGATAATGAAAGTTGGGACACATAAAATTATGCATTATCATATGACATGCTCTAGAATTTTTAGTAGAAGAATAACTAAAGAAACATATTTTACCATGAGTTTATTTTACTAAAGAAGTAGGGTCAGTAAATTAATTAAAAATATATCCAACATTATGTTCCGAATATGATAATTTTGTCCATTTTAGTATAGACGCCAACAAAATGAATGATTCATGAAGTATTACTATATTCATTATTAATTATTCAATACTGCCTTCCGTTTAAATATTGGATGCAGTTTGATTTTTGAAATTCTTGAAAATTTGTCTTGGATTCCTTGTCATTCAAAGCTTGTTTAATACTGTTTGACAACTATTGTCAGACAACCACTAAACAAGCTTTGAATTATGACCAGGGATTTAAATTTTTTTTTTTTTATCCAAATTACCATTGCCAACACAATGAATGAATCACAAAGGAAGATTTTATTCTTGAATAGTGATGTAATAAATAATAAAACAAAACATTTATTTATAAAAAAACAGAAAGTATTTGCAAAAATTTGAGAATACTTAATTTAAAGTATAATACTTAAGTACTGAATGTCCTCGTTTATAAAATGTACGAAATTTAATTATGAATAACTCAGGAAAATTTATCACAGATTTTTTTTGTAATGCCTCTTTCTGTTAATGGTTGTCTGATAACTAGTATTAAACAAGTGATAAAACAAATGGTACTAACAGGGCTGTCCAACGCGGCGCCCGCGGGCGCCCCATTGAAAGTTTCCGGTTATTAGACATTTTAGAAGTAAAATTCCATTAAAAATAATGCTTTCTTCAAAATCACTAGCATTTGTATAAGACATACTTTCAAAACCTGTAAATACGCAGTAAAAACCAGAAACACACTCATGCATATTTCCACAATTTCTAGTTATTATTAATAAGTGTATTTAAAGTTTAATTATATAATGCTTAAATTTGGTAATTATTGGAATTAGCTTTTTTTATATTTAGAAAATAACATAAAAGTAAACATTTTTCACTTTTTATCACCTTTTTCAAGACACATATGCATGAAAGTTCAGCTTTTTTTTTTTTTTTTTTTGCTGCAGTCACATTGACCGATTGACTGTTTTATACGAAGGATAAAGAGGCTTAAATTTTCCTTCTTGATTTCTGAAGTTTTAGGTTTGTTTATTTATTTATTTGATTAGAAAAATTAGTATAACAATGAGAAAGATTTGGATCTATGAAAGCGTTTCGAGACTATCTCTCTGGAACCACCCACATGGGTTCACTATCATGGCTGTCTTTGTTTTTGTACTTTTTATAAAACTAGTTCACGCTTTCAATATAAATCAAAGCGTATTTTCACATTTTAAAAGAAACCTAGTCCAATACCTCTGATTTACATGTTTATTGTTATTTTTTCTATTATAGGTACAATTAAAATTTTTTACACCATACCCTACAAACATTTTTGAGATAGATTTCTCATAGAAAAATGTGCAATTTAAAATTTAATGTAACTCCAAAACTGTATGAGCCTTTTATCTACTGTTGAAAGATTCATTTGCATTATGTTAAAACGTATGCATATACTAATGCTGTGCGATAATATTATTACGTTTTTGGTCATGTGAATAATGGCGCAATTCGTTGAGTGTCAAGAGCTGAAATGCGCCCTTGCTCAATAAAAGGTTGGACAGGCCTGGTACTAATATTGCTGCTATTACAGCCGTTTAATTAATCACAGCAATTCACCTTAATCAAAATTAATGAATGAATCTTTTTTAATAAATCATAATGTAAAATGTCACGATTCATTCTTACATTGGCGTCTTGTGTGGCGTCCCTGTCTAGAATATCAGGCAACTTTTCAACTCGGGAGAACGCACGCTTACCCAAGGTATGAATGTTTTTAAATTTGCCACCGATAAAATCAAAATATAATAATCATTTTATTAAGACAAGAACAATTCTTACAAATTTTTGCAACAAAATAAGTTGAAGATTACTTTAAAAAAATTAGTGGTTACAATTGCAAAAAACATACTCACTCTGGATCTTTTAGGCCCTGCGCACGTCCTCCCGGGTTAAAATGTGAATTTATTGATCTCATCCACTTTAATAAAATGTGTCAATGCTGAGTTAATTTCTTCTTGTTGCTCTTCAACTAAAATTCTGCAGTTTTCTGTTTGATAATATAACTAGACGAAATTTCGTTTTGCAACATTTATTTTGCCCATCCTCGTTTAAAGCATTAATAAACTGTTTCATTTATAGCAGATAATTTTATATATTTATTTCTAATTAGTTAGGTAAATAAAATTTGAAAACAGCAAATTCATTTGAATTTTTATTAATGATTAAATTTTAAACATTGACTGAATTTGGTTGTATGCTGTTCTATTGGAAGTAAATATTTTTTTGAATAACTGAAGCTCTTATATAAATTTTATCAAGAATGACATAAAATATCAAAACAATTTTTGATATCAAGAATCTGAAATTCCAATGTCTTAATAATATTAGATCCGTCATCAATAAGTGCTATGATTGCACTTATAAAAAAATAAACAATTATTGTTTTCTTGCATTTAAAAAAAATAGCACTTGTCTATTCTCATTCTAACAAGCTACACTGTACCAACAATGTTGCTACTTGCAGCATATTATTTTCTTTGTAATGTCATATTAATTCTTATATAGTTCCCTCATTATATACAGTTGAGGAAGTATTTGTTATATCATTTAATTTTATCTAGGCTTCTGTTTTTTTTTTTTTTTTTTTTTTTTTTTTTTTTTGGGGGGGGGGGGAACATAAGCAGAAATTTATATGTATATTACAATGTGTCTTGTTTCTATGTCATACTTATTTCAATGTACTCATTAAGTAATTTCCTGTTTAAAAAAATGTTTGTGCCATTTGAAAAAATCTAGAAAATTGTCAATTATGTGGGTACTTTTAATCTTGTACAAATTAAGCGAAATGAAAATATCTGCTACAAATAATGGTTTATTTTCACCATGTTTGTGCCAAAAGATCATATTGTTCCTCCCTTTTTCATCCAAATTCATTTTATTCGTGCCTTTTCCTTTCTTCACCAAAGAATTTTCTTTTTCATACTTAAATTTATAACAGTGCTTGTCTCATCTCATCCCATGATGACAGGAACAAAGGATTCTGTCTCCCCTCCTCTCCTCTGGAGTAACTTTTCAGAACATTTTTTAAAACTCAGAATCATCTCTGAAATAGCCATGCTTACATTCTCGTATATACTTAATTATGGGATTGTTACATTTGTGACGCATATTAAATCAAATGTTGTTCTGGGCCATGTGGTTAAGAGTGCTAGACACTCAGTGACCGAATTCTCCGTGGTTATTTTAAGTCTATGGGTATTTGATGCATTCTTATATTCAACATATTTCCTTAAGGAATTAATATTTTTTAAGTTCCTTTTTCAGTACTGAAAAAAGAACTTAAAATATTAATTGGTTAAGGAAATATTTTGAATATAATAATGCATCAGATGACCATAAAATTAACATTACAGTGGAGAATTTGGCCACTGACTGATTAGCATCCTTAAATAAAATTGGAGTCAATTAGTGTGAATACAGACTTCTGAGTGTAAATATTTCAGAAAATAACTGATGGAATGCACCAAATATTGTAGATAAAAAAAGAGCTGAATATAATGGTGACATATTTTTTTTCATTCCTTTAATCTTATTTTATATTTTATCCCTTCACACTTTACTTTTCAAGTGATATTTTACACTTTGAATTAAGTATCATGAAAATGGTAAAATAAATCCCAATGTCCCTCTGCCCCCTCACATTTGACTACTTAAAATATTTGAAAAAGTAGTGGTTTGGATCTAAATGAAATTTTCTGGAAAATTTCCTCAATGCTAGCTTTTAATTTTGATGTCTATTCACAGAAATTAACTGGTTCTTGATAAGATGCATTTCATAAATTTTTAAAGTAAAAAAAATGGTTTAAAGGACTTTTAAAATAAACAAAAACAAGAAACTCTTTAAGTATTATATCATGAAATCATCTGCAAGCTTAAATTGTTTGAGTGTGGGAAAAAAATAGCTGTAAGCAAACAGAAAAAGTAGTTAAAAGAAAAAATGAAAAGAAAAGCTTGTTTTTTTCTTGCTGTAAAATATATATGTAACTTGTTATCTCCATTGATAATTGACAAATGCTATTCAGATTTTTAACAAGTTGCGTTGATAGTAAATTGGACTGTGTTACAAAACTTTTAAACCAAACTGTTAAAAAAATTATAACATCCCACAGAAAATAGTACTACGATAACACTACAGAAGAAAGTACAGGAAAAATGAGTGAGCAATGTGTAGTTTTTTTCATTATTATTATTTGTTTATACAACTTAGTTAAGTTAGAATTTAAAATGTTATCAAAATTATATCATTTTCTTTCGATATATTTTCAAATGTTTTGTTATGCAGAAAAAAAGAAACATGCATGGAATTTTTTATTAAAGTATAAAAGACTTGGTGTTATGAAAGAATTTTTTTTTCAGAAGAGGGGCACTTTTTTAGTTTAATTTTTAAAAATAAACAAAGAGCTAAAAATGCACTTTTATTGCATATGCATGGATGGATCCATTCCTTGTAATTTGCATCATGCCTTAATGGTGACATAATCATAGCTAATTCTCTCCAATGGTTACTCTTGCTCTGTATGCTTAGGATGATTAGTATTAATTTTTAGTTCTTTTTGGCTATTGGGTTTTGTAATTTTTGTTTTTCTTACATTGTGATTGTGGGTTTTGCATTATGAATTTATTCTTTTACTAGGAATGCTATCATTGGCATGGTTTAAGTATTTCAAATTATTGAATATAAATGATTTCAACTTTTATCTCAGCAGTCACTGGAAGACATAGTGAATCTAAGTCTTGTTTGTATACATGTAGAATGCAAATTGTATGTGTTGATAAAAATATCTGAAGCTCTAACTCAAAACATGTGAATTTAGCAAAGATAAAATTAAAAATATTCAATATTTATGATAAAATGTTTTTCTTTGAGAAAACCCAGATTATTTACAATTAATAACATAAAAGGATTTTTAAGATTTCAATCAAGCTGTAAAATAATATTTTCTTGATTACAGAGATTATCTATTAGGAATAAAAAAGAAACGGTACTACTTGGTTATCCCATCGATCTATTTCGCCAAATTATAAGAATCATAAAACTAATAACCAATTTATACATATTGATGTAATTTTTATTTTAAATAATAAATAAACAGGATGCTGGTAAAGTAAAAGCTAATCTTTTTATTTTGTAGGTATAGTCATGCTTGGTAAAAAAGTGGTACTTAAAAAATATGTACCGTATATTCGAGTGTATAGTCCGCGGCTTATACAAAAAAAAAACCTTCGAAACATGGTGCGGATTATACAAAGATTTAAAAAAAATTGGAAATCGTGGTATTTTTTCTACAATTTTTAAACCTCAAAAAATTTGAAAAAAAAACATCGAAATTTGTACATTTTTTTTGCTATGCTGCTAAATATACAGAGTTCTCTCATGTTTGTAATAGCCTTTTTTTTACTGCTTAAATAGTTATTTCTGGGTTTGGGAGAACTGTCGCAACTATCGCCAGGTATTGCACTAACCGGCATCGAGAAATAATGACGCTCGAACGCAGTTTGCTCTTGATTTGAGAGGTTAAAATCAATAGTATAACATGTTACTTATTGCTGAATAAGTCGTTTTAACGTTAACTGTAATCAGTTTTTTAGTAGAGATGTGTCATTTGTTGAGGAACGATACAAAAGGAGCGATACCGGCAGTTGAACTAAAGGAACGATTCCAGTCTGTAAAGAAGAATCCGTCCTTTTCGGGTCGATTCCGAAAAGGACCGAAATCACGAAATCGTTCCTTTTTTGGAAAGGTTTCCTAAAGGTTCGAATCCTCGGAATCGGTCCGAAACTCCGAAAAGGGCAAAATCCTCGGACTCGTTCCGAAATAATACAACTCCGAAAAGGTTCGATTCCTCGGACTCGTTCCATAATGAAACGATTCTAAAAAGGAAGGATTTCTCGGAATCGTTCCCAAAAAAATTGACTCCTCTGATTCGTTCCGAAATGACATATATCACTCACTTTTTTTTCTTCTTTGCAACAGAGCAGGGTAGATTAATTTTTTTTTTTTTTGAAAAATAAACTAAAAATGATCTTAAACGCAGAATTGTCAAGGTAGGAAAGGTTCCAGATTTTGGATTTTGTACTCTATAAACACAAAGGAGTGCTGCAGCACAGATTCGCTAGCAAACTATTTTTTGATATTTTATTCATAGATTTTTTTAAGGTCTCGCGTATAAGTCGACCCCCCCCACACACACTTTGAAATTCTTTTTTTGCCTAAAATTTCTCGACTTATACGCGCGCATATACTTTAATGGCTTCTAACTTCGAACCCTGATCGAAATATACGTTCGTGAATGGTGAATAGCCCGCGGACTATACACCGATGCATCTCCGGGGCTTATACACGAACTTTTTTTCTGCACAGCTCGATTTAGGAGTGCGGGCTATACACCCGAAAATACGTAAATTAGTAAAACATAAATAATAATACAAATAAAAAGTGAAAATAAAAATCATGTGATGACGCATTAAACACAAGTATCATGTTAATTTCATTGAATGTGACATCCATTATTGGAATTTAAACTTATAGTTTGGCGATAGTTTTTTTGATCGACAGGATAACCAAGTAGTACCAAAAAAACTCATGATATAAAGCCAAATAAGTATATATTGAAAAACTGGGTGCTAGTGAAATATATTGAAATCCTCTATTCCATAATAGATCCCATTATTTTGATCAAATAAGGAAATGAAGCGAAGGTTCATACTTGAGGCATTATAGAAAAAAGTCTCATAAAAGTGCCGAAAAGTGCTGTTCATGTTCAAACCTGAACATGAACACGCTTGACGTGAACTACTTTTAAGATGAACTGTTTTCAAAGTGCCCTATAAAGACGAATACAAAGATCTGATAACATGAATTATTGTCACCATGAGCAAAATTTTGGTTCCCCTTGAGGTTCACATTAATGAGGTTCCCCTGCATTATCAAACTTTAGTTCAGCTGTTCAAAAGCAATACTCATTATGACATATCTTAGAGAAAACGCCTGTGTATTAAGTCTGAGGACTGTTAAAATTTTCTAATATATGACTTTTTTTTCTAAAGTTACTTTCCATTTTAAGATCATTGTTTTCACTATTTTAAATGCTAATAAATAGCTAGGGGAGAGGGGGTCATGTTTAAACATTTTTTGGAAAATTAGTACTTTTCTAATTTGAATTATATTTATTGCGTTTTAAACATTGCATAATAAAAACAGTGCATTTCTTTATCATGTGAGCTAGAAACAAACTCATAATATATTTAATTTGTTTTCCAAAGAAATTATATATATTATGAGGATTTAAAAATCTGTAAGATCTCTGTTCAGACCTGCCCATCTAGGGATACCTTTGAACAAGCAAGGTGCACTTTTGAACAAAATATGAAAACATTAAGATTTTTTTTTTGAAAAATGGATATTTTTTAAATATATAAAACAATGTGTATAAATAAAATTACATTTTACTGAAATTACTCTTGTTTTTTAATATTTAACCAAATGTATATTCATCAAAGTTTATATCAAAGCTCATTGTTGAAACAGCACGGAGTATCTGTCCAATTATGATTAGTTGAGACCAATTTTTTTATGTACCGTTGAAATTCACCAAATCGGTATGTGATGCCTCTGGAAAAAAAAAAAATTCATTCTCTTTTTTATGAAGAAACCTGACATTAAATTCTATTTTTTACTGTAATTGCAATTTAATCTGACCAATGTAATGCAGGGTAATTCTTTTCATATGAAATTGAACTAAAAAGAAATTATTCATTATAATGTGTAAATGCAATCATTCACGTACATCCAGAGGTTGTGATCTATGTGTGCAGCAGATGGGGATTGTTAATAATGTCCATGTTCTTTTTACATGAAAATATCCAAAAATAAAAATATTTGGAAACATTCATAATTTTTACTTAACAGTTTCAAATATTCAATGCAGCCCTAACTTTTCTGTTCAATGGTACCCCATCACATGGAGTTTAATATTACAACTGTTTACTGAATTTGGCTTAAGATTTTCAATAAAACAAAGCTTACAAACTAAAGCTAACGTCTTTAACTAAGTATTGAATAATAAATTAAAATTTTAAGCAATCAAAGTTGTTAAAAAAAGCTTACAACATATTTTTTCTTTAAGTAAAGTCTTAAATTTAAGTTCAAGAAGGAGAAAGATGCAAACCTTAGTTAGGCAGTATTAAATATAAAAAATGGTTCAGCTTTTATTTTTATTGCATTGAAGCAGTTGCAATGTGCTGCTATTAACATTTTTTTTTTTCAAAAATAATTTATTTCAAGGAAAATATTTAGAGAGTCCAAATTTGCCCTCATTTCACACGCGACCCCTCTCCCCTATATTTATATGATAATTTTGAAACTTTTTATTATGTTGACTAACATTAATAATATTTAGTTTTAATTTTTAACATAGTTATTTCTTATATCAAATACATGTGTGAATTATAAATCACTGCCGATTAAAAGTCTCATTATTATTGATTCCAAGTTTCTACCATTTTTGTTATAATTTCTATCATGCTGGTTTTAACTGGTTACAACCACTCGTTTTAAAGCCATCTTCCAGAAATCTGCCAACCCTGGGTCTGATGTTTTGCCGTGACTATTATACTCACTATAGATTCTATTATAACTCAATTTGATGTTTTCACTTCATACTTTGCAACATCCAATTTGCATGGACCTATCTAGAAATGCATTTCCAAGTGAGCTGTATTTTGAAATTGCATGAGAAAATGCATTTTGATTTACCTCTTATCAACTATGTAGACCTTTAACGCACTGAGTGCCACGTCAGTTACCAGTGAATGACACTGAACTTTCAGTCTAAGCCATCTATTATTTATTGATATAATCCCCTAATAAATAAAAGTTAAATAGGTTTTCAATATTTACATAAAAGATTTTTTTAGTTTTATATCATATTTTACACTGTTAGATACCGTGACTGATTAACGATGCCAAAAACGGAAAGTTCAGTGCTAGTCACCGCTGATGACGTGGCATTCAATGTGAAAAAATGGCAAAAATGTTAATAAATAATTAAATTATTACCATAGCTTGAAATAATAGTACAAAATCTTGTCCTAATAATCTGTTATATTTCATTGAAAAATTAATAATTTTGGATGAATTCCGAACTGAACTCATTTGTACTTTCTGTTCCCCTTGCTGCATAAAATAATTGAACATTGCCTCATTGTTTTCACTGATATGAAACTGTAAAATTTAATCTTTAAATTTGACTTTTTAAAATTTATAATAATTATTTTAACATTTTTTAACGTTCATGTTTAACATTTTCTTTGTAATAAATTTCTTTCATGATAGTTGGTATTTAGATTACATGTTATAATTTTATGTATAGTTTTTTAATATATAAAAATGAAATGCACCTGATGCAGTTTTAGTTTTCCAAGCATTAGAAAAATAGGTTTCTATTGTAGTTTTTAATATTATCATGCAAATTTTACTTAAATTCAGTTTAGTACTTTAATTTTTCTTTTTCATGCTAAATTTATTTTTTTTCGTATAATTTTTTTTATGAATCATAAAAGTGATTAAGGTATTTCTGTTTATTACAGATACTGTAAAATTAGCTGAACAATAAATAAATCAAGCCATCTTTAAAATCTAAAATATGCAGCCAGAGAATTTTTCACAAAACATCTCTGAAAAAACAGCTTCTAGCTCACAGCAGAGAAAATATTTCATGTGTGAGATATGCAACAAAAGTTTCTCTTAAAAAGGTCATTTAAACACACACCTTTTAGTTCATTCTCGAGAGAAACCTTTTATCTGTGAGATATGCAACAAGCATTTCACTCAAAAATGTCTTTTAAAAAGTCATATGTTCGTTCATACTGGGGAGAAACGTTTTATTTGTGAAATATGCAACAAGAAATTTTTTCAAATGCGTGATTTAAGCAAACATCTTTTAATCCATACTGGTGAAAAACCTTTTGTTTGTCAGACATGCAACAAAAAATTCTCCGCAAAAAGTAGTTTAAGCAGACATCTATTAATTCATACTGGTGGAAAAGCTTTTGCATGTGAGATATGTGACAGAAAATTTTCTTCCTTAAGTAGCCGGAATAGCCATCGGTTATTGCATACTGGTGAAAGACCTTTTGTGTGTGAAGAATGCAATAAGAAATTCTCTTCTAGGAGTCATTTAAACATACACCTCTCAATTCATACTGGTAATAAACCCTATATGTGTGAAATATGCAAAAAGAAATTCTCCCAAAAAAGCAATTTAAAAAAGCATCTTTCAATTCATACTGGTGTAAAACCTTTTGTGTGTGAGATATGTAATAAGAAATGTGCACAAAAGGTTGATTTAAACAAACATCTTTTAATTCATACTGGTGAGAAACCTTTTGCTTGTGAGATATGTAACAAGAAATTCTCCCAAAAGAGTCACTTAAACAGGCATTTGTTAATTCATACTGGTGAGTCCAAAACCTTTTGATTGTGAAATATGCCACAAGAAGTTCTTCCATAAAAGTGATTTACGCAGACATGGGTTATTTCATACTGGTGAATAGTTGTGAGAGATATGCAATCTATAAACAAGTATTCGTTTAACAGTAGTGATAATCAAAATGTTCTTGCAACTTTTTTCCCATTGACCAGAATGTAACAAAATGTTTTGTCTGCTTTTGTAAATGAACTATAGATATTGCAGACTTCGTTTTAAGTAGTGATTTTGGTGTAGAAAACGGAAATATCATGTTAAAATTCGAGGCAATTCAAGTGTATTTGCAAGAATAGGAGCATGGACGTAGAAATTGAAGTCATTAACACTTTTCAACTGTTTCAATATTTAAAAGAAAAACAAGAATAAAAATTCATGCATCGAGCATAAAAGAATGCAATATAATTGTAATATTTTGTCAAAACCTCACTGCTTTATAATAGTACAGGAAAATTTGTATTTTTCTTTTCTTAAATTTAAGTAAAGTCTTACAGTGGATACTTAAAATGTTTCTGTTTCCCGTCTGTTAGTCTATCTGTTCTACAATGATTTCCACAAAAGTATCTTTTTAGCTTGAAATTAAATGGGCATGTTTGTGAGGTACCCAAAATTAGCTGTATAATTTTTGCTGTATTTGATTCATAACTTCAAAAAATATAGAAAGAATGTTATATTTTGCATCTAATGCTATTTCTATTCAGACGATTTACAAACTTCCCATTGTTCAAAGAGAATGATGCATCTGGTTAATATATTTAAGCGGTAAATTTTGGTTGCTAAAATTTTCAAGTAAAGGTTTTTAATTATTCCTTTTATTTTGAACTTTTGTCAATATATTTGTCAGGTTGTTTCATTTTTGTATATAATTTCTGTTGGAATTTCATATGTATTTTCCAATCATACAAAACATAATTTTATTAATTTACTTATTTGGCATAATACAGTAGACTCCCTGAAATCCGCACAGCTTGGGATCAGAGGTTGTGCGGATTTTAGAATTTTGCAGATTTCTGGTCATACATTTTTAAACAGTATTTTGAGTGCAATTAATAGTACAATCGAAATTATAATAAATGCTTATAATATAATGAACTATTAAAATAAATAATAAACTATAACAATAAAAAACTAGTTAATTTTTAAACATTAAAAGCAAAGGTCAAGTTAATAATCATTAATGTATAATTTAATATTCATTTCAAAACTGAGATATATTTTTCTTAAATTATTCAATAAGACTTGCCTCATATAGGTTTATTATTAATTCACATCGAAATCATAAAATAAGGAAGTTTTATTTCATGTTTAGCCAGACTTAATAATAAAAAAAACTTGATTAATGCATAAATATGTTTGGTAAGATTGTGATTATTACTACTATCAGTAATATCTTGATTTTTTTTCAGAAATAAGTTTATTCTTCCTTCATGAAAAAACATGCAACTACTAACAACAAATTACAAATTAAAAAATATATGGAATTGATATAAAACCAAAAAAGGCAAGGTTTGTCCCTATATCCGAATTGAGTGTTTCATTGTTTACATCTGTAAATTATGTGCGGATTTTAGAGAGTGGCGGATTTTAGGTTCGCGGATTCGAGGGAGTCTACAGTATATTTATATATATGTATTTTTTTTTATTTCTATCCTCAGTTACCTAGCAACTGCATCATAACTTGCAAAAAATAAATCTTTTGATAATCATGATTAAAAATAGGGCACAAAGTTTGTCTGGGGGGAGTAAAAGATTAGTTTGTCTTTAATAATCGGGTCTGCAATGCAGCTTTGCACCAAATTTAAATTAAATTAGTAAGATTATCTTTTTTAATTTATTATAAATACTATTAAAATGCTATCTCAAACAATATCTTATAGAGCCAGCTTGATGTGATATAAGCAATTAGTAGTGGACTTGAAAAAGATTGATTATATAGTGCATCCTCAAATTATATGTATTTTGGGATTATTTTATTATATAATGCAACCAAGTTGGTTAGTATGTTTTTAAATTAAATTTTTTAATATGCTAATAGTGAAAAAAGTACATATTAAGCCACATAAATGTCCTGAGAATATGGGAACAGATACTTTTAAAAAATAAAAAACAAATTGAAGAAAAATAACAATTAATGTTCACAGATGACATTTTTTATTAAAGCATCTGGATTCATTAAACTTGTGATCTTGTAACTTTTGTTTTACCAAGTTCATTTTTAAAATTTTTGTAAAATTAATTTTTTTAGTCAATATTGATCTGCATAAAGTTACTGTTTATCCATACAAAACAAGTTAATCAGTTTATTAACTCTTTTATCATGGCACCTGTGCGAGCGATAATTAAGGAATTATAATGTATTTATATGCCCTTAAATGTAATTAATTTTTTTTACTTGTAGCTTGTTTTAATTTCAGTTTAAGAATGCTAAGTTATTTTCTTGTTTAATTTTCTAGGATCAATTTAGGTAAGATCTTATATTTATGGCCATCATAACTATTTTTCGGGAAAAAATATAAAGTAATTAGATTTCTGAATTAGATATGAGTTAGATAGAATAGATTCAGTTTAATAAATATTTCTATTTGGATACTCCAGTTTAATATTTATTTCTAATTAAGCCTAAGAATTTTACATACTTATGAATATTTATGTAATTAAAAAATAAATAGAATGTAAATCATAGTATGCTGAATATTATGTAAAATATGATTAAAATGCAATGACTTACAGAGCTGGCATTGAAACACGTGACCTGCAGATTTACTAGTTACACATTTCATGACCATTCATCAAAATTTGGGAAGAAATTCATTTTAGCACTAGAAATGAAATTCCAATGAGTCAACAAAAATTACATTTGTTTTACAATGTTTTGGAGGTCATTTTTTATCCATGGAGGGGTTAAAAGGCGTTTTTAAGAATAAAAATGGTAATATTGTTTCTTATACGTTTTTTTAAATTATGACTTGAATGACACCATCTGCAATTCAATACAATAATTTATATAGCAACTTTTATGAATGCGAAACTGAAAATTATAATTTATTATTTAGCCTAACTTTGTTATATTTATTTTACATTCAGAACGTGTCCTTTATATACCATATAAAAAATTTCAAACCAATATAGCTTTAAGTATAGCGAACCCCCCCCCCCCCCTAGGACCGTAGTTAGAAGTGGACGATAGAGGGGACTTACATTATCTCTCTCTCGCGCGCGCGCGCAGAAAGATAAATGAGTGCATATTCACAATTTAGATACTATGCTTCTTATTAAACTGTTGTAATAATGTCATTTTATGTTATGAAAAGAACATATCGAAAATTTCGAGTGTGTTACTAGTTCAATATTAAACATGTTAGGTTCATATGTGGAAATAGGATAAGCGAGTTTGAAACACCTATTTTACTTGCAATTTTGTATTTCTGCAAAACTGTGAAAGAGCCTCAAATCTAAATTAGATTTTTGAACAGAATTTTTAAATTTTGATTTTAGGAGTAAGAATTCATTCAGTGACCTTGGAATCTTTTCCAGGGAGGCTCAAAATATTTCAGTTGGCATCAGCCTCTTCTAGCACCCCCTTCGCTATGGCCCTCCCCCCCTGATCTAATACAGTATTTGCAAATCGACATTATAAATCCTCATTAAAAATGACTTGGGCGCGAAGCTCGAGCCCAGAACAGGCAGTACCTCTTTAAATCCACAAGGTTTGGCTGGGTCAGGTCTTCTCTCTTTTAGATCTGGGCCAGGTTCCTGTAGTACACTTCTCTGTACATTCAGATCGGACCAAACTTCTTTTTCTTCCAGGTTGAGTGTGGTCTGGGCTTCATTCTTCCTATAAATTTGCACTGGCTAAAATTTCCAGATTATTGGGTCCAGGATGGGTCCAAAATTAAAGCTAAACATTTCGTCTATGTCCAACTCAGCCCATGTAAAAATCATTATTGGCTCTACTCAGACCCGTGCACTCCTCCACATTCTTTCCCCCGAGTTTACGTTGGGTCGCATCTTAATTATTTCTTAATCTTAAAAAAATATATTGTTGTTGTATATTTATTTGACAAAAACATTAGAAATTTAATTTAGTTTAATAAATTACGGAGATGCATTTTTAAAAATCTGTGTTTTTTTCTTTGTTGTGCTTTAAAATTATGATTTTCATTAACCATACGTATCTTTCATCCTAAACTGATTTTTTTACTGGATTTTCATTTGAATGTAATTGTCAAAGTCTTGTTTTTACATAATGTTTATGTATATAATTGCTTTAATAGTCATTAATATTACTATTTTACTGTATTCATGAGTTTTGAATGTAATCTGAAAATAAAATATAAACAAAAATAAGTATTCTTTGTGGATGATTTTAATTGCAGAAGGCAAGCTGGGCTCAAGCCTGTTTTTAGCTTTATATTCAGGGTCGGGCCAATAATCTGTTTATATGTGTTGAAACTGGGCTTGAACTTGGAAATTTTGCCATAGAAAAACTTCAAATTGGCATATTAAAGTCATCTTTTATTTTTTAAGTGCTTCTTTCAGCTACCATCCAATAGCTAATAACTACATAGGATGTATTAAAATAACTTACAAATTGTCACAGCTATTTGAAATATATTTTCAGGAAGGTTATATAAAATGCTAAGAGTACTTTCACTCCGATTCTTGATAATAGTTTAGAATAGTAATGATAGTTGGCGCTGCAAGCAATACGTGCTAAATTGGTGCCGGATTTTATCCCATTGTCTTCGCTCAGTATTAATGTGAAAGAAGGAGGTTAAGTATATGGAATGGGTGCATACAGAACAAAATTGCACAGTCACTCCATTTATTTAACCTTCTTTCACATTAATACTGAGAGAAGAGAGATGGCAGAAATTGGACCTAGATTTAAGGATGGTGGTGAATGCTCAATGATGATTTCAAAGATGACCCGGGGTAGTAACCCCGCCAGACCAATAGAAAGCCCCTTCCCTGGGATATTTGAGATTTTGTGTTTCCAAGTTCAAAGAGCAATTTCCTCCTTAGAACTCTACAATGTCCCCCACCCCGGAACCACAAAATTCTCTCCCGGAGAAAAGTGTCCGATTTCAACACCGCATTTGCTTCTAGCACCATCTATTGTTGCTATTGTAAAGTAAAATCTATAATCGCAGTAAAAGGTCCCCTGACATCTTACATAACAATCATACAAGAATTAAAAGAAAAAACTGTTATCATTTGCATATTACTGAATGTTATAATCTATTTCATTCAAAACCACACCATTTTAGAACACCCAGATATTTCTTTAATAAGTTTCAAAGCATTATTCACTGAATTATTATTGATCTTACATATAGACACAAGCAGTCTTATACCAAATTAGTATTTTTCGCATAATTTTAATACTTTGCGTTAAATCAACACTTCAAATCGTCTGAGAGTATATTGAAGAAGTAATGTACCTTAAAAAAATTGATCCTTTATTCAATTTTTGGAGCATAATTTCTCAGATGCCCTGGCATACACATTTCCTCTAGAAAAGGTTTCGTATGAATGCTTTGTATATTTGGCATTCTACGGGCTGTATAAGATAATCTAAAGCATGTCGTTAGGAAGTTTTGTGCTTGACTACAACACTGTATGGGTCAGTTATTGAAATATTCCATGTTTTCTAACCATTTCATAATATCCAACCTTGCTCTTCATTTTCCCCTGCTCAACAACATAAGACTTTCTGACACATTTACGGATTTGTTTTTTAAAAGGAAAAAAATGCAACGATTTGGAATAGAGTGGATTTTTTCAATTTTTGAAAAATAAATCACAAGTTCAGTTATTAGCACTTGATATACATTAACAATCTTTCTTGGACTGTCACATGTGTAAATGTGGTACAAATCACCAAATTAGACAGCATTTTCGAAAAAAAAACCCTCTGCTTTACCAAAAAATAGATAAAAATTGTTTGATTTCATAGAATATGAATTAAAGCATCTACCAATTTTTGGATTTTGAGAATAAAAAGTGATCCTAGAAATGTATCAGAAAATGGCAAGTTTAGTTTTACAATCAGCCTTTAGTCTTTTTGTATGTAAATTTATGCACAACTTTTTTAGAAACACAAATTTACACTTATAATTTAAAACTAACATTTACAGAAGATTCTAATAAATACAAAGTATATTCATAGCTTTTTCAGTTTTTTTATTTCCTTACATTTAAGAATATCACAAAAATTATACTTTATCGTTGTCATCTAATGAAGCTGCTCAATTTCGACATGTACTAAAACTGATGTTTTGCATGAAAAGAGAATAATTTTCTCCTTTCAAGAATTTTTTAAAAAATAGTTTAGAATCGAAAATTAGGAATAGTAAAAAATTTAAAACAGAGTATTTAAAAACAGATATTGAAGAATACATTCGTGTTGTTTTGAAAATGCAGAAAACATTTAATTAGAGATTTTAAACATATAACATCACATTTGATATTAATATTCCACTGTTTTCATACTCATATATGTATGCATACCTACAGTAATACCTCCTTTAAGTGACTATGTTCCTTTCCAATAAAGACTGGTCGCTCCGAGAGGTGGTCTTTTCAAGGTCTTGTTCAAATTTAAATTTCTATTGTTGAGAAAAGATAACAATTAATGTTACTAAACTTTATTTTTTCCCAATTTGAAAATTATAAACATTTAAGTATCAATACAAAAATTAATTACATAAATTAATTACTGCGGAGTTTCAAAAATGAATACATTGACATTTGCTTTGATTTTGCAATTTTATCTTTTATAAGTTTTATTTCCAAGACTTTTAGAAGTTGACTAAATAGATGTAATCATTTTTGGACGGAAATAAATAATGACGATTTCATTTTATATTACTGTTTCTTTGAAAGTTTTCTGACAGAATTTAGGGAACGATTTTATTGACCGTCATTTATAATTTGTCACCAGAGAGAAATTAATTAACAAAAAAGGCATAAAAGGGATTGAACACTTAAAAATTAACAAGAATACAAAAAATATCTAAACTTGGTTAGAAGTTTGATGAATAATGCACTCTCTGGAATCAATTTTCGAATAAAACCTTCTTTAAGCGTTCCTGAAAAAAACAGGATTTGTTCCATTTTCCTCAAAAAAATTGGTCGCTTATGGAGGGAGTTCAACTAAAATGCTCTGTGAACGGAGGTAAAATTAGTATTGAGCGTATGGGAACGGATTACGTTCCATGAAAACCTGGTGATTTAGGGAAGTGGTGGCTTAATGAAGGTGGTCATACGGAGAGAGTAAATAGTCAATATATTTAGTCAGAGATGAGAGTCCTACAAAGAATTTTACTTCACATATATTATTATTATTGCAGATGAACTATTGCCACTTACATGTCAAAAACTATTTTCACTCAAAGATTTTCTTTCAATGAGGTTTTTTATAGAAAAACACTATCTAACCCACGGCAGGATTTTACATATTTTTAGGTGTAAATTCCAGATTTTTGTTCTGAATTTCAGGACATGTGTAGTTGTTTTATATCCCTCTCCCAAAAGACAACATACTTAATTCCAACTAGATGCAATAAAGACAAAATATATATACAGTTTAAACTTAATTTAATCAAATCAAAGCTTTGCATATGAATTTACATACTACTAATGATATTTAACAATGAATTACAAATTATATCATAACACTAAAAACTCTTTTTTTTAATTTAACAAATACTGGAACATAATTTGTGTAATTGTTGACAAAGATTGATTGATAATTACAACAAATTACAGAAAAAATGTCAAATCGAAATTTATCAAAAGGATATAAGAAAGAACAAAATTATCACAAAAAATCGAAAATGTGCAAAAATAAATAAATAAATACATAAAAATAATCATTTCGAGCAAATAAAAAATACATGTAATTCAGTATGCTAGCATGAGATTTTTCTCAAAGGGGAAACTGTATCTTTCCTCCACCAGATGGCATATTTGAGCACTTGAGTCGCCAACAAGCTTCTGATCTATTTACCAAACGAGTCAAGTTAACAATTCTTGGAATCCGAGGAACGACTATCAACCAGTTCTTCGCATAATGTTAATAAATTCTCTCTTCTATTTTTTCTTTTCAGACCGGCATTATTTAACCCACATATGACACTTGGTGGCAGCATGGGTCGGAGTCTATAGGAAAAATTTTATTCTTCTAAACAGTATTTTTTATAAACAAACTTCCTGATATATTCCTACTGAATATCTTTAAAAAATGTCTCTTGAAGATTGTTGATAAAAGATATTGGTTAGAACAATAAAATTTGTCCTATATACTCTGATGCCTGTCGCAATGATGTCTCAGAAACATCATAATGTCTTATTATCATCGCAACTTTTATCATCATATGATGTACATAGAATTGCCAGATAGTATGTTTTTCCCATAAGTTGTACTTTTTTAGCATTTTTTTGGTCTTATTGTACGGTGTATATTTAAATTTGTCACGTATAGCGGTTTCTTCCGTTTTTCTTCTACATCCTATTTTTGATAATTTCAAGATTTTTCTTCTTTTTTCTGTCTTTTAAAAATGTTACCTTTTGTAACAACAAGTTACAAATTTAAAAATTCAATTGTAAAAACGGCTTGTTTTCGATCAGGATGATAAAAATCTTGGGTGACTTGTGGAACATAAACTGAATATGCGAGAACGATTTTAGATAGTTGCTCGCCACATAATCCAATAGAAAACCGCACAAAAACCTATGTCATTGAGCACAAGAAAAAAACCTTTATTTTATGGAAGAGTAGTAATAGGATAATCTAATGATCCATGTCTGCGGGAAGTGAAGTGGTGCATAAGCCAAAAATGAATACCACTAGTGGTTGAATAACAGGCTTAGCAATGTGTTTTTCTAGACCCAATTTTCCGTGTTTTCAACCTTTTGATTATAAGACAAATACAATTCTAAGTCTACGAATCAACCACTAGTGGTATCAATGTTTAGTTTATGCAACCTTCACTTCTGGCAGACATGGATCATTAGATTTCTCCATTACTACTTTTCCATAAAATAAAGGATTTTTTCTGGTGCTCGATGACATAGGGATTTGTGCGGTCGGCTTCTGGACCTACAATATGCATTATTGTAGTAATAGATCTTCACAATGACATTTTTATTTTCTACAAGTATCTGTATTACAAAATTTCTAATTTGGTGCATCTGTACAATTAGTTTTAGTATGTTGTTTTATAACTATATCCTTTTATGCTTAAATACAAACGATTATGTTTCTAAGGAGTAATTACTAATTTTTTTTTTTTTGATTGGATTTTAGGTTGTATTGATGTATTTATGTTCTGACAAAGCAATTATTTTTTTATTCATTGGGATATATGATTAGAAAATCAAGCATTATTGATATAATAATGTAATTCAAATACAAATTATTCTTATTTTATGCTGCAAGTATCTTTTATGGAGATATTTTCATTTTCGTTACTACTTTTGAAAATGAAACTAACTGCATAAAAAGTATCTGTAGCCAAAATAAAAAAATGTAAGATAAGGGCAATTTAGAGATGAAATTCGACTATTCAGTGCAAAATAAAATATTTAAAAATGTCGAAATGCAAACGTGATGTTACCAAATAATTTTCCAATAGATTTAACGTTAGCTCGCAAATATCTTCGCCTGACAGGAGAATGAAGTCAGCAAACTCATTCTGCACTCGTTTTCATAAAGACAACGACGATAAAAAATAATCATAATTTACATATTCTTTCAATTCTAAAATTTATAGCAGTTACTTACAAATATGGAGGAAGATTTCAATAAAATATTAAACATTATGAAGTAAAAGAGGGAAGAGAACATTACTTATATGTAAAATGGAAGAAAAACGTGCAATAGGCTTTCTAAACTCGTCGAAAGCCAATATGATGTTTTTAAGAAACTGGTGATATTAAGGGTGTATTCCAATCCAAACTGCATATTTTCTGATTCATTTTGAAATTCAATTTTGCTCTCAAACTCATCAAATTGACAAATCCTCTTATTTAGAAAGTACATAATGTGCCGTGCTTGTCGATTGTTTCATAAATGTAGAAAATATTACAAAAAATGTTTCCAAAGATAGCGCTTTGAACCGAATTTTCCGAAAAGGTAGATCTGGGAGCGAAAAAAAATAGCCATACTGGGAAAGTAATTGTTTATGAAACCAATTCTAATGAATTGAGCGAAAAATGGAATTACACAGCATCTTCTACATCTCTTCAAAAACCACCTCAGCAAGTTTCATGTTTTTACTTTTAAAAATAAGTATGAAAATGTATCAGAAAATTTTGAGCTGTTTAGGGTGGAAAATATTTTTTGAATACACCCATAAATAAATTGCTTATGGTTTATTCAGGGTATTCACCAGATAACTAGGTAAAAAATTCCCTTTTCAGCAATTTCGATCCTTATCCACATACGTAAGAGAATTCTTTTGTGGAGCCTAGTATAAGACCTATAGAAATTATACAGACCAACTCCAACAAATCACGGAAATTTTATTGGCAGCACTGTAGCTACGATACTTCAGTTATTTGAAGAATGTTTTCGCTGTTGCAAGAGAAATCTAGTTGGATGGGCTCCACCGTAATATTTACCCATTATGGATATACATACCATAAAATATGAAAATAAAATACGTGTAAACTACAGTAAAACCTCTAAATAACGGACAACTCGGGAGCGCGGAAATTGTCCGCTATTGGGAAAACCTAAGACAGGGGCGTTCCGACCCAGTGTGCAAAGTGTGCGGCGCACACAGGCGCCGATGCAGTAAAGGCGCCAAAAAATTTCAGTTGAAAAGCAAATATTTAAAAAACATATCGTTCATTTATTTATACTAAAATGTGTTGTATTTTCTTGGCATCTGAATTACCTTTTGTAGATTTACCTTATAGAAATTATTTATAAATATTCATTTCTTTCTTTAAAATTTTATTTTATTCTACTTATGAGTTCTCTAATAAATCATTTAGACAAGACCTGCCCAACCTTTATAAGCAGAGGCGCACCTCATATAGTTATAAATAATAAAAGGCCCAACATAGCTGAAAATATGCAACACTATAATCTCACTGCGGTGGAAAAGCATAATATACAGCTTTATTACCGTAGGAGCTAAATTTCACTTGTTTTTTTTATTATTATTTATATAAGAAACAATTGTCAGTTTACTTCAGAATTTATTAAGAAGAAAATTACCATTCGGAAATACTGGTAAAAGTTTCTCCTACAATATCAGTCCATGAATGAAGGTAGACTTATATGTAAGAAACGTCTTATATGATGCGCGTACATCTCACACTGATAGCTAGCTGTAAGTCCCCTATGATTCAGAAACTATTTTAAAATAATTTGCAACAATAATTTAATTCAGCATAAATTTAAAATTAGATTTTCAGAGTACAGTCTATCTTCAAAAGTTTTGTAGATGAAGAAGCTATAGAAACCTTAATCACTGAATAACAACTTAATAGCATTAAATAATTAAAACTTATTTAAGGTCATCGATAAGTATTACAAGAAAACTATTTAAATATTTATTTTACTTTTAAAAATGCATCCCTTAAAATGGATTTTTAATCTTAAAAATAGCTAGTATAAGAGGATACATTCGAATGGGTGCCAAGAAAACTTAAGGGCGCAATCGCGGCGTCCGCGAGGACGCTTTGGAGAATCCTGAATAAAGAAACAATGTGAAACCAGAACTTGGGAGCTATGCACAGGGCCGTAGCTAAGGGGGTGCTATGAGCGGCTCAGCTTCTCCTCAAACATTTTGAGCCTCCCTGGAAAAGATTCCAAAGTCACTAAATTGATTTCTATTCCAAAAATTCAAATGAAATTCTGTTTAAAAATCTAATTAAGTTTTGAGGACTTTTTACAGCTTTTGCAAAAATACTAAATTGTAACTAAAATAAGTGTTTCAATACTTGCTCATCCTATTTACATATATGAAGCTAACAAATTGTTTAAGATTTCACTCGTTTTACACTCGAATTTTTCATCATCCTATTCTTTTCTTAGCGTAAAATGAAACTATCACAACAGTTTAATGAGAAACATAGTAACTACAGAGTGAATATGTACTAATTTAGCTTTCTGCGTCACAGAGAGAAAGACAGAAAATATGACCCCCCCTTTCCCATTATTCACTTCTAACTACGGCACTGGCTATGCATACATAACGTTATTACTTTAGGGGGAAGGGGGGGAGAATCTAGCATATGATATCGGAAGATATCTCTAGTGAGGGATAGTTATCTCTAGTCGGAAGATATCTCTAGTCTTGATATGTTTATCATTTTTGAATGATCCAACCAAAATTTTCTCTTTCTGATTTTTTTAATATAATTTTATTTTATTTTATTTATAACTTGTTCGTTATATCAAAATAGTCTGCAATATATAAATATATATATATATATATATAAATACTTTTATAAATACATCCAAAGTTATTCAGACAATACCATTAAATAAACCAATGAAACCAGCATCCTTACAATCATATTATTGAAAACAGTTGAAGCCTGAAGTGAAATTGTAGGCAGATTACCAAATTACTAAAAAATATATGGATAAATGGACATTATATAACCAGAGTAATTCATATATTACCATACAATAAACCAATGAAACCAGTATTTTTACATTCATCTTATTGAAAACAGTTGAAGTTTGAAGTGAAATAGAAGGCAGATTACCAAAATAATGAAAGGTAAATGGATAAAAGGACAGTAGAAGGCTTTTTTATTAAACTACTCATCAGGGGTGAATAGTTTAACAAAAAAGCAAAAACATCCAACCAGTTTCTTTTATGAGTCGTGCTAAAAGCTAAGAATTCGACTCACAATGCACCCGACTGGTTGGAAGCTATTTACTATTACAAATTAGTAAAAAGATACTCATTGAAGAAAATAAAAACAATATGACAAAATAAATATGTTAGTTTGTTAACTATTTTTATGAAAATTAAAATAATTAAACCACTATAAAATTATTTATTTTCAAAATATTGAATATCTCAATGTTTGGTTTTCCCATTCTTCCGTCTTATGTGTATGCATATATATAATCTGCGTTTAAGAAAACAGGTGTAAAGTATGTTTGAAATAATATTTGTATTTACCAATAAAGAAAAGAGAATGTTATTGAGGAATGATAACGTATGATATCGTAAGGGGTAGCGGAGGTCCAGAAATTGCCAAAAAGTTGATAACGTTCATTACGTTTGTATAACCTTTTGTATGTTAGTGTTCTCTATTCTGTTCAGTATGCAGACTATTGATGAAAATACTGGTGTGAGCTATGTAACAAATTTTAACTGGTAAAAATGAAGCATCAGCCGTTTGTGAAGTTGTGGGCATTCCGTGCCGTAGGTTTAACATTGGTTTTCGCACTTAAAGAGTAAAGCTTACTTTAAGGGGATACTTCAGTCAAATGAAAAGACACGTTCGCTAATGCTAATCCTATGAAAGAAATTTATAAATATAACTCGATTGCATTTTAATATTTTTAAATGATTATTTTTGCATTGGACAGCTGAGTTCGATTTGTATGCAGACCGTTTTTTACTTTTTTGATTTTGTTTATAGATTTTTTTATAAGGACACTTTCGTTTTCGGAACCGGTTTAAAAAGTGAAAGCACCCTCATAAAAAATATTTGCAAACAAAATCGAAAAAGTAAAAAACTGCCTGCATTTAGATCAATCTCAGCTATCCAGTGCAAAAGCAATCATTTAAAAATATGTAAATGCAACCAAGATATCTTTATAAATTCCTTCCATAGGATTAGCATTAGCGAATGGCTCTTTTCGTTTGACTGAAGTAGCCCCTTAAGCGGCCAAAGCAATAATTTTTTTCAGCACTTCTACTAATGATCATTTCTGGTGAAAACTATTATGTATTAAGGGTGTATTTTTTTTCAAACTGTTTATTTTCCGATTTATTTTTGAATTCATTTTTACTCTCAAATGCACCAAACTTTCAAAATCTCTTATTTGGAAAGTACACAAAGTGCCGTGATTGTCGATTCTTTGATAAATGCAGAAAATATTGTAAAAAAAGCAATCGAAAACGGCATTTCGAACCGATTATTCTGTAGCGGGAGATTTGTGAACGAAAAAAAGGGTCATACTGATAAGGTAATTGTTTATAAATCAAATTCTAATTAATTGAGCATAAAAAGATATCACACAGCACCTCATACGTCCCTTCAAGAATCCCCTCAGCAAGTTTCATGTTTCTACTTTTAAAAATGTGTCAGAAATTGTATCAGAAAATTTCGAGCTGTTGAAGGTGGAAAAGCGTTTTTTCGAATACACCCTTAAACAAAAGTGTTTTTTTTTTCATACCATAGATTTCTGAGCGAAATAAATACCTTTTATCTATCTTTTACTTATCTAGTACTCAGAAATGATCATGATAGCGAAAAAGGGGGAGAGTTGATGAAGATAGACTAAATTTGGCCATAGATGTCCAAATTTTCTAATTTTTTCGAAGGTTGGAGGGGGAGCCGTTCATAGCACTCCCTGCGTACACTCGTGTCTATTCAAATACTGCATAGATTATTATAATGATTGTAAGATTTGTACATTTCATTTCCGAACATAAAATTGAATTTTTGAAATAAGAGCGCTTATTAGCATTAAACATAACCGTAGACGTTACAGATACTAAAATGGCAAAACAAAACAAACAAAAAAAATTTAAAAAAATTCAATTTAGACATAAATAAATTAGAAACTACAATGATGGCTGTTAATATGAATAGAAAAATATAGATTTATGTAAAAGGTGTTTTAAAATCCCGTGCACTTTATGTCCTACTAACCAACTACCTTGGATCACCTAGGCCAATTACAATAACCTTAAATATTCTAAAGTCAAATATTGAATGTTATTTTTTTCCAAACGACTGTAGAAGTGGGGTGTGGGGAGGCAATGTCTTCAGCAGCATGTTGATTTGACTTTATAATTTTGAATAAAAATATTTTCGAACGAACATTATATTGTTAGCAGTGTATAATCTAGAATTTGTATGATTTTTCCTTTTTAAATGAAAATCCATCCAATCGAAGCTCGAGTTGATTTTCCACTGCCTTCAGTAGAGTATACCGGCGGTGCTATTCATGTTCCGGTCTGATTTTTCAAGCTAACCGTTAATTTGTATTTATTTTCTGACATTTAGACATAAGACTTTCAATTTTGACCAAAAAAAAAATCTTGATAAACTAAATAATGGAAATATGCACAACCCTTCATATATATTTTTTAATTTATAAATGCGAAATGGTATTGAAATTACATATTTCTTAACTGGGAAATGATATCTTGAGATAATTTTCACCGAGAGAAAAAATATGTTTGGCGAATCCATGAAATGACTTCGAAAAATTTTTTGAACAGTAAATATTAATATTTTAACAAAAGATATATTATTAGAACCTGAAAAATACCATGAATGTCTCAACAGTTTTTGTTGTTGTTGTTGTTGTTTGTTTTTTTACGTTTGAAACTTCAGAGAAATGGAAAACTTGAAAACTGATGCGAATCACTGCCAAATAAAAAGATTTTTTGAAATAGTAATTAAAAATACCATTGAAAAATACCATTTCTTTCTTTCTTTATTATTATTTATTTATTTATTTGTAATTCTACCGGGATCTCACTATATCCCAATTTGAAAATGCAGAAGAAATCAAACGTTACGCTTTTCGTCAGTGGGAAGGACTGCTTGGGGAAGCACCAGAGGCGGATTACCCATTAGGCTGAGTAGCCTGAAGCCTAGGGGCCCAGAAGAAAAGGGGGGCCTGGTACTAAAATTTTCCTAATATAAAGAACAAGAAAATATTCTTTTACACTGGTCGGACATTAATACTTAATACAAAGGACAAAAGATGTGCGAAATACTTTGTCTTTAATACATTTATATTTTTATTATCAAAGATTTATGAGTTAATGAAGCAAGCATGTGATTTAAATTTTCCAGTATATACGTCTTTGAAGAAGTGAAAGGGGGTCCTCAGAAAGTCAAGCCTAGGGGCCCGGATGGTAGTTAACCCGCTTCTGGGAAGCACACAAGCATAATCTCGTTGAGGAATAACAGTTCGCCATTTTGCGATTATCATTAAGGGTTTTTAATTAATATTTTGGGTAATTAACAAAAAAAAATGAGTGTTAGGTGCACGGTGCATCTACCATCATATATCCTTATCCAAATTTTCAGATCTCTATGTGCAGTAGATTTTCGTAGCCATCGCCAATACTTCTTTCTTTTAGATGCAATCTATTGTTATTGCATTAAATTATTTTCTCCGGGATAATGAAATTTTACTGTAATGCAGGATTCTGATAGAGAGTGCTTTCATTTACACAGGTTTTACTGTGTTACAAATTTTATTTATATAGCTGCCATCCTTCTTAAGTTTTCAAGTAATTTAAGCATGTTTAAAAACAGAAATTAATTTATTTAATGAAATAAAGTACGAATTGTAAAGACTGTAAATTGTAAAGAAACGAGACATATTTTATTAAATAAATTTTCTGGTTCAAAAAACTCCAAAAGAATGGCAACTATACGTTTTTAAATATCCATAGCTTTTTTTGGGGGGGGGTAGGGCGCCAAATGCAGTTCTGCACACAGGCGCCGAATACTGCTGGCACGCTCCTGACCTAAGAGATTTATAAAATTGCTAAGAAATGCTTAATGTTTCATTAATTGACTTGTATGTGTCCAAAAATCTCTATTATATGATTAATCATAAATGAAGAGTATTTTTTAAGCAATAAAACTGAAATAAAACTTTGCATACCTTTATCCACTGTTTATCACATTCTTACGAAAAAAAAAATGTTAAAAAAATTTGCTTTTGCTTGCTATTACATGTAATTACTCTTTCAATGTGAAGTTTTAACTCTGTAAGGTAATTTTAATCCTTCTGAAATATCTTTTATTTTTACATAAAAACTTTGTAACTGCTCACTGTATTTTTCTGCTTCTTGGAAATTCTTCATAACCTTTTGTCGAACATTCTAAAGCAATATAATTGCATACAGAAATTGATTCTTCCCTAGTAACTCATAATCAATATTAATGAAAATTTTTTATATTTCATTAATTCACTTATTTTGCTTAATTCTTCATTTGTGTCGGAAATGTGTGTTTTTTTTATTATAATTAATGAAATGCCTGAACGAAATCCAAATTGTAGTATCGACAGCATTAACTAATTTTAGGCAATTCTCAAGAGTATCCTTAGAATCTAACTTTAAAAGAATGTAGCATAATAAAAGCTTTATACCAAGCTTTAAAATTGTGCATTATGCCTTGATCAAGTGGCTGGCATACTGAAATTATGTTTAGGAAAAAAATAAACACAATTGTAACATTGTCGACTGTGTGACAACTTGGATTCCCAGTCCACCCCGTACATTTATCTGTGATCACAAGATTTGTGACACATTACCTTGATAAACCATGAGAGACTTTTATTTATTTTTTTTCATTAATTTTTCTCGTTAAAAAATAATTTTTCATCCTTTATTGCCAAAATTACTGTCCGCTATTCGGAATGTCCATTATTCAGAGGTTAAACATACAAAATTTTAGGTTTTGGGAGTGGGAATCAGAAAAATGTCCTCTAAATAGAGGTGTCCGCTATTCGGGAGTGTCCGTTATGGAGGTTTTACTGTATTTACGAAATGCATTACAATTCCAAAATAAAATGTAAACATATATTTTATATTCTTTAATACATAGTAATGCTCTATTATGTAATAATGGGTACTACTCGATCGTTTCATGAGCCCATTTCGACAAATTATATAAATTGACAAACTATTCGTAAATTAAATAAATTAACATAATTTTTATTTTAAATAACAAAAAAATTAGTGTAAGATTAATAAAATTACAAATAAAACGTCGCATTAAAAATCAGTTGTGATATACAAACGCATGCAACATATTTAATATCAAGTGCATGTGACATTTATAATGAACCATTATTGGCATTTAATCTTATAAATTGGCGATAGATTTTAGTCTACTTAATAATCAAGTAGTAAAAAGAAAATCTTTATAATTCCTAAAATGATATATCTATTGACTGACTGGGATAAAGTGTCTCATTTCCAATTAAAATATATATTTGAACTGAAATTTTAATGAAATATCGTGTCATGGAAAATCGAAGAGTGTGGAAAATAGGATTATAAATATCTCAACAACTAATTATCTAACCGATTTCATTCTTTATGCAAAATTTATATATTTTTTATTGTCGTTTACAACCAATACTTCAGATTTTTATTAAATTTTTTTAAATTTTCATATACCTTTCATCAGAACGAATATTTCGAGAGTCCGAAAAAAATAGTTCTGTATAATCAATGTTACTGCTAATCAAAAGGCTTTTACCCATTGTTACATTCTAAACACACACCAAATTTTAAGTCTCTATCTCAATCTGTTCGGGATATAGAGCTTTTACAGACATGCAGACGGACGAACAGAGAGACAGGCGTATGAAATTTTTTCTGTTCTAAAAATATGTTTTTCAGAATCTCCAGTATCTGAAACTAATAAATCAGTCAAAAAATTATTCGATTTTAAAAATGATTGCAAGATTTACCCTATACTACGTATGATGGGTAAGTAAAATATCCCCCAATTGATGAAACATTCGTACCTCTTTTCTGTTGTAGGAAAAAAAATTCAATATTTGAAGAAATGTAGGTTTAAAAAAATCTTTCTGCTGACCTTCAATTTGAATCAAAGACTTTACTTCTTAGAGTCTCTTACAAAGATAGGAAACGAGGCTTGTGTCACCGAATCCAGCGAGTCTTTGGGTTTTTATAGAGTATAGTTAGTATGTAAACATATCACAAGGATAAAGTGCAATATTCAGGAAGGGGGGGCCTTAAAAAACGACCCCCAAAGTTCACCCATTACTGACACAAAACATATATAATCAAATAAACTGAAATCCTTTCCGAGGGCTGGATTGTACGGTGGGCAAGACGCCAGACATTTACTTTTCGCAAAATCAGGAATAGTTTAATGCACAGACAGTGCACGTAATACGTTAAAATGAGTTAATATTAAAATTGCATACTACAGTGGAACTCTCACAGCCAGTAATTATCGATCAGTTCAGTCCTTCGGCCAAAATTTTTGGTATGTCTCTATACATGTAAGATAAATGATATCTGGAGCATAAACTACACAAATTTATGTTGTATTGCACATTGTGATCCTTTAAAATGCATCGCAAGCTAATCGTTTCTATAGATATAACTTGCAATGGCGTTTTTTTTGCACGTGACTGTAAACGAGCTATTAATGGAACTTATTACTTACAAGATTACAGAAAACATATTGTAATGAGTTAAACATATAGATCTTGTAATGTTTGAAAGATCATAAAATAATAATAAAAATAAGCGCTGATAAGGATTTTTCTCTATAGACCATAATCGGATAGATACATTATGTTGCCAAAGGTGACCAGCCACTTGCGATTTTAGACATTTTGTTATACCGGATAATTATAATTAAAGTCCGGTTTTAAAAATCGATAATTTTAAAACTACTGGTCAGAATGACTTGATATTTTAGCAGAACAATCGTAAGGCAATGGAATTTTGTTTGGCGAAGGAAAAAAAATAGTTCCAAAATGTGCCGATAGATGGCGCTGTCAGTGTTCACATTGTCTAGATATATGCAAATTACTAATACGTGACATGCGCACATGAGACTTAGCTGCCATAAAAATGCAGAGCACCAGCTCTTTGCCTAAATGCTTCATCATGACTCTGACTATGATGGATCGCGCTCTGCTCTTGAAGCTTTTTTATAAGAACGATGACTGTGCACTTATAGCTATTAGGAAGTTTCGGACATTAAAATCCATTAAATTGGGTCTAATAACCACAAAAGGTCTGCGAAAAATGATTGCTAAATTCGAAAAGACCGGTTCATTTGACGTTAAACGGGGTAGAGGAAGGAAACCAGTTTCGGCTGTGGAGATGTGGAAGATGTGGCTACAGCATTACAAGGACAGGCTAACAGTGATGTTGGAATCAGCAGTGCACGGGGAATTGGCCGAATGCTGGATATGCCGAACAGCACGGTGCGTAAAATCCTACGGAAGATCTTGAGCTGTCATCCGTATAAGATAGCTCATGTGCAGGAGTTGCTACCTGCTGACCTGGAAGCACGTCAATCTTTTGCACTGCAATTTCTTGCCCGGATGGAAGTGGACAACGGATGGCCATGGAACATTCTGTGGTCTGACGAAGCCCACTTTCATTTGCAAGGTTCTGTAAATACGCAAAATTGATAAAGGGATGTAAATACAAAAAAAGATATGGGCGACCGAGAATCCGTCCCAGCTACAGCCATTACCTCTTCAGTCTGAAAAGCTTACTGTGTGGTGCGGAATAACGGCAGCGTTTATCGTTGGTCCGTTTTTCTTCGAGGAGATCAGACCTGCGGGTCCCGTTACCTGCACCGTTACTGGCAAGCGGTATGAAACACTTTTGCGTAACCATGTCCTTCCGGCACTTCAGCAGCGTCAGTGTGTGGATCGCACAATATTCATGCAAGATGGCGCTCCTCCGCACATTGCTACTCCTGTGAAGCAGCTACTGAGTGCTAATTTCGGAGATGACAGGATCATAAGCCGACATTTTCCAACAACGTGGCCGCCACGTTCCCCCGACTTAAACCCGTGTGATTTCTGGCTTTGGGGGTACCTGAAAAATGTTGTTTACAGCGGGAGGATTCAGAATCTAGCCGACTTGAAGGCAAGCATCACACACCACATCCATTGCATCAGTACATATACCCTCCGATCTGTTGTGGAGCATGCCGTTTTGGGCTTCCAATTATTAGCGGAACAAGGCGGAGGGCATATCGAACAACTTATGCTTTAATCATCAGCAAGGTGTTGATTCCATGAAGTTCTTTTTTTTTGTCATAATCGCTGTTGTCGTTGTATTCTGGTCTTTTTCGCTAATAAATATTTAGTAAATCCCTGAACTCTAATTTTTTTCTTTTGGCTAACAACATTTCTGTGTTTAACGAATACATTTTTGGTCTTTCCTCCTGATATTACCCGGACAGCGCCATCTATTGGCACATTTTGGAACTATTTTTTTCCTTCGCCAAACAAAATTCCATTGCCTTACGATTGTTCTGCTAAAATATCAAGTCATTCTGACCAGTAGTTTTAAAATTATCGATTTTTAAAATCGGGACTTCAATTACACTAGTTTACAAAATTTTAAACTTTTTGTCTGTTGCCGCGAGTTTTGTGATTGATAATGTTCACTTATGACTTGTTTTTGTCAAATCTAACCGAAAAATCTTTTGAGCAGCTCGAATTACTTTGTTTTTCATTTTTATCATTTTAGCATATATATTAATCGATAACAGGAATATTTTACTGTGTTAAGATAAGTTTCTCAAGTTTTTGCGTCATGAGTAGTTCAAGGAGACGTTGTTTAAACAATCCAGATCATTTTTGTTATATATGCGGAGAATATGTGTTTAACTACTCTAGAAAAGTTATATCAGAGTTGGTGAAAAATACCTATTTTGAGTATTTTGAGATGCTCTTGCATAAAAATGAGAAGTCTTGGGCTTCCGATTGTGTTTGTAAATCGTGTGTGGAATATTTAAGATTATGGAAAAGCGGTAAAAGAAGTGCCTTTAAGTTTGGAACACCGACTATTTGGCGAAAACCACGAAATCATCTCGAAGACTGTTATTTTTGTAGCGTGAACGTAAACACTAAAAATCCAGCTAAATGGCAATACCCAAGTACTAGTTGTGTACTAGTTGTGTGTCAACGTCCAGTGCAGCGTTTACCTGACTCTTCAGAGTCTAAAAATATATCTGAACCGTTAGAACAAGACATTGGAGGACCAAGCTCATCACAAAATGATGCGGATTTTGAAGATATGTCAAATGAGCCAAAATGCTTTTCCCAAAATGAGTTAGATGATCTTGTAAGAGATTTAAATCTTTCTAAACAAGCTTCAGAATTGTTAGCATCAAGACTAAAAGAAAAAAAATTGTTTTTTTTTTAAAGATATTAAAATAAGTTTCTTGGAAATTAAAAATCTGAAAATTATATTGAACTTGTAGAAGACTTTCTGCTACAATTAAAAAATATGGGGTGCAATATGAGCATAAAATTCGACTTCCTCCGTATTCACCTGGACAGGTTTCCAGAAATTTTAGGAAATATGAGCGAAGAGCAGGGAGAGCGTATGCATCAGGGCTTGCGCGTCATTGAAGAGTTCTATTAGGGTTTCTGGGATACGAATATGATGTCTGACTATTGTTGGTCTTTGGTACGTCATTTTCTAAAGTAGACACATCAGAGAAAATCTTTAAAATGAAGTTTTTTAGAACTCAATGATTAATTATTTTTTTAGTAAAGTTTTTCTTAGTAAATATATATTTTTTCTGTTTAATACTTACATAGCTGAAACTCAGAAACTAGAGCTGACTAAAATATTCTAATTATATTTTTGAAAATAGTATATCATATATAATCAGCAACAGCTAAAATTTTTTCGGCAACAGATGTACTGTAAACTAGTGTTATAATCACCGGTATATCAAGAAAATTACAACTGGTTTTATCCTGAATGTGTAAGTGTGTAAATATAAAAGTACAAGCCATGCATTTCCTGGAAGATTTTTTCCCGAAACTTCATAAGGGTCGTTAACAAATTGAAAAAGAACGAATATCTTTTGGATAACCCTGTCAACATTAATGAAACAAAGACATTTAAACTGTAGATTATGATTAAGTGGTTTATTGTAATAAAGTGTGTTTATTTTTATGCGGACAGCATGTATACTCGTAGATTAATTAAGTTTTTTTATAAAAATAGTCCCAAATTTCTCCAAGTGTTTTTGCTAATAATTTGCAGAGTTCTTAACAAAAAATGATGTTTTTTTTTTTTTTTTTTTTTGAAAATATGACAAACAACACTGTACACAATATCTGCAATCAAATTTAAAAAATAATAAAAATTGTTTGAAAAATGAGCAGGTTTACTAAATAATTTTTCTTTGCGCATGCGTAAACGCTATCATATTTTATTTCATATTGTGTTAGCTAAATGCTTAGAGCAATTTTTGTGAAAGTCTCAAAAATATAGCTTGAAAATTCTGAAAGTGATCGTCGATAGAATAGGCTCAAAATTCATTGCTCCCGAGATGAAGCAAAGACATGAGGGCCTGTATGCATTGATAAGTGTCAAAATAGAATACACAATATGGCACGTACTGCTCTATATTTGGATCTTTCACCTACATGTTTGGAGTGTGTTGTGGACATTTTCCAATTTTGGTCTTTCACGGTAACATATATACAGTGTAATGGGCCATTTTCACCATTCGCTTACATTTCAGAATTTTATTTTTATTTTTTGAACTTAACAATTTCTTTTAAAAATGGAGACAGCTGTTAATGTAAATGTTTGAAGCACATGAAAAAAAATTGTTGTGCATTTACCGAATAATATAATATTTAAAGCTATTTAAAGTTGGCTTGAAAGGCAAATTGTCAAGTCCCTTACTATATAAAATTACTGAAAATATTTAGCTTTAAATTTGATAAATTTCCTAAAATCAATTTAATAAGTGACTTATGTTCCTAAATTTCAAAGCATGATATTTATCAATAATACTTAAATTAAATTGAAATAAGAGACAGTTTTAGCCACAAGATTTTGATCACATAGAAATTATACAAAAACTTTTTCTAATAATTACAGTATATATTCATGTAATTTATTAAAATTTAAGGAAATTGCATACTTGTTTTCAATTAAATAAAAAATAAAAGTAGAATGGTGAAAAAAATTACAATCATTAAAAAACAGTCCTGTAACAGAGTTGACATTTGGTAACACTATTTGACACTATGTTAAAAATGGCCAGTTATAATTTGCTAAGTAAAAAATATTTAAACATAAATATTATCCATATCTAACATGTTTACGTATTCTAATTTTGTAAATTATCGCTGTAAACTGAGTCGTATCATTTTCGAGCAACTGCTCTAAAATATTTCATCAATCACTACAGTAAACTTTTAGAAAATTAGCAGAAAAATCGTCTTTTAAAAAATACATAAAACGATTCATTAAAATGCAGCAAAATCATTTGTAGGAATATATTTGCAAATTTAAAACAAATTTATCTATATAAATTAAAAATCTTCTAATTATAGCCCCACTTCATATTGATTTTTCGACAAATTTCTGCATGGGGTTTTAGCATGTATAATGATTAACTGGTATTTTAGTTTATTCAGTGACTCTACTTTCTTTATGGAGATCTTTTTTATTTGGAAAAATGCGAAACTTAATACATTTATATAAAATACATTACTTAATACATTAATGATATTCATATAAAATACAATTTGTTTTATGGTTTAAGGAATATCAGTCGTGTACATAAAAAATTACAAAGACATTGATATTAAAGGTCATTCCTTATCAACTTACAAAAAAAAAAAATGAAAACAATCATCTAAAACTAAACGTAAAATGAAAAGCGAGGATAATAACTGGTAGTTATGTTCAGTAACTCAGAGCTTTGAACCACAGTGTAAAATTCAATCGTAGACATTTTTCTTCTAAAGTGGAGTGATGAAAAATGGAGTATATATTATGGAGTATAATAGTAATAAATAAATGGGAATTTCATCCCAAGGTTACAAGTCATTAGTGGAAAAAAATGTTTTTTTTTTCATCTAGATTGAGAGTTAAAAATTTTCCCTGACACAGGTGAGTCTTATTCCCTTCATTTAAAATAGATTAATAGTATATATTAATTTTTAAAAATGTTGAAGACGCTTCTCAGAAAAAAATATGACAAACTTACTCCAAGCAATTTAATTTAAATATCGGTTTATACATCTCAAAAAATACTGCTGATAAAAATGTAAAAATTTCATAATAGTATTAGGCAGTAGAAACGACTGTTTCTAAAAAAATGGAACAATATGAGCTATAATTATTCAGATATTAAATGGCTGCTTATCGCCTTTCCTTTGATCTCGAATTTGCTATGGACTCTGTCTTTCTATAAACAACTTTGGATTTTAGGCTTAGGCTGCCAAACTCGAGAGTTCTATCATATATATAACAATAGTGCATGGCTGAGAGAAAGTACCGAAATTTTTATACTGCATATCGCTCACACATGTCCGTGCAATCTACCATCACAGCAAGAAAATCATTGATGTCCGAACTATAGCAGAAAGGCCCATGAAAATCTTTAATAATTTTCTCATCTGGAAATATTTCATAAAAAATAGCACATTATCAAATTTATGGTTATATCTTAAACACTGGCACTTCTATGAGTGTCTGTCGCATTTAATGCTTCTAGGAGGACTCGGAGATGTGTAAACTGATCACATAGCATAATGTTAAAGTCTGAGTTTTCCCGTCATAGTGACCATATCGTATAATCGTGTGTTAGAGGTGTAGGAAGAGTGACTTACACTGGGTTCTGCCACCTTCGCATGAACAACGTGACATAATAGAACCATGTTTGTCCATATCAGTCCACTTAAGACATTGACAAAATGTTCTCACATAGCTTAGGCTGCTTTATGCCAGAAATATTTGTTTAACATATACAATAAAAGTCTCTCACAAAACTGAATTTATAATCTTAGATTAAATAAATCTTTACAGGGAACATATGACAGACGCAAAAAGTTTCCAATAAAAGTGAATTAAGAAAGGTTTGTTTAAATCAGTCTTACGAGTAAATTTATTATAACATGTCTAACAAAGAAATTATTTCTCCCTAGTTTGGATTTACTTATGTTTGTTTGAAGTACTCCTACAAGAGTATCTCTTGTGAATTATGAATTAATAGGTGTGTGCTTAAATGACTCTTTTGAGCGAATTTATTGTCGCATATCTCACACACAAAAGAATTTTAAAAAATATGAATTAACAAATGCTTGCTTAAAGTGCCTTTTAGTGAGAACTTATTATTGCATATCTCACACACAAAAGGTTTTTCACTAGTATGAATTAATAAATGTCTTCCTAAATCATTTTTTCGTGAGAATTTCTTGTTGCATATCTGACACGCAAAAGGTTTTTCACCAGTATGAATTAACAGATGGTTCCTTAATACAACCTTTTGTGAGAATTTCTTGTTGCACAGCTCACAAGCAAAAAGTTTTTCACCAGTATGAAGTAACTGATGCCTTCTTAAACTACCCTTTTCCGTGAATTTTTTGTTGCATATGTCACACTCAAAAGATTTTTTACCAGTATGAATTAAAAGGTGTCTACATAAATTACTCTTTTGTGAGAATTTTTTGTTGCATATCTCACACACAAAAGAATTTTCATGCGTATGAATAATTAGATGCTTGGTTAAACTACCTTTTCGTGAGTATTTCTTGTTGCATATCTCACATGCAAAAGATTTTTCACAAGGTTCGTTACCAGTATGTATTAAGAGGTGTGTATATAAACTACTCTTTCGTGAGAATTTTTTGTTGCATATCTCACACACAAAAGGTTTTCACCAGTATGAATTAATAGATGCCTTCTTAAACTACTCTTTTCTGAGAATTTTTTGTTGCATATCTCACACTCAAAAGATATTTCCCCCGTATGAATTAATAGATGCTTGGTTAAAGCGCTGTTTTTTGAGAATTTCTTGTGGCATAGCACACATGCAAAAGACTTTTCACAAAGATTTTTACCAGTATGTATTAAGAAGTGTGTATCTAAACTACTCTTTCGTAAGAATTTTTTGTTGCATATCTCACACACAAAAGGTTTCTCGTTAGTATGAATTAATAGGTGCCTTTTTAAATCATCTTTTCGTGAAATTTTTTTGTTGCATATCTCACACACAAAAGGTTTTTCACCAGTATGAATTAGTAGATGCCTTTTTAAATCACCTTTTCGTAAAAAATTTTATTGCATATCTCACACAAAAAAGATTTTTCGCCATTATTAGTTAATGGATGACTGCTTAAATTACTCTTCAGAGAAAAATTCTTGCATCCATCATGAATAAATGATTTTCCTTCCTGATAGTCTGAAGTTGTTTGTCCAGAAAGCTCTTGAAAAAAATCATTTTTCTGCATATTTTACACATTAAAGACTGCTAAGACACTCCTAAGTTAAGCAGTGTGTACTTAAATAACTCTTCTGAGAGAATTCCTTACTGCATATCTCACATATAAAATGATTCTTACCAGAATAAGTGTACAGATTACCTCCTAAATTACTTTTCCGAGAAAAAAATTTCTGAACTTCACAAATAAATGTCTTTCCTTGTTGATGGTGAGAAGTTCTTTTTTCCAGAAAAATCTTGTGAAGTAATAATTTTCTGCATGTTTCCTACTTTAAAGACTGCTTTTATTGATCCAATATTTTTATCTGTATTTATGGCTTTATGCATCTGCAAAAAATAAAAGTTAATCATCCCTTTTTATGATTCATTAAAATGCAACTTATGAAAAAATGAACGTAGAGTTAAAATTGATCATCAATGCAGAAAATAAAATTGAAATAAAATTTTAACCATGGTATTAAAATTTACAGTAGACCCCAAATTAAAACGGTGTCAGATACATCTTAATTGGTAGGAGTTCCTAACAATAAACTATAACTAAAATGACAATAAATATAATTAATAACTACTACTAGGTATTCCCTCTGAGGGATGCCTTTTTTCAATATTTCTGAAAAAAAGAAGCAATAATTTGTGATAAGTAAAGTAAATGAAATATTACCTTTAATTTGGTCAAAAAATATGAAATCATGATAATAAATGAACTGAATCGTAGAATTACAAAATCTTATGTATGAATTTGTACACATTGTTTATCTTATATATATTATAAATGTGAAAGTGTGTCCGAAACTTGGAATGAAATTGGCGTCAAAACAGATGGATTAATGTCTTTAATCTTTGTATATAGATAGATTATTGGCCTGAAATGAACATAGGCTTATTTTTATTTATTTTATTCAAATAGTTTTCTTAATAATTCAAAATTTCATTATTTTTCATACAGATGTAATCGACAATTTGTCCATTATATTTATTCAAATTTAATCATTATTCTTTTTTTGTTGCCAAAAATAGAAAAAAAAGGAATAATAATTTCTCTTCAGTAATTAATTTTTAATAGAATATTTTCACGTGTTAAAACAAAATGGAATATATATATGGACCCTATTCTGTTTTTCTGTTCAAGGCTAAAAACCGCAATTTTACCAATTGTGACGTCACAGGAATACTGTTCTTTTATTTGTATCAAGCAGACGATTATATAAAATTTCTTTTACACTTAAACAAATATAAATAGTTTAACATTTTTTCCAGATATTAATCCGTAAAGAAAGGAACCTTTCCCTTTCTTTCGGTTCGAGGCGATAAAATTAAACATTTTACCAATTGTGCCATTACGGGAATACATTCCATTAAGAGTTTTTAAAATATCAATGTAGCGACATACCGTAATTTCTGGAAGAAACACCGCATCGCGAAAGATCACTCAAAAAATTTTAGAAAATGGTTGTAAACGCCGCAGGTGAAATTTCCGCGGTAATCGCGGTTGACGTGTTAAAGAGAAACACATTAATAAACTTTATTAAGAAATCATAAAAATGAAATTATTAATCAGAAATTAATAAATTAAATACAAAATTAATAATATTAGTTAAATACCATATTTTCGGGAATAAGCGCCGCGACGCATACGAGTTTAAAGGTAAAAATATGCTTAGTGTGGCGCGGCGGATACGGGGATTTTTTTCCTAACAGTACCGTAAAGTACCGTTAATCCGCCCCCCCCAAACATGACGAAAAACCGTAAAATAATTAGAGGGGGCGCTTACACGGGATTTTTCCGCGATCGTTTCACAAAATTTGCAGGAATGAATCTTGAATCTTTGAATGAATCATGAATTTTGATAATTGAAGCAATACTTGAAAAAAAATAGGGTTTTTAAAAAAAAAAAACGTAAATTCTGTCAAAAAAACTCAGAAAAAAGGAGAAATTTGAAAAAAAAAAGCATGAAATCAATTAAAAAAAATCTCGAAAAAAGCACATTTCATCAAAGATTCTTGATTCATTCATTTCATTATGATTCATCCCATTCTCAATCGCCTTTGAGAATGGGGAGGCAGGGCGCTATAAAAATTTAAATTTCGTATTTTTAAAGACCCAAATTGCCTTTTAAATATTTATTTATCATATTTAAAACATTTTTGTAATTGGAACTATAGGTCTATGACTCATAGTTTAGGAATTAACTATTAACCACCATTGAGAGTAGACACCCCGTATATATATATATATATGTTACAGGCCAAACCCGATTTTAGGCCAAACTAGATTGGCCTTGGCCAGACTAGTCTATCCTAACGCTCATCGGATAAACTAGTTTTTCCTAGGCCAAACTAGTCTATCCTAATGCCCATCGGATAAACTAGTTTTTCCTAGGCCAAACTAGTCTATCCGAACGCCCATCGTATAGACTAGTTTTTCCTAGGCCAAACTAGTCTATCCGAACGCCCATCGGATAGACTAGATTTTCCTAGGCCAAACTAGTTTGGCCGAACGGTCATTAGGATAAACTAGTTTAGCCTGCTATTCATTGGTTTGAACTAGTTTATCCTAGGCCGATCTAGATTGTCCTAGGCCAATTCAATTTGGCGTGATTTTATTGAATCTAAAAAACGCCACGGCACCAACTTTCTAGTTTCAATCTAATTTATCCTAGGCCGATGCAATTTGATGCGATTTTATCTTATATACGATCAAAGCCTGAGAGCTAATGTGCTCGCAGATTCTGTTAATGTGTATGTATCCATGTACATATGTATGTACGTATGTATGTACGTAATGCAATAATTCCTGATAGAAATATCCGATTTGCTTCAAATTTTGGACGTAGATTTATTCTGATAACGAACTGCTTCCCTGATTAGTTTCAGGAGTTCATTGAATAAGAATAAGGGGGGGAAGGCTAATCCGCACCCCCTCCCCTCCTTAATTTAGATAAGTCAGTTTTTCATGCAAAAGCATCAGATTTATTAAACTTTTAGGTATAAGATCATTTTGATTAGGCACCTCAATGATTAGTTGTGGGTGTTCATTGTTTTCGTATAAAGAAAGGAGGAATGGGGGATAATCCCCTTAATTTATGTAAATAGGTTTTTCACGGAAAATTTACCGATTTGTTTCAAATTTTTTATGTAGGTTCCTTCTGATAAGGCGTTTACCTGATTAATTTGGGGGGGGGTTTCAGAGATTAAATATAAAGGAAGTACGGATTACTTTTTCAATCGGATAAAAACTTTTGGTTTTATGAAAAGGTTTTTAATTCGTAATAGACATTGGTTTTTCCATACATTACTTCACACGAAGTTGTTCATATTGAAAAACTAAATATCCGACCCCTTTAAAAAAAAAGAAAAAGCTTAAATAAAGCAAGACATCTAAAATGTAGGATTGGGGGGGGTAGAATAAGGGGACGCTTGAATTTTTTTTAAAAAGCTCAGCTTTTTTAACGTTTTATCTGCTAATTAAATATTACCCTTATTTAAAACTTTTAGAAACATAATAAAACATAATGTTAAATATTTAAGAAAAAGGTTGCCGCATCAAATTTCGTGCATTAGTTCTTCAGTTACAGCTCCTACAAAATTTATGGCACAGACAGTTAGAGAGTCAGTCATAGACTGACAGTTTGAAGAACATGTTTTTTGGAATCTCGAACCACTAAAACGTGTAGATGCGGAATTAAAAAAATTTCACGAATCAAACACTAATTGTAATCACAAAAAAAGTAAAATAAATAAAAGAATGAATTTTAAATTAACTTCGCTTATTTCAATAGATGTGTTTGAGCTGAGCGGATTCGTTTGAAATATTTTGAATTTGAGCTTAAACTTGATTAATTTTTGAGAAATTAAATTTGAGTTTGAAATAATTCTTTTCTTTGTGAGCGTGAGAAACAATGGTTGGCATTAATTACAGCACGTCAAATTGAATTGGTCTAGGATAAACTAGATTGTCCTAGGATAAACTAGATTGGACTAGGCTAAACCAGAAGATTGGCACCGAAGCGGTCTTTGGGATCAATAAAAACACGCCAAATTCAACTGGCCTAGGACAATCTAGATCGGCCTAGGATAAACTAGTTTAAACCAATGAATAGCAGGCTAAACTAGTTTATCCTAATGACCGTTCGGCCAAACCAGTTTGGCCTAGGAAAATCTAGTTTTATCCGATGGGCGTTCGGATAGACTAGTTTGGCCTAGGAAAAACTAGGTTATCCGATGGTCATTAGGATAGACTAGTATGGCCTAGGCCATTCTAGTTCGGTCTAAAATCGGGTTTGCCCTGTAACATATATATACATTTGAAATAAAGCATAAGTTTTCAAATATTCATTTCTAATAACACAAGGCATAGTAAATGTGACGTCATAGTTGAAATAAAACAGGTACTTTACAGTAGTTGTTAAAAATATAAGAGGCATGAATATCAGTAGCTAATTGAGCTAGATAATTAATGACGTCATATTTAAAATGAATGAGAAATATTTTTTATTTATACTAATTAATAAGTTATAAGTTACAAACAAATGAAAAATTATTATTCAAAACTCATAATTATCAATGGAAGAAATTTTTTGTGGGGGGAAAGACGGAAAATAAAACTACTGAGATTAATATATTTTTGACTCTCTTTTTTAACCTTTTCCAACAAAGTTGAAAAATTATTATGCTTTCGGTTTGTCTGTCCATCTGGCCGCTTTCTAACTTTCATAAATTTGATTGCAATCCGAGTAGCCATGAAATTTTTGGACTTTATTAACATTTACCTTAGCATGAATACCTATTGAAAATGAAGTTTCTACCATGGATAGTTTATTTATAAGGATAGTCAAAATTTTTCTCTACATTGCGGCATTATGGGGAAAAATCGTTTCAATTGAATTTTAACGATGTTACATTCTGTGAAACATATTCAAATTTATATGCATCAACAAAGTGCACTAAAATATGCATTTTGTAAAGTATGCAGTGAAAAGGACACTTTTTATTCATTTACAGGGTCACATAGAAGAATTCTATTGCATAAGAATAAAAGCAGGAACAGTTTGCAACATAATTTATTTATGGTAAACGATTTCATGTATAATCAAATTGATATATGTTGCTGAGGCTTAATGTGAGTTATTTCATGCATAATACGAAGTGTGTAGCATTTACAGGGATACACAAAATATTTTAAATCGTATGTATTCTATACAATGTACTATATATGATGGATGATGGACACTTTTTATTCATTTACAGGGTCACACAGAAGAATTCCATTGCATGAGAATAAATGCAGGAATAGTTTGCAACACATTTTAACTATGGTAAACGATTTCATGTATAATCAAATTGATATATGTTGCTGAGGATTAATGTGAGTTATTTCATGCATACTACGAAGTGTGTAGCATTTACAGGGACACACAAAAGATTTTAAATTGTATATATTCTATTCAAAGTACTATATATGATGGATGACTGTTGCATGGATGAACTGCATTTTGAATTATGACATTTAATGACATCAAGTTTCACTAAATGACTGCATAATAAATGGTGTGTATAATTGCTGATATTTACACAATTTAGATATACAGGGTTACACAAAAGATCTTGGAAAGGTTACTGAATATGAGAGTAATTTATTTAAAGGTGGTTTTTAAATAAAATATGCATTTTCATTTTGAAGTACATTCAGTAAATTAAGAAATGTTTGTAGTATATAGATAAAATGATATACAGGGTCATGCAAAGAACTGGATACATGTTAGTGTTCAGATGATAATTTCTGTAAATGTAATTAAGTAGTAATAAGGAATATTTCTGTTTGAACTAAAGTTTAGAAAAAGGTACTAGGTAAGCTACTCGGCTGAACAGAAGTATTCAAGAATATTTCTATCTATTAGTGTAAGTCGCTGAAAGGAAAATTTAAACCAGCAAAAAATCGGCAAAAAAGGATCATCAGAAGTTTTTTACTATAAATCGCGATAAAAAGCCAATTACACATGCTTTTAGCCAGCGAATTCTTTTGTTTGATTGATTAATTAATTCTTCTTTAAATGTTATGTGAACGAAGTCACGGGTAACAGCTAGCATATATATAAAAAAGCAAACCGTGCATGGATATAAAATTCCAAGAACACAGTACATTAAAAATAATAGAGAAAATAAAACACTTAATTATCTTATATTGCAATTTTAAATCTTTGAAATGAGTCAAGAGCATTAACATATGCTAAACACCTATTTCAGTAATTCTAAATAACATAAAATACAGTCAAAGATCGATAATCTGTAATTTTCTATAATCCACATTACTTTATGACTGTAAACAGTGAAATAAACATTTTAAAAATTTACAAATTTGTGATCCAAAAATGATTTTTTAAAACAAATAATAAAATAATTGAAAGAAAATTCATAATAAACATCTACATTTTTTAAATTTAACTCATTTATTTTATTAACAGTAAAAAATAAACTGCATTATGGGTCATTCCATGTCAATTCAACCAATTTTTCCCCCATTTGTAACCCGACCGACAGGGATTAGGATGAAACTTTGTGTACACACTAATTCTATCATGAAATGATTCCATCAGAAATTTTTCCTTCGTAGACCTCATGGTTTGTGAGATATGGGGGGGGTCCAATTCTTGGGGGTTTCTCAAATCTCACATTTCTTAGTCTGTATTCTGAGATTGCAGTTCCATCTTCAAAAAATTGTTTCTCTGGATCTAAAACATGAATCATCCTAAAAATATCACTGTAAGAAGATAAAAAGATGCAGATTTTAATAAAAAATATTTAAAAAATTTACTTGAAATATTTAGGATAAAAAAAGTCAGCCAAAGTTGAGAGTTATGGTTATTTTTCCAAATTTTTGTGACTTCACGAAAAAGGCTGTACACAAAAAGGCAAATTAAATTTCCAATTTCTTTTTGTTTTAAATAAAAGTTTACACTTTGGACTTTCTATCTATGAAATAAAAATGATGTGTTTCGCATGGCTTATGCAAAAATTTTGGGTACTTTCGAATTAGCTGGGTAAGTGCTTTATTTTTATATATTACATATGCACACAAAAAAGCAAATGAAATTTCCCATTTCTTTTTGTTTTAAATAAAAGTTTACACTTTGGGCTTTCTATCTATGAAATAAAAATGATGTCTTTCGCATAGCTTATGCAAAAAATTTGGGTACTTTCCAATTAGCCGGGTAAGTGCTCTATTTTTATATATTACATATGCACACAAAAAGGCAAATGAAATTTCCAATTTCTTTTTGTTTTAAATAAAAGTTTACACTTGGGGCTTTCTATTTGTGAAATAAAAATGATGTCTTTCGCATGGCTTATGCAAAAATTTTGGGTACGTTCCAATTAGCCGGATAAGTGCTTTATTTTTACATATGTACATATGTATAGATCTATATAAATACAGATGTATTATACATGTACATATGTATGTATATGTACAGTATATTGATATATATATGTATAACACTGGTGCCCGTCTAAACGAAAAGTACCAATTTTTACCTTGTTTTGAAAATCTGCACTAATTAAGGGAAAAAAATCTGACTAAGTTTAACTGCGGTACTTAAATAATTACTGGAGTTTCTATGAGTTACTGAATTTAATGTTATTTGATACAAAAACAAATTGGAAATTTCATTTGCCTTTTTGTGTAGAGACTTTTTCATAAATTCACAAAATTTCGGAAAAATAATCATAGCCTTCAACTTTGGTTTACTTTTTCGGCCGTATATAAATCTCTATTAACTGCCCTAATTGCTTTTTTCACTTGCTTTTTATGCCGCTTCCACATTTATATAATTCATATTTCATTAAGAGCGAAATTCTGTGATGCTCACATATATTAATGAAACGGTTTTCACTTAATTTTATAAATGCAATAGTCCTAACTAATAAAAGTTCTTTTTCTGAATCACAGAGATTATCAATGTAGTCTATTTTTCTGCTATTTCTATAGCTAGTTTTGTGACATTCTAAACCAGTTAATATTACAATACTGCAAGCCTGAAGATTAGTAGAAGGTTTAATATCAGGCTCCATATTAAAACAATAAAGCAAAAAAAAATATTTATACATATCATAAACTATAAAGTATGTAACATTTAGATTATATTTTTAGTAGCACAGAAAAAGTTAGATCCTATGATAAGAAACAACAGAGTGACAATAATTTTATTAAATTATTTTCAAAACATCTGCTTTCATACTAACGAACATTACCCTGCCTTTATCAGAAGGTGTTTATACAAGGCAGGTGCGATTAAATCTTTCAGACTATAGAAACAAATTTAAGTTCTGTTAAATATTTGTGTATTTAAACTTGCCAATATAAATATTTAAACTGATTAAAATTAACCAAGGACAGGAAATACAAGGTTTTGAACATTTTTTAAACACAAATAATTAATATATAAGCATTCGAAAGAAAGAATGGAAATGTGAGGAGAGAAAATTATCTATTTTATACTGTACAGAAAAAAAAATCTGTTTTGAGTTTAATTATTGAAAATAAAAGTAAGAGATTCTTTAGATTAGCAAAAAATGCCCATTATTAAATAACTAAATGAAATATATGGACCATTCACTAAATTTAATGGGGAAACATATAACAGTCAGATTTTTTTTAATCAGAAAAAACAAAGCCTAAATTTTAAATTGCAAATTAAAAAAAAAAAACATGCATCAAATAACATAAAATTCAATAACTCATAGAAATTCCAGTAATTATTTAAGTACCACAGCTAAACTTAGATTTTTTTTCTCTTAATTGGTGCAGATTCTCAAAACAAGGCAAAATTTGGTACTTTTTGGTTAGACGGGCACCAGTGTTATACATATAGATATCAATATACTGTATATACACATACATATGTACATGTATAATACATCTGCTTTTATATAGATCTATACATATGTACATATGTAAAAATAAAACATGCATCCGGCTAATTGGAAAGTACCCAAAATTTTTGCATAAGCCATGCGAAAGACATCATTTTTATTTCACAGATAGAAAGCCCAAAGTGTAAACTTTTATTTAAAACAAAAAGAAATTGGAAATTTCATTTGCATTTTTGTGTGCATTAGCAATATGTAAAAATAAAACATGCATCCGGCTAAGTGGAAAGTACCCAAAATTTTTGCATAAGCCATGCGAAAGACATCATTTTTATTTCACAAATAGAAAGCTCCAAGTGTAAACTTTTATTTAAAACAAAAAGAAATTGAAAATTTCATTTCCCTTTTTGTTTGCTTATGTAATAGGTAAAAATAAAACATGCATCCGGCTAATTGGAAAGTACCCAAAATTTTTGCATAAGCCATGCGAAACACATCATTTTTATTTCATAGATAGAAAGCCCAAAGTATAAACTTTTATTTTAAACAAAAAGAAATTGGAAATTTAATTTGCCTTTTTGTGTACAGCCTTTTTGATGAAGTCACAAAAATTTGGAAAAATAACCATAACTCTCAACTTTGGCTAATTTTTTTTATCCTAAATATTACAAGTAAATTTTTTTAATATTTTTTAATTAAAATCTGCATCTTTTTATATTCTTACAGTGATATTTTAAAGATTATTCATGTTTTAGATCCAGAGAAACAATTTTTTGAAGATGGAACTGCAATCTCAAAATACAGACTCAGAAATGCGCGATTTGAGAAAACCTGAAGAATTGGACCCCCCATATCTTACAAACTATGAGGTCTAGGAAGGAAAAATTTCTGATGGAATCATTTCATGATAAAATTAGTGTGTACACAAAGTTTCATCAAAATCCCTGTGGGTCGGGTTACAAGGTCTGGTTGAATTGTCATGGAATGACCCTAAAGTTTATTCGGGATTTGTTCAGCGATTCTCGAATTTTTTGCTTGAACGTTTGTCTCTGAAGAAATGAAGCCAAAAATTTTAACACCACTATTTAAAAAAAATGCTTAATTGTAAATAAATTAAAACACTTCGTAAAATCACCATAAAATGAAAAAAAAAGTAAAACGCGTGCGAAAAGAAGTGCGAAAAGCTTTTGGTTTCTTCTTTTATCTAGCGAAAAACTGTCAATACCAATAAACAGTATTAGAATAAATACTGTAGTAGTACTGTATAATAAGTGTTAGAGTTATTTGGAATTTGGAATCTGGCATCACATAAGTTCGCTTATGTATGTAACTATAGAAACGCAAATTGTCTGTTATTTCGTTGTTGTTTTGATTTGCTTGAAGAGTAAGCAACGCTTCGCATATCTTAATATAAAGTATGCTACAGTCTACTAAAGCATGTGAATTTATTAATTACGTTAATACGCATCGCCGCAACATACATCTGGTCGCATTAGCCGGAGAGTATATATTTTTTTCTTCACTTCGAAAAGAAAAGTTCGAAAATAATGAACTGTTTTCGTCATTGAATTTTATTAGAACATTATTCCACAAGTTGGCCTGATGAAAGAATAAAGTAAGAAAATTGTCTGCCCGCTGCAATCAATCAAGGTATGAAAAATTTATTATTCTTTTTGCTGTTATAAGTTTTTGAGCATGGAAAATATTAAAAAATTAAAAAAGAAGCGTGCAACATTACGCACTTCAATTACGAAATTAATTAGTAAATTAGAAGCATTGATAAACGATAAAAATATTGATATTGATAGTTATTTAGAAATTTCAGAACAATTAAATGACAGAGAACAAACTCTAAAAAACCTAAATAAAGAAATAGAATCTGGTATTAGTTTAGAAAAAGAATATGAAATTGATATTAACGCTAGCGAAGAATACCAGGAAAAAATTATAAAGGCCAAATTTCAAATTAAAAAGCAACTTAAACATTTAGAACGAAGTAAAGTTTCCAATGAAATTCAACCAAATTCTACTCAAATAAACAACGCGATAAATATTAAATTACCCGATATATCTCTTCCGAAATTCTCCGGAAAACCAGATAAATGGGGTCTATTTAAATTACAACTTAATAACTTCAAATGAGCAACTATCCGATGCGCAAAAGTTGCATTATTTATCAGCAGCATTAACAAGTGAAGCAAGAGCTTTGATTAGCACAGAAGACACATTTTCATCTTTATTTCAAGCATTAAAAGATAGATACGAAAATGATAGAGTAGTAACAGAAATACACATCAATTCACTCTTTAAACGCAAATAAACTTACACAGCCTTCCGCTAAAGATCTTCGAAATCTAGTCGATAATGTAAAAAAAAAGCATTCGCGCCTTGAAGATTTTGAATCATAATAGAAATAATCTTTCAGATGCTTTAATATTGAACATCATTTTGCAAAAGTTAGACAGAGATACTCGAAAAAATTATGAAATGACGATAAGTTCAAAAGAAGTTCCGAAGTTAAATGAATTACTTTTATTTTTAGAAAAACGATCTCAATTTTTGGAAAATATCCATAAGGTCACATCTGTTAAACCTTTCAGTAAAGATCAGAAACGTTCATTTAATTCTAAGTCATTGACTTTGTTAGCAGAAGGTCCATACATTTGTTCAATGTGTAAAGGCAATCACATTTTAATGAGATGTTCTCAATTCTTAAATTTATTTGCAAAAAAAAAGGTTTACTATTGTTAAAATGAAAATATTATGCTTCAACTGTTTATCATCAGTTCATAACATTAGCCAGTGCAAAAGTCCAAGCAGGTGCAGAAAATGCAACAAACGTCATCACACATTGATCCACCTGGAACGCGGTGAGGAAAATATTGATACTAATCAGACTATAGCAATTCAAGATGAAAATACTATTAGAAGTAATTTACAGCCAACCGCAAACGCATTTACTCCTCATAGTTACACAAATAATCAGATGTCTGTTACTGCTTTGGGTGATAATACACGTTCATTTGATAACACGCATTCAACTATTAACAATACTGTAATGAGTATGACGTCCTCTTCTAGTAAACAAGTACTGCTTTCAACTGCGATAATATATGTGCAAAATGCTAGACGAGAATTAGTTCCTCTTAGAGCATTGTTAGATTCAGGATCGCAAAATAACTTTATAACGAAGGAATGTTCTGAGTTATTGTTTTTGAAAGGAAGGAAAATAAACGCATCAGTTTCAGGGCTAAATGGTTCAGTTATGAATATAAAGGAAAGTATTATAACAACCATAGCAAATAAAAACAGTAGTTTTAATGAAACATTGCAATTTTTTGTTGTTCCTAAAATTACGCGCATAACACCAGCTACATATCTAAACATCATGCCTAATATGCATTTACAAACTTTTCAGTTAGCTGATCCACAATTTGATAAACCAGGCCCAATACATGTTTTATTATCAAACGAAGTATTTTTTAAATTAATCTGAGAAATTAAAATAAATATGCAAAATTTGGTTTTTCAAGAAACTGTTTTTGGCTATGTTGCCAGTGGTTCTACGTCTATTCCGCAACAAAATTTTAATAATTATTGTGGTCTTGTTCGATCTGTGGATGATTTATCCAACGCTATGCAAAAATTTTGGGAAATTGAAGCGATTCATGATAAAAACCCAATAAAAAGTAAAGAAGAGCAGTATTGTGAGGAACATTTCTTGCGTACACATACTAGAAGAGAAGATGGTAGGTATATCGTGGAAATGCCAGTTAAAACTGATGGGTTGCATGTTTAGGAGAGTCAAAGGAAAACGCACTCAAACGATTAAATCACCTACTTAAGAGATTTGAGCATAATCCAGCCATGAAACTGTTATACGAAGAATTTCTTAACGAATATAACGATTTGGGACACTTAGAAGAAATCTTGCTGGAAAATAAGCCCGAATTTTCATATTATTTGCCGCATCATGGGGTATACAAACCCGAGAAACCAAGCACGAAATTAAGGGTTGTCTTCGATGCTAGTGCAGCTACTACCAGTGGTGGTTGTTTAAATGATATTTTATTAAACGGAGGATTAGTCCAAGATGAGCTTTTCGATATCATTTGTCGATTTCAAACTCATAAATACGTCTTTACTGTTGACATCATAAAGATGTATCGCCAAATATTAATTTCGAAAAATCAAAGAGATTTGCTTCGAATTTTGTGGAAAACTGATGAAGAAGAACCAGTCAAAATATTTAAGTTAAAGACGATTACATACGGTACATCGAATGCACCTTATCTTGCCACGCGGACTTTGAATCAGCTTGCAATTGATGAAAAAGACAATTTTCCGCTAGCATCACATGTAGTTCTTCAAGATTTCTACGTGGACGACGTATAAACAGGAGCTAACACTTTAAATAAGGCTCAACAAATGCAAGCACAATTAATCGCATTGCTTGAACGTGATGGCATAAAGTTGCACCGATGGTGTGCTAATCACCCCAAAATCTTGAAAATCGCAACTAGCAATCAAGAGTATACATTCAATGATCGTAATGCGGACCAGAGCACTAAAACTCTATGATTGTTATGGAATCCAGTTCGAGACTGCTTTTCGTTTAATTCACAGAAAAGGAACCAGTTGTATACTCAAGAAGAACTGTTTTATCCGACATAGCGCGTATTTACGATCCATTGGGATTACTCGGTCCTGGAATAGCTAAGGCTAAGATTTTCATACAAAGACTCTGGCTGTTAAAGCTAGATTGGAACGATTCACTTCCAGATGACATTAAAGATGAATGGCGACGCTTTATCAGAACGCTTCAGAATATAAACAATTTAAAAATCAATCGTTTTGTTTTAAACGAAGGCCATTCGGAAGTTGAACTGCACGGCTTCTCCAACGCATCCGAGCTCGCATATGGAGCAGCCATTTATCTACGCTGTTTCACAACATTTAATACATCTTTAAATTTACTGTGCAGCAAGTCTAGAGTTGCACCATTGAAACCTTTGACAATCCCACGATTGGAATTGTCCGCAGCTGTCTTATTGTCTCAACTCGTATCTAAGATAGTGAATGTACTAAGGTTGAACATCAGTAAAATAATATTATGGTGTGATTCAACCATCGTCTTAGCGTGGATTCAGACTCCTCCTCATCTACTTAAAACTTTTGTGGCCAACAGAGTTACAAAATTCAAGAGTTAACCCAGACTTTCAATGGAGATATGTACTCTCAGAGGACAATCCAGCAGACCTTGTATCTCGAGGACTAACCTTCGACAAATTAATTTATTGAGAACTTTGGTGGCATGGCCCTCTCTTCTTAAGAAAAAGAGACATTGAATCAGATCGGAACATTGATTTAGAACAAGTCAAAAACAATAGTGACTTTTCAGCAGAATTAAAATTGAAAAACAGTACAGCATTAATAAGTTTAAATTCTAGTGAATTTGTAAATCAAATTTTAAGTATAAGTAACAATTATACTAAAATATTACGTGTTTTAAGTTATATTTTCAGGTTCTTAGATAACACAAGAAAATTAGCTGAAAAAAGAAAGGGACACGTAAGTATAGAAGAATCATCACGATCAGAAATATTTTTAATTCGGGAAATCCAAAAAGTTGAATTTAAGGCAGAATATACTGCATTGTTAGAAGGTAAGCAAATTTCAAAGAAAAGTAAATTGCGATTGTTAAATCCCTTTTTAGATGCAGATAATGTGCTAAGAGTAGGAGGGCGCTTAGGTAATGCAGACCTAAAGTTTTCTGAAAAACATCAATATATTCTGCCAGCTAAGGGTAAATTGTGTAGCCTAATTGCAATTTACTATCATAAAAAATATCTTCATATAGGTGCACAAGCATTGTTATGCTACTTGAGGCAAAAATTCTGGCCGCTACGGGGAAGAAATTTAGCCAGAAAAATAACGCATGAGTGTGTAACTTGTAGTAAAAGCAATCCCATAACCATACAACAAATCATGGGTTCCCTACCCAGAGAGAGAGTACGTCCTAGCGCACCATTTAATTACGTGGGAACAGATTTTGGTGGCCCCTTTTTCATAAAATATAAGGGACAGAGAAAGGGAATTCTTAATAAGGTGTATTTGGCAATCTTTGTTTACTTTGTAACTAAAGCAGTGCATCTCGAACTAGTGTCAGAATTGACTACAGATGCATTCATTGCCACCTTAAAAAGGTTCATTGCTAGGCGCGGAAGGTGCGTAGTAATCTTTTCAGGTAATGCAAAAAATTTTGTTGGTGCTAACGCCGAGTTACAGAGACTCCATAATTTACTAAGACATCCTGAGGAGAAGTTAGCGAATTATTTGTCAGAAGAGAATGTTATTTGGAAATTTATTCCGCCCAGAGCATCTAATTTTGGCGGGTTGTGGGAGGCAGGAATAAAATCGGTAAAATATCATCTAAAGCGAACGGTAGGTAATGCAAGGGTAACGTTGGAAGAGTTATTAACTGTAATTACTCAAATAGAGTCTATATTAAATTCACTGCCAATCACTCCATTGTCTTCAGATGTGAATGACTTGGAAGCCTTAACACCAGGGCATTTCTTAATCGGAAGGCCTATGACAGCCATCGTTGAACCAGAATTAATTAATGTTAAACCACTTAACCGGCGATGGGTATAAGGAAACAGTGCTTTAACCCCCGACTTATCTCGGGGCAGCCGGTTAAGTGGTTAAAGAAAATAGACTATCTAGATTGCATAGAATTTCAAAATACATTCAATTGATATGGAATCTTTGGAATAAAGAGTATTTAAATACGCTCCAAGAACACTCCAAGTGGCAATTTGAAAAAAATAATGTTAACATAGGAACCCTAGTGTTGATAAAAAAAGATGACCTCCCTACAAATAAATACTTACTAGGACGCATTATAAATATTTTCCCAGGTGCAGATGGTAAGATTAGGGTGGTAGAAGTTAAAACCGCTAGGGGAATACAGTCGAGGATCTATAATCCGCGGACCCATAATCCACAATTTCCCATAATCCGCGTTACTTTCCGAATGTAAACAATGAAATAAACAATTAAGAAAACTGACAAATCCGTGAACCAAAAATGATTTTTTTTTAAACAAATAATAAAAAATTTAATAAAAATCATAATAAAACATGTATTTTTTAAAAATTTACTTTTTTATTTTATTGACAGTAAAAAACTGAACTGCATTACGGAACACACCTAAGCTTACTGAACGTTCGAAATGATGACTGTTCATTCGTAGCTATTTCAGTTTGTTTAAGTTCAGGAGCGTAAATAACCAATGAAAACGCACTATTTTGTGTGCGTCACGCGTCCTAGCAGTAACACAGCACCAGCTGAGAAATAGATATTATAGGTTGGGAAGGTCGGATCAATGTAACCAATCATACTGATCGATTGCAGAGGCTTCGCCAACGTCACGAAAAGCAAATGGGAACCTTCAACTACAGGCGAATTCTGATTGATTTCTCAAGATCCGATCGTTCGAGAAACTAAGCTTTAGCTAGGGAGCTTTTTTTTCATTCTATTTATGTTCTTAATTGGCAACAAGCTCAGTTGATGAATTGATGTTAATGCATTTCAACTCACGTGTCATCTAGTACATGCATATGGATAGTGCAAAATGAATAATGTAAAGCGTAATAATTTGCATTTGTAATGAAAGAAAGGTGGCGCTTTTTTCACTGCTAATGTTTGTAAACAGTCCACATGAGCGCGGTTGCCACTGCCGGCTTCTGTTTGAGTTTGCCTTCTGTAAATATGTCGCTCATGTTTTTTTAAGTCTTTTAATGAAAAATCTGCTTATTTTAGTACAAAATTTAAGTTTGTGGAGAGTTAAAAGAGAAGTATATGTTTGACTAAAGCGGTCTAAATTTTAGCTTGAAATTATTAAAAACTGTGCAGAACAATGTTTAAATGAGAAAACGACATGTAGATAGAAGCACATATATATAATTTTTTAAAAATAAAATAACTTTAAATATGCACATGTGTGTTTTAATAAAGTATATAGATGTTAAATTACACAGGTCTGCAATGGTTTTCCTGCTTGAAATCTGAGTAACGTTTTCTATAGTTTCTGATATGCTGATTACGAGAAAAATAATAAAAAAATTCCATCACGTCAGGATTTTTTTATATTGAATATTTAAGATTTTGTTGAAAAATGTCTGAGCGTCTACATTTCAAAATTTATAAAAGTCATTAAATTACTTCAGCTTAATTTTTATTGCATTTAATTAGTGTAAGGTGACATAGAAATTACTTCAAAACAGTAATTTGTTAATTACTACATAATAAGTATAAGTAATTCACATTAACCATGTTGAAAACGGGTCATTTTGGCTTAATTTAGTAATGAGCTCATTAATACATAATGATTAGGTAATATAACCTAATTGTTGTAAATACTAGTCGAAAAGGATGTAATAAAGATAAACCAAAGGGTTTTTGTATAAGTGTCCGCGAATTAATGTCGGACGAAAAGTTCGATGAAAACCTTAATGATATCGAGTTGCAAGCATGGCAGTCATTTAAGGAAGTGGTGAAAAACTTTTTGGGGAGCAATAAAAGCTCCGACTATAAACAAAGAGTGGTCAAAATGGTTACAAATTTTGGTGTAATGGGTTGTAATATGAGCATTAAACTTCATTTCTTAAATTCGCACATAGATTACTTCCCAGAAAATCTAGCAGCCGTTAGCGAAGAACAAGGCGAAAGATTTCACCAAGATTTGAAAGAGCTAGAAGACTTGTATCAAGGAAGATGGAATACTAGCTTGATGGCGGACTACTGCTGGTTGTTGAAGCGCGACGATCCAAACCGGAAATTTAAGCGAAAATCGTACAACCGAAGCTTCTAGGAAAAGAGGATCAGGTTCCACAAATAAAATTTACGTGTAATTTAGATGAGTAATAAGTTATTATTATATTTTAGTTGTTTTTTATGTTAAAAGTAATGTACTTTTTTAAATATATATTTTTTATGTGAAAAAATTGAAGAAAAATCTGAAGGTGATGGAAAAAAACTAAGTACATATTCGTAATCAGCGCACCAAAATACCCTAGAATCAGCTCTCAAATTCTAGAGAAGAAGTTATGCAATTTGCAGGCCTGTGTTATGTGTAAGTTAAGAAAATGATTATCTTTAAGTTCATATCAACCAGGTACAGAAATTTAAATAAGAGATAACTTGCCAAGTCGCTTTATTGTTTCGCAAATAACAAAACAAATCATTTTAAACAATTGAAGAACATTATGCATGACAGGAGCTGTGATTTAAGGAGCTTCGAAAGACCCAATTTTCCGATTAAATCTCACTTCTTTTTTGGTGAAACCGTTAACGAACTTGGCATTCTTTCTCATTTATGTTTTTGATGGGATATAAATGTCTGGAACTTATTCATACTCTACAAGAAAATGGGAGGTAGACTTAAAAACTTAAATTTCAAACTGAAATTAATCGACGGAAATGCAGAGAATAATAATAGAAGCAAAAAAGAAAATGTCTGCTATCAAAAATCAGCCAGCGCCATAAGATTTGAAGGAAACCATTTTCCTTCTTTCATACCACCAAATGAAAAGAAAATTCAACCTATAAGGAGATGGCATATTTGTTGCCCCAACGGAAACGGAAATGGCAAAAAAACAAGGTAAGAAACAATGCGCTACACTGTTAAAAATTTGGAACTTTTGCTGCATCGTCACTCCACTGCTTATATAGAATATTTCTATTTTGACCTATGAGAATGCTCCATTATAAAGTGAAGTTATAGTTTTCTATAAAAGCATTGGAGTGATAATGCAGCAAAAGTTTCAAATTTTTAACAGCGTATTTCCATAAAACGTGAAATATAGATGTGTCTGAACAGCCTAATATAGATAATCTGAACAGGATTCTATGTTTTTTTCTTTTTTGTTTGAGCCAATGATTAGATAGTTCTAACATAGTGTTTTGTTGACTAGAAATCAGAAAGTTACTGGAAAAACTGAATTTTGAAAAATTTCCCAAATTTAATGCCTTTTTCTTCTAGATAGATGAAAATAAAAAATATATACTTATAAATAAACAATAATGGCTATCATAACAGATGTAAATTTACCATGTGGGTGAAAAAAGTCCAGGACAGGGTTCGAACCAGGGATGCATTGGCTGAAGCCACCGATGCTCTTCCAACTGAGCAATCCCGGACACGAACACTGAAGGATTATTTATCCCAAATACCTTAACGATCACATAATCTGGTCTGATACAATGGATTAGCTCAAATGAATAAATCGAAGGTCAATATATGGAACTGCAGAAAACGCTTTTTTTCACCCACATGGAAAATTTACATCTGTTGTATGTGATTTATCGATTGAAAGATCGTGTTAAAAATCAATCTAAAATAATGAAAATCTAATGTATTCTATGAGCATCTCACATTTTTATGATATGGATCAATGACTTTGTCTCCGTCACACGTTGAGAATGCAGCGTTACAATTTATAAAATAAGTTATTGGTCTTAAGGCGCAACACTAGTCACGGAAAAAAGACCCGAATGATAATGTTAAGTCAATGGGAGCAATCTTTTCAAATACCTCGCTCAAATATTAATGTTTTTACACTTTTTTCTTTTTGAATAGTTTAGTTGAGGACAATCTACAACCGGCCTAATTTTTGATTTTAGATTTTTCAAAAAAAAAAAAAACTTTAAATTTCATAACCTGCTATCATAATATAAAGAATATATAAGCAAAATCAAAAAAGTGAAAAGTAGGCCCTTTGTAAATCGTCTTTAGCTATCCTATGCAAAAAAAGAGCGAGATATTTCAAACGAATACTTCCATAGACTTTACAGTATCATCCGGGTCTTTTTCAGTGACTATTGTGGGGCCTTAAGGATAATTAAGATGAGAATTTACTGGTCTAGTAGATAAAATTTTATAATCGTATATACTGGTGTCTAAGTCAAATCCCTCAATCTTTAAAAAAGATTTTGAAAAGGAAAAAAGGAATTTTCGTGGATAAATCAATCCATATTTCTGGTCATATGTGGAAAAATAATAATAGAATTAATAAAAAATGAATACATTTTCATCAAATTAGCAAAGTTTTTGAATTTCTACTAATTTAGACTTTTTTTAATCCAACGTTTTAAAACAAGATAAATATATGAAACACAATAAACTTAAACTATTTTGATACTATTCACATCAATCTAGTCATACTTAACCCTTTTAGGGGCAAAGAACTTCTGTTCTGAAAATGTTAAAATGATTGATAGTCCAGGCATTAAGTGCTCAAAAAGGACAAATAAATGCAAGTTTTGGTGTAGTTTTGATTTTTGGTTCCCTTTATGTTTTTTGGGTCGCTGAACACGAATCTGGCATTATCCAACAAAATTTCTCTCCGGAAACACATTTTTTTGGCAAAAAACGTGGCTTTTTTCGTTTTTTCTAAATAATTTCAAAATTATGCATTTTACATAAAAGTCATCAATACATAAATTAAAGAGCACAAAATTTCCTACATTTTATTTATTAAAAGTTTTTTCTTGGATGTGAAAAGCAAAAGATTCTGAAAAACGTGAATTACAACACCGTACGTCGATGAAACATGAAAAACAACCATTTTACGCACATTTCCTCACGTAATAATACTAAATATATTATTATTGACTATATTTTATCAATCTGATGTTCATTGTTTCTTTCACAATCAAAAAATAAATTAAAATGAGCATATTTGTGATCAAAATCTTCATTTGCTATTATAAAATAATATAATAGTAATAATTTCTTAATTTGATTTTTGAATAATGTAAATAAAATAACTAAAACAGGTTTTAACATATAAAAGCTGATACGGATTCCAGTTCTTAAAGTTCTCGAAGTTCAAAATGTGGGTGTGAAAATAAAAAAAATCCGGAAAATAGGAATTATGGCACTGTACATAGATTTACCATGAAAACTGACGATTTTTCGCAAAGATTGACTTTAAATTATACTGAAGATATTATGATCGACTATATTTTACAATGAAGTTACTAACAATAAAAACGACGACTCATTATGAATTATTATTTAATTATAAATAATTATGTACATTAGTAAGTACATTTACTTAAAAAACAAAGTACTATTTCCGCTTTCTTTTATTTGAGGGTCCCTGCTTTTCACCAACATCTACAAAATAGAAAATAGACAAATTGGATTAGCGGGTGATTTTATAACTATCAATATTATAAATAAAAGTTTTTTAATAGTAAATATTTGATACCTTGCAACATGACTATTTCCCCTTCCATTGGGTCCTCTGATTCATTGCGTGGGCAATCCATTTCATATCGGCTTCAAAGTCTAGATCATCCTCTTCCTCAGTGCTGCCAGATGGGCTACTTGTATTAAATTCAAATTCTTGAATGCACCACTTTTTTGAAATAGTAAAGTGCATCTTATTTAATGACATATTAATAAAAGCAAAAACGAACGGAATTTTGGCGTTTCAAAAAAGTTGTGTGAATCAAGAAATCTGAATTTAAAAAAAGTAGCCCACTAGCAACACTGCTCTTCGTCTTGAGACACAAATGCGATGTTGTTGCAATTTCCCGAAGCAAATCTTCTATCTGATATCTTCGCAGATAATATTTTATGCTACTTCAACCACTCGGAGCTTCTCATCTCGATCAGATTTTCATGTTTGCTGATACCATGCATTAGTCAGTATCTTCCCTCGTATATTCTTGAAACACACAATGGACTTTTTTTTCTGATTCTTTGCGATCAGTATGTCGTCTCCATATCTCTCAACGAGGTTAAACTTTACAGTTCTCATATCAGGTGGATAACTTCCTGTAACCTGTTTCATTAGCTCTTCCATGGAGTATTGACACTCGTCATCATGATTTTCAAGGTGATCGTATATACTTTGCATTGCTCTGTCGATTGCCTCGGAAAATGGACCACGTTTCTTCGGTTCTTGGACCTTCGGCCTCCCATAAATATATTTAAAACATTTGATGTGGTTTTGAGCATTTGTTGCGATCAAATCATTCACTGGTTCGATGCGCTGAATTATAGCCTGCGCATACTTATCATTGCGAGCTCTTTCTGCTTTCAGAATTGTACTTTTGAATCCCATGGGTCACACACTGTATACAATATTGCGTTCGCTTGGTGGATTTTCCGCTTGTGTTGCAGTGAACTCTTCCGAAATGCACAGTCCACATGTAAAACAATTAGTTCGAAAATTAAACTGAAGAGTTATTGATCTTAAAATTTGAGAAGTGCTAGCACTTTGTTCCTCAACCTTCTTCACATAAGCAGTAAACATCCGTTCATTTACGTATGCTTTTCGACACTTAACATGCACATCTACTGTGGTTTTTCCCTTTAGGAAAACTGCCTTTTGATCCTTTCTTTCTGTGCTTGCCCTGATTAACGCTGCAATACCTCGACTAACTTTTATTGACGGCCCCTCTTCTAAAGGAGAGTCACAAATTAAATACAGCGACATTCCTCAAAATCATTTTAGATATTCACTATATTCATGAAGACACAAACAGTGAATTACTAAATTATAAGTAAGCAGTTTTATATGGAAACTGAGAGGAATGTGTCCTCCTGATAAGCTAGTGATCTGTGCGACGCATATTTCTAACAGAGGCGAAACTGGTGGGGAAGGGGGGGGATAGTATTCCACTGAGCGTGGACATGGGATGCGGGGGTGGGCTCTTGAAAAAGGTTATTTCACACTTGCAACCCTTCAATCAAGGGGGAAAATGCAGATGGGATCAGTTAAAACCTGTTTTAGTTATTTTATTTACATTATTTAAAAGTCAAATTAAGAAATCATTACTATTTATATTTTATAATAGCAAATGAAGATTTTGATCACAGATATGCTCATTTTTATTTATTTTTTAGTTATGAAAGAAACAATGAACATCAGATTATTAAAATGTAGTCAATAATAATATATTTAGCATTATTACGTGAGGAAATTTGCGTAAAATGTTTGTTTTTCATGTTTCATCGATGTACGGTGCTGTAATTCACGTTTTTCAGAATTTTTTGCTTTTCACACCCTTTTTTGCGGCTCTCTCACGCCTAAACCATTGATCAGAGAAAAACACTTTTCATACATAAAATGTAGGAAATTTTGTGCTCTTTATTTATGTATTTATGACTTTTATGTAAAATACATAATTTTGAAGTTATTTAGAAAAAACGAAAAAAAGCCACGTTTCCCCCCCCCCCCCCCAAAAAAAACGTGTTTCTGGGGAGAAATTTTGTTGGATAATGCCAGATTCGTGTTCAGCGACCCAATAAACATAAAGGAAACCAAAAATCAAAACTACACCAAAATTTGCATTTTTTTTTACCAAATGCCTGGACTATGATGGACGTCTAAATTAAAAAAAATATTCATTTCAAAATAGATAAAAGCCCTTTTTTACGCATGTGATAAAACAAAAGTCTTCATTTCAAAATTCTGGTGTTAGTGTAGCATTTTGCAATTAACTAAGATATATTATACTGTCTTCCAAAGGGCTTGAAAAAAAAATTAAAAATTTCAAAATATTCCAGCTTAATTTACGAGGATAACAACTTAGAATAGAATGCTAAAATAAAGTACTACCTGTTTGCAATGTAGGATTTTGTGGAGCGAAAATCAGAAGCATTCTCAAGTTGAACTCTTTTTTATTTATTTATTTTTTTCAAAGAAGTTTAAATGTTGTAATTAATAATGTTACATTAAAGAGAATTCTATATCGATAAAATGGATGCAGAAATATTATAGGGTGTACTGTTGAGATTTTTTTCTTTTTGTATTTGGGAATTTGAACAGTTGTCTACTTTTATTTCTCTCTCCGAACAAAAGGCATACGATTAAGATTATTCGTCAATAATCTGAGAAAAATATATTCTGTTTTTATTAACTCGTGTATAAATCCCATTTTCAACTCCCAAATTTTGTCTAAAATTCTACGTTATACACATGAGTATAAAGTTACAGTAGAGTCTCTCAAATACGCAACTCATAAATCTGCATATAACTTACGGATGTAAACAATGAAACATTTAGTTCAGATATAGGGACAAAATTTGACTTATTTAGTTTTATTTCAATTCTATACATATTTTAATATGTAGTTTTTGTTAATATTAATGAATTCATGTTTTTTTTCTTTTTTTTTTTACAAAGGAAGAGTTAATTTATTTCTGAAAAAATTCAAGATACTGCTGATATCATAGATAATCACAGATATTGCTGATATCATTGATAAACACAATCTTTTTACCAGGTATATTGCTATTAATCAAGCTTTTTGGTTATTAAGTCTTCCCAAACCTGAAATAAAATCCCTTATTTTGTGATTTTGATGTGAATTAGTAATGTACCTTTATGAGGCAAGTTTCATTATATAATTTAGAAAAAATACATTTCCTATTTATAATGACAATTTAATCATACTTTATTGATTATTAACTTGACCGTTGCTTTTAATATTTTAAAAATCATCTAAATTTTTATTTTTTCAGTTTATTACTTATTTTAATATATTGTAAGTATTCATTAAAGGTTTGATTGCATTCAAATTACTGTTTAAAAAAATGCAAACAAAGCAATGACTCCGCACAATCTCTGGTCCTAAGCTGTGCGAATTTGAGGGAGACTACTGTATTCCCTTTAACACCTTGAGATAGCCCCCCCTCCAAAATCCCAAATTTTGTCTAAAATTCTTCGATTTATACACGAGTACGTACGGTAATTCCTTTTAACTTAATGAGTGACCCTTTCATCTTCTCCTCTAGACAAGAAACATCACTCAAAATTGTTGCTCGAAAGAGAAAGTGTAAACTGCAGCAGTGTATTTACCGATTAGGAGAAGAAAACAAGAGTTTTCTTAAATTTTTTTATTCATTTATACTTGGTAGTAAAGGTGTGTGATTTGGCATCAGTTACAGTTTTCTCTGAGTGGGGAAATGTACGCATTAATTCTAGAGAAGCCAAAAAAAGTTACTGGTACTGAGGATCATTAAAATTTTTAAATTACTAGTTGATTTTAAAATATGTGATTTCAGAGCAGCGGACCATCAAAGACTTGAATGTTGGTATGGAAAGAGTTCACAATAAAAAATACTGAGCTCGCTGTATTCCATTCCACAGAAAATATGTTTTAAGGAACCTCAGAAATTCATGCTCATTTCTTCTGATAAATACTTAAAATGGTGTTAAAAAATCCAAAAAGAATTTTTCTTACAGACTATAACCTGAAATGGAATTATTTTTACTGTACCTGTGAAAGAATTATAAATACTACGAAATTCATTTTCAATAGGGAATGTGGGATAGTAATCATAAGTTTATAGTAATCAATCAATTTTAAAGAGAGATAGAACTAGAATAAGAAAGCAAAAAAAATCAAATACTCTTTACCAACATTTATTGACATTTAAAAATCACATAAGATCTTTATTATTTTATGAAAAAACAATCATAACTCACAAGATTTTGCAACAAAGTAATTTAATAACTTCAGGTATTAGTAATGACCTTGTAATCAAATTAGGATATTTTCGTTTTACATATTCCTGATGAGAACAACATAATTTTAAAACACTTTTTAGCAACCCTTATTTAAACTTTCAAACCTCATCAGACTTTCTGAAATAACAATCAATGCATTAAACACATTTAATTATATTTTATTTTCAACATTATGGGGAATTTAGGGCAGTATCCCTTTAAAAACAGTATTTTCAGCTTAACTTCCTCAGTCCTGATATCGCCAGTGGACGACACTAAAGAATATTCTTTAAATTAATTTAAATGCTTCAAGAATTGTTAAAATTACCTTTAGATATTTTCAATGAATGTGTGCTGGCCCCGACTTAGACAGTAGGGGGCCCTGAGAGCAAACATTATTCGAGAGGCCCCTTTTATCTTTTGAAATTTGTTGTGAATTATGCGGGAAATATCTAAAATTCAACTTCATACTTATTGTACGCATACATAAATTTCATAAAAAGTAGTATTATTCACATCTATATATTAATCATACAGAATAGTGCAAGAATCATAACTTTAAGGAACTTAAGAACACATTTTTTTTAAGTTACAGGAATTATAAAGATGAACGTAAGCTGTGAATACATGCAGCTATTCAAGCATAATAATGCTTCATCAAAATCAAGCATAAGCATGCATTTCGGCATTACATCATATAGAAAAGCAAGTGAAGCTATATAAGTAATAGGTACTACTTGGTTATCCCGTCGACCAATTTCCAAAAACTAATAGCCAAATAATTTTTATAGACAAAATTTTTATTTTAAAAAACGAAAAAACAAGTAATTAGTAGAATATTAACAAAAACACAAATAAAAAGTCGAAATACAAATCACTTAATGACGTTTTAAATATGTGTATCGTATTTAATGCCACTGAATGTGATATTTCAAGATCATCGATTATTGGCACATAATCTTATATTCTGGCGATGGATTTTACATAAATTTCATACCAAGTATTATTCACATCTATATTCAGAATAAGGCAAGAAACATGGGAAGGTATAACAAAAAAGTACCAAATGATAATAACATTTAATAATAATAGCAAAATAATTTATAACTTGTTATGTTCTTATTACATTCCTCATGGTATACCGCAGTACTAAAGTACTGCGGTATAAAATATCCTGTTTTGACAAATTCTTTTAAGCCGAAAGCAACAGATACGAGATGCGTGTGATGGAGCAATATTTTAAAGAAATTTATTTATTTAACCACTTAACCGGCGAAGGGTATGGGGAATCAGTGCTTTTACCCCCGACTTATCTCGGGGCAGACGGTTAAGTGGTTAAAAATACATACGAAATCGGTATGAATGAAATCAAATATCACAAAATAAAAAGCTCTTTAAATTAAAATCCATTCACGTTTCTTTATTATTTGGCTCTCTTTATACATGCATATCATAAGTATCGATTGGTACAGTTTTGGAGATGTTTTATAGAAACTTCAAACTGATTTTCTGCAGTCCCATGTAATATTTGTTTCAGGACTAAAGAGGCTAGTTTACGAGAAAGACAGTTTTAAAATCAAAGAACTTCACTGTGAGAAATTACTTTTAATAAATCATCTAACTTAAACATTCTCAATAGCTAACAGACTCAATCTTAGAGACTTATAAATCCATGTTATATCAGAAAAAAAAGTTTGCAATATTTTTGCGATTGTATAAAAGATAAAGCCCGATAAAAAGGGTTTGTCAAAAATTATTCTGAAGTTCCCCATTTGTTGATTTGCTAGTTTAAATTGGCAAAATTTTTGTTGGCAGACGTTTCATTATATTCTTTATAATATTTGATTTAAAATATTAATTTAATAGTAAATATGCCAAAATTCCAAAATAAAAGAAATATACAAATTAGTTAAACGCAATTAGAAAATTATGGGAGCGAAAATTAACAAATTATTCTTCTGAGATACTTTTTGCATTATTTCACAAAAGTTTTCTCAATACATGAACAGAAGCTTCCTTAAAACCCTCTGAGGGGAAATTACTGTTGCATTTCTGACACAGAACTTTACTCCCTTTTATGTATTAAAAGATGTTTGCTTAATGTATAATTCCGAGAGAATTTCTTATTGCATATTTCACACACAAAAGGTTTCTCACCAGTATGAATTAACAGATGATTTCTTAAATGATCCTTTAGAGCAAATTTCTTGTTGCATATTTCACACACAACTGGTTTCTCACCAGTATGAATTAAGAGATGTCTACTTAAACAATTCTTGTAAGAGAATTTCTTGCTGCATATCTCACACTCGAAAGGTTTCTCACCAGAATGAACTAAGAGGTGTGTAATAAAGTGAAACTTCTGAGAGAATTTCTTGTTGCATGTCTCACAGTTAAAAGGTTTCTTATCCGTATGAGTTAATAAATGAATGCTTAAACTCCCCTTACTTGAAAAATTCTTATTGCATATTTCACACACAAAAGGTTTCTCACCAGTATGAATTAACAGATGCTTTCCTAAAAGATCCTTTAGAGCAAATTTCTTGTTGCATATTTCACACACAAAAGGTTTCTCACCAGTATGAATTAACAGATGTGTGCGTAAATTACTCTTTCGTGAAAATTTCTTGTTGCATATTTCACACATAAATGGTTTTTCACCAGTATGAATTAACAGATGCTTTTTTAAGTGATCCATCAGATTGAATTTCTTGTTGCATATTTCACACACAAATGGTTTCTCACCAGTATGAATTAAGAGGTGTGTCTTTAAACTAGATTTTTGAGAAAATTTCTTGGTGCATATCTCACACCCAAAAGGTTTCTCACCAGAATGAATTAAGCGGTGTTTGCTTAAATGATATTTTCTCGAAAATTCTTTGCTGCATACCTCACAAACAAACAGTTTTCTTTGCTGTGAGTCAGAAGCTTTTTTTCCTGAAAACTCTTGTAAAGAACTATTTTGCTGCATATTTCGCACTTTAAAAACTTTTGAAATATGTGATGGAATTCATATACAGTCAGTGCTTTTTGTATCTTAAAAAAGTATAGGTAACACTATCTACCACCTTTTAAAATGCCTGCAAAAGAAATTAAGAAGAAATTAAGAAGAAATTAACTTATTATAAAATAGTAAATTAATGCAGAAAACCGAATTGAAATAAACTACCAGTTATTTGATGCTTGCTGTCAGATAAGTTTTTTTAATTGCATAAATATTTAAACTATAACAAGAATTAAAATAAACAATTGTCAGTATAAAATAAAATTTTATCGTAATGAAAATATAAATAAAAATTATAATTGAATGTTATTAATAAAGTATAAATGAAATATTTATAAACAAAGCATTTATAAATAAAAATATTTTTTAAATAATTTATAAATAAAAAATACATTAAAAGCAGAAAATTTTATAATTTCCTATTATCTATGAAAAATGATTCCGTCTAAAAGCAATGAGGATAAAATAATTTATATTCATTGCAAGAAACCATAATACTCAGAATTCCTTCAAACTTGAGACTTTTAAGACTCAGTCTAATGTATATGATTATTGGGGAAAACATTTCGGATTTTTAATGCATTTTATATTGTATTGCAATACTTTAATCATTAATTAGCATTTTAGGAATGTTTAAAGCTCTTTTATAATATAAAGAAATATCTATAGAATATAAATAAAATGAAATAAATTTTCTTTAAAAGTATTAAAATACAGCTTTAGAAAGCATTTACAGAACTGTCAATGTAAATTGGATGACGAAATGTGGAAAGGGTATTATTAAGCAGATTTTAACTACTGGGCATCTTATAACACAGCCTGTGAAGAGTGCAGTAATAAGGACAGAATTTCAGATGAAATGGGAAGAAAGGAATATTTCCTTCAATCAAGAAATCATTAAGTATATTTCATAAAAAATATCGAAAAAACAGTATTTTACATTAATGATATCGCAGTTATGTGTGTTTAGAAGCAGTATGAATAAGAATATAAAGATCTGATAAATAAGAATATAAATAATAATATAAGGAGCAATATAATGAAGTATCTTTTTTAAGAGCAAGCTGGTAGAATTTAATATGAAATTGCAGAAACAGATTTGGAAAAACTAATAGTGACTTTATATGCTGGGTACACAATGCTTCAAACTGTGTTATAGACCCAGCAATTTAAGGCATTGTAACGTTACAATGCAAGTTGGTCTCAAATATCCTACGTTAAAATTTCCTTATTAGTCTTTGAGCCAGAAGCCAAAATTAGGGGGTTTGGTTTCATCTCTGGGGACTTGGTGATATATACATTTTTGGATTCACAAAGGTGCAAGGAGTTCATTTTATGATGATACTATTAAATTTGTGGTAGCTTATGGACGCCATATTGGAAAAATGAGCGCCATCTATCGCACATAGATAAAAATGATTTTTTTCTTTTTAACCATTACCACATAATTAAATTTCAAGAAAAAATGCAGAGAACAAATATTATTGAACATATAACGTTATACAAATTATACATTTGTTAAGATTTTATTTCAATATGATTATTAGCATTTTCATCTGGATAAACCGATCAAAAGACATTTGCGATGGATAAAAATCGAATTCTTGTTTTGTATTTCAATGCATATTATTTTCATGTGGATAAGATACAGCAATTCAAGAAAAAAAGTAGTGCTGGTGAAACTATTGTAATTAGTCTGTTAAGAATTAACCCTTTCCGGACCACAGGTGCATATATATGCAACTTCAAAACGTGCTTCCATGGTTTTTCTGGATGCTATTAAAAAGGTATGATTTTCCTTATCTAATTAAGACATTCTCTTGTTTGCTAAGCTAAATTTAATTGTTTGACAAAAAGAGGTGTCAATTGAATTAAATTTTTGTAAAAGAGGTTGGTCACGAACGGGTTAATAAATAACAGAAATCTCATTCTTCTGCACTTCAATCGTCATAGAACAGTTCTATGGTCTGCATGTGCTTTTACATTAAGTTATTAAATAGATACACACATAATAGTGTGGCACATGTTCTTGAACAAAAATATGACACCAGTTCCAAAGCAGCTTAAGAGCAAGAGGACTGCCATTCCACTGGATCTCTAAAGAGCCTTTTCCCTCACTATCTTTTCTAAAAATCCAACCATATTTATATGGAATGGCAGATCACGATCAGCCTGTAGGCACTTCTTCCGAACAAGATCGTGGTAATTGGCTTGCATTACCTATAAGTAGAGTACATTACTTCATGACAAAAGGCATTGCGACTCCAGACTTTTTGTTTTACAGAAAAATATATAGCATATAGCGCAATTCCTTAATGCTTGAGTATTTTTCTTTCCATAATAGATATGGTAAAATTACGATTCAAGCCGTTTCTTTGTTTCCCCTGATAAATCAGCTTTAGTATCAAACGCTTTAAGCGAAACCCGAAATTTGTGTTCTGATTCATCATTTTCCCTTGTCCTCAAAAGCACTTATTGCACTGACAATGACTGCATTTCAAGGGAAAGCATGGTGTATGCAAAATATGAATTGTGTATCACCGCTTCTTGGAAGCAAGTCAATTTAGTGGATTCTTCAACTAGTTATTTCTTGAATTTAAAATATTTTTCTCCGTACATAACGTACAGCACTTGTGTGTTCAACTATTTCAAATAATGTTCATTTTGCAATTCTTGAGAAATGAAATGCATAAATTCTTTCTTGTCCTCCTCATCAGATAAAATCTGCTTCCATTTTCGTACTGTTTGTCCAAGAGTATATAACTTTTGTAACATTACCAACATTTCATATTTTTCATTCATTTATTTTTATTGACAACTGCTTGTATGTATCAAATACAACATCTATCCTTTGTGAGGATATATAATATTGTATTATTAAAAAAAACAGATTATTTGCTAGCAGTGCAAATGATTGTAGCTCTTATGGTAGCTTTGAATAAAGCACATTCTGTCATTTATATTAACAACACCTATTATTTGCATTCTTTCAGCAGTCGCAATTTTCTCATAACATCCTTCAGTTTTATTTTTTCACATTGAACCACCAAGTGTTGCTAAGGATTATTGAAGAAGCCCTAGATGGTAGGAAAAGACAGTTGTTATATCCAAATTTCTTCGTTCTGCAATGATCGTCATCTGAGAAAACAGATTTCCTTTTGTCATGGCAACAAACTCTGATTTATTCAACTTCAAATTCTCTTCCTTTTCACGTCACAAAATGCGTTTAGCTTATTGTAGGTTTGAAAAATCCTTATGCCTTTGAATTTTCAGACAGATATTCTCTCTTGAAAGCTTGGTAAATTTCTTCAATCATTTCATGAATTTTGATCAGGTCTTCGACAATTTCTGGATTTGTAATTGCTTCAGTTGATTCTGCTAGCCTATCTTTATTTATCTATTCATTGATAACCATGTTCTGTAAATATGAGATATCACGTTCGTCTTTTTGGATCTTGCTCAGAGACGGATATGGATGTAGAATAGATTTTTCTGAAAAACTGAATGTGGTTCTTTCATGAATCATGTGAAGAAATTCTGCCCTGGTATCAAAAATACCTTTTAACTGCGGCAGGTCTTTGACTGAACTTTGTTGTAGCTTTTGACCTCTGCTAGTCTTTACTTATTGTCTCTTTAATCGTCCTGTTAATTTTACATCATGTAAAATCAAGAAAATTTTTTCTATCACTGCGTTTATCAGAAGAATTTTCCAATATGGCGTCCATCAATTACTCTGTTTTTGAAAATATCATGGATAAATGTCATGTTGTGGCTGATGTGGTGAATCCAAAAATGTATCGTTTACAAAGTCTACTGACATGAAAATACGCCCCCCCCTGGATCAACGACGGTGGCTATTTTCCAATATGGCGCCCATAAGATATTTGATTTTGCAAATATGGATAAATATCATTCTGATGTTGCGGTGAATCCAAAAAATGCATGTGTATGATTTAACAAGTCATCTGACATGACACTACACGAGCCCCTGGCTCAACGGTGGCACCCATTTTTCAATATGGCGTTCATTAGCTACTCTTATTTTGAAAATATCAATGATAAATGTCACTCTGATGTTGTCGTGAATCCAAAATATTATGGTTTAACAAGTCCGTTTACATGAAATTACAAGAGTCGCTGTCTCAACGACGGCGGCCATTTTTCAATATGGCGTCCATAAATTACCCTAGTATTGAATGTATCATGGAGAAATGAGATGTTGATGTTCTGATGAATCCAAAAATGTATGATTTACCATGTTTGCTGACATGAAACCGCAAGACCGCTTAATTCAATGCGGCGGCCATTTTCCAATATGGCGCTCAAAAGCTAAACTAATTTTGAAAGTATCAAGGATAAATGAAATGCTGTTGTTGTGGTGAATCCAAAAATATATAGTTTATCAAGTCCCTAGAGATGAAACCACACAGGCTCCTGGGTCAACGACTATATTTTTCGAGGTCAGTATTGAAATAATGACATTTTCATAACCAGTTCCTTTCACTGTTATATGCATACTACTGTTATATGCATTATTCAATTAAATATTAAATTATTTAATTAAAGTGGATATGAAAAAGTAAACTAAATTGAAAACTGTTACTGTGCAGCATCATGGCACTTAAAATAAAAATGTGAATTGAATTCAATACTGAAGATTTAATAACTTTAAATTTAACAGAAATCGAAAAAGTAATTGATAAAAAATATCGAAACAAAGTTTGTTTTATAATTTTTCAAAAACATATACATTTTCTAATTACTTACATACATTCTATTAAAACTCACAGTTTGAAACCTATTTAAATTTACATGAAAGATTTTTTTTAAAAAAGGAATCATTATACTTATTTATAATAAACCTAAAGAATTAACTACAATAAAAAAATCCTTGTTACGTTGGTTAATGTAAGTCTTAAAAGAATTGAATTTTTAGCCGACATTTTCAAAATACTATTTTCAAAAGCTCCAATATTTTAAATTATTGAAAAATTAATCTTTATTTCTATAAAAAAGTTTAGGAACATATAATCAAAAACAGTATTTACTACAGAATTATTAATTGAGTCTTGCATGCTCAATTATAAAAATGAAAAACAAGCAAAAAAATTTCTTACTTTGACACAATCATACAATTTTTTCCCGTGAAATCTAAATCTGACATCTTTTTCATCATTTCCAAATTTGCACCTGCTATTTTCATAACCATATTCACCATGTTAAAAAACTGTTTCAATGTGCAATTGTTTATTAATATATTTTCAAATTACGTAGCATTTGTCATGCTACGAGCTGGGGCCAAATGTTGTGCGGATTATGGAATATTGTGGATTATATAACTTGTATGTCAATTTATTATTTCTTGACAACATTTTAATTTTATAGTTAGTTTAATATGAAATCTAGTAGTTAATTTAATATGCTATCTCAAAAAAGCCTTTTAAATGTTATTTTATATTAAAAAAAAAGTTATATAAATGTGCATTTAAATGAAAATAATTACATATGTTCCGTAATACATTTTTTTACTGTTAATAAAATAAAAGAGTTATATTTAAAAACGCATATGTTTTACTACTATTTTTTCAACTTTTTTACTATTTGTTTTAAAAAATCAGTTTTTAATCACAAATTTGTAAATTTTCTTCATTGTTTACATTCGTAAAGTAACGCGAATTATATAAAATTGCGGATATGGGTGCGCGGATTATCGATCCGTGACTATATTGACTTGCATCTGTAACTTCAGTAACAGTAAGTAAAAATTTCAGAAATTCTTCTATTGTAGATACACATGTGGTGAAAATATACAGATTTATGAAAGAAAATGATCATTTTCTTTTAATATGACATATGTTTTACTTACTGGAGAATTCTACCTTTTGTCTGAAACTCCATATTGGCAGAGCGAAAAAGTATTGAATACAATAGTAACATCTTCATACAGAAAATAGAAGTGCCTGTTTTTTAAAGCATGATATCATTTTCTGCTCACATTATTTTAAATTCATTTAAATGCATTTTTTTTTTGTAAGATCTAACATCAAATGACACTTTTCTTTTAGTTAATAAGCATTAACTTACGATTTGTGAATTCAATTACTGAAATATTTTGTAAAATAATTTGTTTTACAAATTTCGCATTTCCTAATAGCTGATACTGGATCCTATACTTTTTTATCTTTTAAGTTTTATATAAGTGCATAAAGAAAATTGTTTCTGTTTTCAATTAGCTGATTTTCAATATTGTTTTAAATGAAAAAAAAGTTACTTTGAAATGTTGTTTGATGAAAAGTTTTCTTGCTAAGTGCAATATGTTTTAGTTTCTAATTTATATTGTTTGAAATATTTATTATCAGGAGTAAGTTCACTATTTTGAAATATTGTATAATATATCGAAAATATCGTGATAATTTTGGACCCTAGTAAGGAACACAGTTTTTGATGAAATAAACAGTTTTTGGTGGACAATAATAAAGAAATTATGATCAGGTGGATGTATGATATTTTCATAGACAGACAAACACAATGACAGATTGAATCTAGCTTCTTTCTTTTTATACAGTAGACTCCCTCAAATCCACAATGCTCTAAAATCCACTCATAATTTACAGTTGTAAACAATGAAACATTCAGTTCAGATATAGGAACAAAAATTGACTTTTTTAGTTTTATATCAATAATATATTTTTTAATTTGTAATTTTTGTTAATATTACAGAACTCATTTTTTTCATGAAGGAAGAATAAATTTATTTCTGAATAAAAATTCAAGATATTGCTGACATCGCTGGTAATCACTATCTTCTTATCAAATATAATAATGTATTAAACAAGCTTTTTTTATTACATAAGTCTGGCTAAACATGAAATAAAACTTCCCCATTTTATGATTTTGATATGAATTGTCTATGTACCTCTATGAGGAAAGTTTTATTGAATACTTTAGGAAAAATAAATTTAATCTTCATAATGGATATTTAATCATACATTAATGATTATTAATTTGACCTTTGCTTTTGATATGTTAATTATTTTAAAAATTATCTAAATTGCTATTATTTTTTAAATTATTTATCTTAATATTTTATTATATTTAAGCATTCATTTTAGTTTCAATTGCATTATTGAATACATTCGAATCACTGTTTGAAGAAATGTAAACAAATTAATGACTAGAAATCTGCAAAATTCTAAAATTTGCACAACCTCTGGTCCCAAGCTGTGCGGATTTGAGGGAGTCTACTGTATTTTGATTATTTAACTTGTCTACAGTTGGAAAACAAAAAATGTAACTTTTATTTTTATTTCCCTAAAGAAAAATGTCTTTCAAAAACCTAGAATTTCCCAAGCTCACAAATAATGGAGACTCCACCACCCTTTCCCCCTCCCCCCACTGGTGACAACTTAGATGATGATTTTTCATCCTTCTGATGATTTCTACGAACCCTCTTTGAAATGTTGGTTGAATTTTAAAACATTCTGTATAGCATAATTTAAATCTTATGAAAACTAGATATAAAATACAGCAACTAATGCAATTAATTTTTAAATAGAAAGTCAGACATTTGATTTTCTTCTACTTTGGCGAAAGGAAAATAAGAAAAGTACATAAAATGCATATTAATTACAAATTCATATAACTCAAAGAAAATTTTTTTTATGTGTAAAATACATATAAAGTGCAAACTACTACAATTATTTTTATAATACAAAAAATGTAGTACAATGAAATATGTAATTGAATCGTGATTTTATTACAAGTACTACATTCTAATAAAAATTTTAATAATTTTTTTTAATTTAACTTAAGAAAGGTGTTATAATAAAAATGAATGACATTGACATGTTCCGGAACTGTCAAATAAGTTCCATAATCATAATATAAAAATCATAATATAATAATCATAATATAAATTTTTATATTATGATTATGGAACTTATTTGACGGTTCCGAAACATGTCAATATCATTCATTTTTATTATAACACCTTTCTTAAGTAAAATTAAAAAATTTTTATTAAAATGTTTATATAAATGGTGAATGTTTTAAAATCTGGTTATTTAAAAAATCAATTGGATTTAATAAACTGTTTATCGAAGTACTACATTCATATATTTAATATTGTCTTGTTCAAGATAAAACATTATAAAAAATAGAATGGAATAATACAATGGGAAATTATAAATTACATATAAAATAGAAAAAAAACTAATTTTTCAATTGATAACAGGCAATAAAATATATACTTAATCAGATTTTACAGTATAATTATTATATGTTAGTAAATTTATTTTCACAATTTGAAGTAATTGATTAAAAAAATGGTATTTTTTTTAATTATAGATGCCTTCACATTTTTTTTTAATTTGTTACTCCACACAATTTGGGCTTCATAAATTGAGATTTATTGACAAATGATACAAACAGCTATGAAAACAATGCTAATGAATGCTTATATATATACAGTAGAGGAACTATTCGTCGGGACCGAGGGCTTTCCGGATTTTGGAATTTTCCGGATTTCGGATCTGTCCGAAACTCGACACTCCCCTCCCCCCCCCCCTCCAAAAAAAAACACGGAATATAGCACTGTTATCTAGAATATGAATGAAAAATGTGTTGTATGAGAAGTCTGTGAAAAACACTAAGCTACAATTTTGACTCTTGTACTATAGTAGAAAGTCTCAAATCCGGACATCCAAAATTCAGAGCTCTTCAAAATTTTGCTAACTGGCTTTATATATATACAACCATAAAATACGGTTAATCCACCCCCCAAAGGTGACGAAAAATCTTAAAATAATAGGAGCGGGGCGCTTACACGGGATTTTTCCCAGATCGTTTCACAAAATTTGCATTTTTTGCGAGATATCTGCAGGATTTTTTCGCGATATTTGACGAAATTTGGAGGGTTTTATCGCGATATTTGACGAATTTGCAGTTTTTTCGCTGTACTTGAAAAAATTTGCGTTTTTTATGGGCATGAATCATGATGAAATGAATGAATCATAAATCTTTGAATGACTTAATTTTGATACTTGAAGCAATACTTAAAAAAATTTGCATTTTTTTTCTTTTAAACGATAATTCTGTCGAAAAAACGCAGAAAAAAGGTGAATTTTGTAAAAAAAAAAAAAAAAAAAAAAAAAAAAAAAAGCCAAAAAAGCATGAAATCTTAAAAAATCTCGAATAAACGCCCATTTGATCAAAGATTCATGATTCATTCATTTCGTCATGATTCACCTCGTCCTCAATAGTCTTCATATCCTGATTTCGGGTCCTTCCGGATTTCGGAATTCCGGATAATAGGTCCTCTACTGTATATATATTTATTTCTATAATTATAATAATACCATAAAATTCTACAGTTACATGTGTATATAATACATACATGTGTATGCATTATGATTGTTTTTTATACATAATTTACTTATTTTCCCATAATAGAATAAATAAATGGTAATACAATAAATAAACTACACAAATGCTAGAAAAAAAAACAGCATGTTATAACGATTATTTCGTTATATATTGGTATTTTCTTAAATTATTCCTTTACACCCCCCCTTCCTTTTCAATTCAAAATTAGTTTTAAGTTGTCCTTCATCCCTTTCCATTTTTCCTCGCTTAGTTTTTCTCTAACCGAAAATCTGCAGCTGCTCAAGTTTATCTGCGAGAAATACACTCACATTTTTAATCAACCGTTAAAAACAATTTCCAGAGGTCGGCTAATTCTGATCGAGTCATTTCTCCATTACCTTATAAGGAGATCATCTCTGTTTCGCAGTTAAAATTTATGCTTACGCTTCTTTTTCCTTTCTCGACAAAATCCTAAAAAGTATTTAACATCTGCGCATTAAAATCTGGTGCCCCTTCGGTCGGCTTCTGTGTTTAGACATAACAACACGTGTAACATTTATCTATTGGCATCCTTTCCTTTCCCATCCCAGCTGGGCAACCAAACTGAATTCTGATCATGCCAGCTGCATTTTAACTGTTATTTGGCGTATACTATCCATTGTGCATAGGCGAACTTGTGTATGTTGGCAATTTTCTAGCATGCCAAAAGTGGCGGTTTGTTGCTATGTATGAGGACTTGACTCACTGCTCTTGTCCGGTTAAGTCGCAAAATCTCTGTTCGGAGATTTTCTCCGAGTACTGTATGTGTACCCCCCTATTACTACATTTTTAAATAAAAAGTGACTTAGCAATCATTGTGGGGTTTTTTCGCTGTTTTCACATCTAGAACCTGGACTACTATGCTTTTATTTCTTTTCCTCTAAGTGTTTTACCAACATAGCTGCTACTACAAAACGCTCTCACAAGAATCTCTGGTGCCGTTTGACTTTTTCGTTTTTCCCCACATTAAAAAAAAATATATGGGGGAGGTACAATCAAACTGTCACTTTCCTGCGGATGTGATGCATCGTCGCTTCTTCGATTCTCTTCCCTGCATGCCCTGGTAGAAACTTGAAATGCTATTGCATTCGCCTGCTACGGTCAGCCGAAATGGAATTCACGCCACTGTCTGCACCTGCTCTTGCCGCCGTAAATGGTTTCTGTTCTGAAAAACGTCTGCTGCAAAATTCTCTCCTGGGTGCCCTTCGGCAGAAATCATCGAGTGCTGCAGTAAATATCTCCTGCGATCGTCAACCCCAGCTTAAGTGCGCGGATGTTTCGCAACGATCTCTGTGTGTACCAGTTATATAAAGTGCGCCTCTTCAAAATAAGCTTATCTTACTATAATCTTTAAAAAAATCGACATAGGTGTCTTTTACTACTAGCATCGACTCCTTCATAGTGTGTGTGTTTAGTCAAGTATTATACAAAAATTTCATAAAGTCTCATAGAAAATTTAGTGAATAACAAGTATTTCTGTGTAGTTATGAATCGTAAAGTGATACATCGTGCAAAAAAATAGTGATTCATTCCCGGTTGTCTGCAAGGGAAAGTAAAGAAAATTTGCACATGCAATATAAGTCTTCAATTCTGAGAAATTCATCAGAAATAACTCATCGTGTGCATCATCATTTAATGGTGTGCAACAACGTAAATCAACATCTTCCAGTGCACAAAAATTATTAAATAAATAACAGAATTCCAACAAATGCTAAAAAAAGATGTGTCACCACCTTCGATAAGTGAAATGCTATTCGTCAGTGATAAAAAAAGAAAAAAATATATAAAAAAAGTGCACATTTTCATATCTTCGAAATACGACAGCTTTGAGTGTGGGAGCAGATCGAGTCCCTTTTCCCTAACTATTACTTTGGTGTATTTAACAATATAATAATTAATTGTTTTTATTTTTAAACAAAAAAAAAACAATAAGTTACCCCAAGTATTTTGTTTATTTCATGTTCTGCTTTCACAGTCAGTACAACACAGTCAACAGTGCAGTTCGTTGTTTTTAAATTGTGTTTTATCCCATATCACTAAAATAATCCTGTTATGGTGTTTTTGCAAAGATTTTTAATTTGCAAAAGCATGGTAACTGTTGTCATATCTAGTTATTATTTTTGCTGACATTTTATGCAGTTTTTATCAGTTATTTGCATTTATATGCTATTATTTCATGTTTTACGTCCCACCCCTTTTTTTGTTTTTTAATTTTGTGTTTAGATTCTCTAGTATGCTTAAATGAGTTTTTAACCAGTTTTGAACTTTAATTACAAGGTTAAAATAAGAACATTCTTTTTCATCCAAAAAATATAAATAAATCAAAATGTTTTAAGTTACGAAAAAGGAATTTTGTTCCTTGTGTAAAGAAGTTAAGAGATTTCATTTTTCCTTGCTTACTAACAGTTTTTGGTGTTTTTATATATAGTTTTCTTTGCTTTATTATCTAAGGATGAAATAACTTCTTTTTAAAGTGAAGGAATATATTGATATAGATTTTCAAAGTGTATTTCTCTTGTTTTTTTTATTTAATTTATTTTCTAAATATTTTACTTTTGTATGTGCTCCCCTTGCTTTACTGTCATAAAAGGTTTAAATAAGATATCTTTAAGGTGAGGTATATTTTAAGGTCTATTTATTTTGCTAGTTTACATATTTTTACTAGCTAGGAAATTTACTCGTTTTCAATGTGCTTTAGGGTATAAATTTGGTCTGTGTATCAATTTCTCAATACTGGTGGGCTTAAAAAAAAAAAAAAAAAAAAAAAAAAAAAAAAAAAAAAAAAAAAAAAAACTGTAAACATGGCAGCAAAACAAATTCCGATAAATATCATTCAATTTGATGGAGATCCAGATTTACTTAAATTTTTCTTTGACCAAATTAGAGTCTGTGCGGAAATTAATAAGTATAACCCACAGACAACAATCGCAATCTTAAAGGGAAAATTAGTTGGGCCTGCACAAAAATTTCTAGCCCAAAACCCTGACCTGCAAAAGATAACAGACCTCGATTTGCTGGAAAAGGAATTTGCGTCATTTTTCGTCCCCCCCTAGTAAATGTGTTGCCTCAGTTGAATTGTCCAGTTTAGCACTTATGCCTTCTGAGACGATAAAAAATTTAGCCCATAGACTAAATGTTCTTGCGGCTACAGTGTATGCAGATATTAACGACGATAATGCACGCAACACAATCAAACTCATGAAATTTCTAGAGGCCCTTCCTTCAAATATTTGAATAAAATTACAGGAAGAAGGCATTAATGATTATAAAACGGCAGTTGAAAGAGCGCAAACCCTTCATGAAATTTTAAGGAATGAGAAAATCTTACATTCCTTACCTTCGGTACACAGACCAGAAAATCTCATTGAATCGCAATTAAAAGAAATCTCTGAGAAAATAAATGCATTATCTTTTGCCCCTCCTGATACTAAAACCGAAACTGAGCAAAAAATCTGCAGACTAGACCAAAACATTCCGCAGGTGTTTCACGCTTCAAAAAAAAAAATTACAAAAATCGGAGCTAAACTAGACGTTATTCCCCACACAAGTTTTCACATAAAAAACCAGTTGTTTGTCAGTTATGTGGACGAAACAATCACGACGCTCTCTCTTGTTTTAAATGAAAAAGAGCAAACACTCAAAGAAAAAACAATTACACAAATTACACTCCACAATTTCAGGAAAACTGAATCAGAGATACAATTTTTATGCTGATGGTGTTGTGTCTCAGTCTAATACTTCTACATCAGCAACTTTTCTTTTTGACCCTGTTTTACCTAAAATTTCAAGTTCGAGACTAGTTAAATTCAGTAGGTTCCCAAACTTTTGACTCCATCAAGATAGCAAATAACATCAGTACACAAACAGAAAGTGATAACGTTCAAATAATTTGTAGTGTAAACACTATGTCATCATCCCTCCCTCTTGTTAAAGCCACTATAGCAAACCATGATATTACTTTATTGGCTGATTCTGGTAGTAGTATATCTTTACTTTCACAAAAATTATTTAATCAACTTAAACCTGTCTAAAAATATAAAAGACTTTCCACTGACGTCAATATTAAAACTGTCAATTCTGATGTCTCATTTTCCGCCGGCATCAGAACATCCATTAAGCTAAAACAAAAAGCGTTTTCACACCACTTTTATATTGTTGACATACCCGAGTCTTCCAGTTTTGAAGGCATTTTAGGTTTCGATTTCATAACTAGATACAATGTTGTCATCGATACTTTTAACAAGTGTCTCCATGTCAACAATAATTTCTCTGTTCCTTTAAAAACCAGTAAAGAATCTTCTGGAGAGAAACAATCAAAATCATGCAATTCTTTGAGTGATGTTGTAATGAATCAAGCGGTGTTCTTAACTCGTAAAATTATATTAGAACCTCAACAACAAATATGGTGCTCTGTTTACACCTCCAATAACATCAACAATGACAGAAATTATCTATTTGAATATTTGGCACAAACAAAAGAATTAATAGGAAATGATGCCATTATTCAAATGAATAAATTATCCAATAAAAGAAAGAAAACTTCACAAATACATCATTTCTTCTCAATAACACTTAAAAACACTTCTGAAAAGACCATTCATCTCCCTAAACATACAAAAATAGGTCAATTATCTGAGATTGAGGAAATTCGCGACTATACTTCTGAAATGTCTGACAAGCAAAATAACTCAGAACAGCACTTTGTAAATTTTATTCAGGCGTCTAATGAAATCTTACAAAAAAGAAAGCAGGATTTATCGGCTAAGGATTTTAATCTTACTCACTTAAAATCGAATGAAGCAAAGAACCTAACTAAATTGTTACTTAATTATTATCCTGCCTTTTCCAAATCATTAGACACACTTGGTCATACTGATAAAATTGTACCTGATTTGAAATTCATTAATGACTACCCCATAAAGACACTCCCTTTCCCTCTTCCCCAAGCATTGCAAAAGGATGTTTTAAATCAAATCAAACAGTTGCTTGATGCCAAAATCATTGAACGTCATTGTTCCGAATGGGCCTGCCCCATGCTCCTTGTTAAAAAGAAACCAGACGGTACAGGTATACAGAAATATAGACTCGCATTAGATCTCAGAATGGTTAATACTATAATTCAAGGTTCGTCCTATCCACTTCCAAAAATTCAAACCATTATTTCAAATCTTTCACAATATCGTTTTTTTTCTTCTCTCGACTTTCATCAGGCATATCATCAGATTGATTTGCCTGCAAAATTTCAAAATCAGCTCACATTCACTACAATGTTTGGTTCTTTTCGGTATAAGAGATTAGTATTCGGATTAAAAACAAGCGCCTCAATTTTTCAAGCTTTAATGGACTCGTTACTTGATGAATTACAGTTAGAAGGTGTCTATACCTACCAAGATGATCTTATTGTTGGTGCCAATTCATATCAAGAAATGTGTGATAAGTTGGATAAAATTCTTGCAATATTAGTAAAATATAATTTAACCCTGTCCCCTAACAAATGCACTTTTCACAAAACCAGTTTAGATTATCTTGGATTTCACATAGAAAATCAAACTATTTCTCCTGTTCAGTCGAACATTGTAAAAATAACATCTTTTCCAACACCTACAACTAAGCGTCAATTAAAAGCACTCATAGGTGTCATTACATTCTACAAATCTCTGGTTCCATCCTTTTCTGAACTTGTGCAGCCTCTCATAAATTTAACTACTCCAAAAGCCAAATTTAAGTGGACAAGTAAACATCAAAAAATTATGGACACCATACAGAAGATATTCTTTAATCCAGCCATGGTTAGATTACCTGATTGGAACAAAAAGTTCTATTTAAATACTGATGCGTCAAATGTTGCTATTTCTGACGTCTTACTACAAGAACATGATAAACAACTATTATCTGTTGCATACTTTTCAAAATCTTTAAAAGCATCTGAAAAAAAAATATCCTGCACTTAAATTAGAACTCATGGCGATTCATAAATCAGTTACTGCTTTCAAATATTATTTATACAACAGAGAATTTGTAATTCTTTCAGATAGTAAACCATTAGAAAAGTACAACAAAACTACAAATCCAGCTGATATTATCTCTCGCTGGCTCATGAATCTCTCAGAATATACATACAAATTTCAACATATTCCAGGTAAAAAGAATGTACTCGCTGACTATTTATCTCGCTGTAACTTTGAAAATAATCAACAGACTTTAGCTACAAATCCTGAACTTATTCATGATACTCAACCCTTACCTATTGTAGAATGTGATACTCCACACTCCAGCTCGAGTGATTCTAATATGCATGTTAACTGCCTTATTTCTGGTACACAAACAAATCCTGACCCTTTATTAGAAATTTCGAATGAAACATTTGCTACTGAACAACAAAATGACCCTACTTTGTCTGTTGTTTATAAAGAAATCTTAAAGAAAGGATCTTCTCAAAAATTTCCTAACTACTTCATTCATCCTGATTCGAAGGTATTAATGTTAAAGAAGGAAAATATTTTTAATAACACTTTTTCGTATCACATTCTTGTTCCAAATTCACTTAAAAGCAAAGTCTTAACAATTTCACATTTATCCCATTTTGGCTTTAATAAAACTTATGAATTCTTGTCAGGTAGATATTTTTGGAAGGGTATGTATGTAGACACTTTAAACTTTGTTGCATCCTGTATCAAATGTCTTCAAACTAAACATCATCAAACTCCTCCCGCACCTTTGCAGCCCACATACACTCCCAGGTACCCTGGTCACACTATCAGTACAGATCTCCTTGGACCGTTTACTAATGGAAAATATGTTTTAACTATCACTGATCATTTTTCGAGACATATTGAACTCTTTCCACTTAATAATGACATATCTGCAAGTAAGGTTGTTAAATGCTTATTCTCTTACATAACCACCTTTGGGAGACCTTCGGTTGTCTTATCAGACTTAGGACCCCAGTACACTTCTCAGGTATATAACATTTTTAATGATACATTGGGCATTAAGGTATTACACAGTTCTGCCTCGAGACCACAATCAAATGCGATTGCAGAGCGAATCAATAAATCAATCAAATATTCAGTAAATATTCTTTTACAAGAAGGTCACTCATTCGAAAATGGAGTCTTTATACACAAATCTCTTTATAACGGCTCCAAACATGCAACTGCATTGTACTCTCCTAACCTTCTTCATTTTGGACGCGAGCTTTCTCTAATTTTTGATACTTTTGATCAGTCGTGCAACCAACCTTTTCTTGATAAACATATTGAAGTACACAAATTACTTGATGATTTGAGTAAGATATATCACAAGGCTTATAACAACATTAAATCTGCTCAAGATAAAAGATATAAATATTACGGTCAGAAAGCTAAATTAAGATCCATTTTCTTAAAAGATATTTTATATCTAAAATCAAATGACAAGTTTAAAACAAAATATACTGATCCATATATAGTCACTTGTAAACATTCCCCTGTGTCATTCTCAATTAAAAGGTTGTATGCTCCTGATAACACAGCATTTCGAGTACATATTGATAGACTTCTACTTGCACCCCCTCGTTATGGACACTTATTTGATGCATCAAGTCATATAAACAACACTAACTTTAATACGTTTTATCAACCTCACACATACAATCTAAGAAACAGAAGCTAATGTAAAACACTATTTATTATTTTTTAAGTCATGTTTTATGATACCACATATCCAACCAAAGAGCTCATGGTTGTGTGTATGTTGTTTTTGACTGATCTTTAGCAATATCATGGCTGGTCCATCACTGTTGCTCTGAAGATCTCTTGGGAACAATATTAGGTATCATTGTTATCCTTTAACACTTAGATATGTCTTCATACTCACTTTAAATTTTATTTTGTTTTTTTGCAGTACATTTAAAATTTCTTTGACAATCTTCATTAATTTAGTTAATTTTCCAGTAGCTAACCTCCCACTTAACAATTTCTGTACTATAAGTCAAACATATTATAGTTAGATAATCAGGTACTGTACTTTAGAAAAGTAAACAAATGATTCATGTAGTTAAATAAAACACAGTTTTCGTATATGACTTGTGCATCACCCCACTCGATTGTGACACATTTTTCGTCTCTCTTCACTCTAGGATTGTCTGCCCATATTAGTTGTTATATGATATACATTTTTTGTTTTTTTTCTTTTTGAATTCTTCCCTTTGAAGTCTTGTTCCTGTTCAAAATTAATGCCCTAAGGGTTCAAGCTTCATTGTGTTGAGAGACAAAGTTTTGGAATTGGAGTTTCGATTCAAATTTTTGAATTGTGAGTCCAGTTCACAACAATTCAAATTTTTTTCATGTAATTCGACGTGGGCTCCTTCAGAAGACCGCTAGTGCCTTCGGGGGAGCGTCACTATTCCCTCCTCATTTAAGGCTAGGCCCTAAGCCGATGCCATAATACTTGTGTTCTACACAAGATTCAGGGTGACGCAAATTTTTATGGGCGTGCTTGGAGCACCTCTTTTTTGTGTCATCCTATGCTTCGGCATGAAACTCTTTTTACAAAGAACACTTTTTATTTTTTTAACATACATCATATTACCCCTTTTAATTTTTTTGAAAAGTATAGTGCTATTATGTTATTTTTGTGTATTGCCATTTTACATTCATTTAGTATTAGTTTCATGTTTTGTGTATATGTTTCAAATTTTTTACTTGTGTCATGATAACAATCAAAGCTGCAGTAATGTTTTTGTACTGTCTGAGTCGACTCAACTTCTAAATATGAAAATACAGTACTAGCTTGGATCCATATACAGAAATATAAAAAATATAGAAACTTTAGAACTTTCGACTGTTTTTGAATTCCAAAGACTCCATGATCATGACAGCAACTTTCTACATAGATATATAAAAAGAAACTTTTGCAGTTATGTATGTTTTTATGTTTGATAATATTTTATGCTAGTCTATGCACATTGGACAGCAAAAGTTTTTTGTGGTGCACCGGGTGATATATATAACGATTATTTCGCTATATATTGATTATTTTCTTAAATTATTCCTTTACACCCCCCCCCCCCTTCCTTTTCAATTCAAAATTAGTCTTAAGTTGTCCTTCATCCCTTTCCATTTTTCCTCGCTTAGTTTTTCTCTAACCGAAAATCTGCAGCTGCTCAAGTTTATCTGTGAGAAATACACTCACATTTTTAATCAACCGTTAAAAACAATTTCCAGAGGTCGGCTAATTCTGATCGAGTCAATTCTCCATTACCTTATAAGGAGATCATCTCTGTTTCGCAGTTAAAATTTATGCTTACGCTTCTTATTCCTTTCTCGACAAATTCCTAAAAAGTATTTAACATCTGCGCATTAAAATCTGGTGCCCCTTCGGTCGGCTTCTGTGTTTAGACATAACAACACGTGTAACATTTATCTATTGGCATCCTTTCCTTTCCCATCCCAGCTGGGCAACCAAATTGAATTCTGATCATGCCAGCTGCATTTTAACTGTTATTTGGCGTATACTATCCATTGTGCATAGGCGAACTTGTGTATGTTGGCGATTTTCTAGCATGCCAAAAGTGGCGGTTTGTTGCTATGTATGAGGACTTGACTCACTGCTCTTGTCCGGTTAAGTCGCAAAATCTCTGTTCGGAGATTTTCGAGGAGTACTGTATGTGTACCCCCTATTACTACATTTTTAAATAAAAAGTGACTTAGCAATCATTGTGGGGTTTTTTCGCTATTTTCACATCTAGAACCTGGATTACTATGCTTTTATTTCTTTTCCTCTAAGTGTTTTACCAACATAGCTGCTACTACAAAACGCTCTCACATGTGTAAAATTATCTGTTTTAAATATTATATAAATTGTAACATCCTTAAATTGTAAAATAATAAAGTATTCGGCTAGCAAAGTTCTTCAGTTGACATCTGCATGGATTACTTGAAGTAGCTATGAATGTCAGCAAAAAAAAGAAAATTGCGACGCATAAAATTTTGTGTCATCCTACGCAGACCCAACTTATGCAGGGCAATTTCCCCAGGGCTCCCCATGAAAGTAATTAAGCCAAACGATTAAAATTAGCTCAAAGGGATCAAAGTTCACATATTTTCAAACATTTCAGAAGATAAGAATGTACCTCTCTTTGTTTCCTGTGAACTATTCAGCTGTGCAATTAAAAAAAAAACTATATTAGAAAATTTATAATTAGAGTTTTATTATAACAACTTAATGTTCTACCATTTTAAAAAGATATTCCTTATTAATATTTTTCTGGTAGCTCATCAAGTTAAAACCATTAAGCATGACCAATTTGCGACATTTTCATTTAGCCATCTTATAACACACATTGCTAAGCAAAGAAAAAGTTTGCAAAAAGATACCAATCTATCATCTTTTCTAAAATTATCCTGTTTCATAGATGCATGCATAGAATTGAACCAAATTTTTTTAAAATGTTTTCGGCTGTGGCAAGCAGGTCCTCCTTCAATTTTGAAATATTCCGCTGGAAGGGGATGCTGCAATAATTTTCAATATTGTACCGACCAAAAGTGGATGAATTTATGCATCGAATTGAACCAAATTTTTTGTGTAAGTGTATGGTTATGGCATGTTGGTCCTCCCTGAATTTGAAAAAAAATCTGCTGGAAAGGGGGCACAGCAATAGCAATTTTTGTGTCATTTTCAATATTGCACCACCTAAAAGTGTATGAAGTTTTGCCTAAAACAGAACTAAAATTTTTGTGTATGATTATTTTTTGGTATGGCAAGTAGGTCTTCCCTGTATTTGAAAAAAAATCTGCCTATCTTTCAATTGTCCATCGGCTTGTGCAGAGACGGAAACTCGTTTTTACACCGATTAAATGATTGAAGCAGAAATTTAAGATGAAAATAAAAGTTGGTATAGTATTGAATTAAAATTTAAAGAATTAACATGAGTAACTCATTTTTTTAAATATTAAAATGTACATATGAGATAGAAGAAAGTTTTGGGATTGGCACATCCAACTAGTTACTTATTAAGTTTATTATTTGTAACTGTTTATTTATCAATTCCATTTTTTAATTTGATTTTTTAAATCATTTTTATTATAAAATATATCAATAATTATTTATATGACACTGTAATTTATTTATTTTTATTTCTTTTTTAAAATACTAGAATCTCTTTCATTTTTTTTCCTTTATGTTATTTTTATATTTCAATAAAAAAATCACATGCTGTTATTTCATGCAATTTCCAACATATAAAAAAAAGTTTCGCCAGATTGACAGGGGGAAAACAAGTGCAAATGACATCTTCGCCTTTTTTTATTCTAAAGCATTTATTTTAAAACTAAAGACAATGTTTGAGGGATTTGAAAAAATAAATAAATAAATAAAACACTGAAGTAAAAAATATATAAATAATATTTATTTAATTAAAAATAACTCATATTAATTGTGCATTATTTATGTCAAGTCAGGAACCAACAACGACACCTATTATATTGATTTAATGGTACTTCTAGGCTATTCCGTCGACCAATTTCGCCAAATTATATATGTTGATATAATTTTTAGTTTAAATACCAAAAAAACAAATAATTAGTAGAATATTAATAAAAAGTCAAAATAAAAATCCTTAATGACATTTTAAACACGTGAATCGCATTTAATGTCATTGAATGTGACATTCACGATCATCCATTATTGGCATTTGATCTTATATTTTGGCGATAATTTTTTGGTTGACGGAATAACCTAGAAGTACCGATTTAATTAATCCTTAATTTTTTTTATGTTTGTTAGCTTAGCAAAGCTAACAAGAATAATAATGTAATAATAATAATACTTAGTACAGTTTATTTACTTATCATAGCTTATGACAGGTTTGTTTAGCAGTTTATTTACGGTAATTTATGATTTAAATTCTTTACTTTGATTCATTTTAAGAAGAGGACAGTTTTAAATATTCCTTTTATTTTATGAAATTTTAAATTTCATTGTTTTTTCTGTTAGTAATTAAAACAGGTAAAAAAATGTCTTGTTCCACTTTAAAAGAAATATTTTTAAATTAAAAAGATAATTTGAAGAAATTGAAAAAAAAAAAAAAAAAGATAGCCAGCAGGGATTAGGGCAGAAAATATAAAAGTATAACCTTTTGACTTTTTTATAATACATCCCTTTAATATCTCAAGGAGAATTTAAAATGTTCCTGTTCCTTTTGATTTAGTAAGAAATTTTTCAAATGCACAGAATAAAAAAAATAAGTCTGGAGTGGGTGATCATTTATGTTATGAACACACGGATTGTTCCTAAAATTTTAGAACAATATAACAATGTGGTCCACACAAGTATATTTTTAAATAGAAACAACATCTGAATTCTCTTATTCTAGCAGAAATACAATACATTTAATTAAATGAACAAAAAACAATGTTGTGAAAAGAAAAACAATTTTAAAAGAAATGATTTTATAAATTACGGTCTATTAAAAATACAGTTTATGATTATTTAAAATGAGTCATTGTGGTATCATCATATAGTAATCATGCAAAATATTTTTGCGGCTAAAAGAAAATGCTTTTAAAAAAAAGATGTACAAACTATGCACGCTACAAAAATAAGGAGCATAATATAAAACATTTTTATTTATAGAAGAAATTGTGGCAATTTATACATATTTTCTGCCGCGTTTGCCATTTTTTTTATATGTACAACGATCATTTCGATGCATGTATAAATTTGGCAAAAACATTTTACGAATTCCTATTTACATACTATAATTATAAATAATACATATTATAAAACATACTTTAATCCAATTGTTACGTTCACTAAATCAATCATAAAAAGCAAAATCAAATCAGATCACAAGATAGAAGCACAATACAACATGAAATATTTCGATAAGGGGACGCCAACAAAATGAATGAATCATAAAGGAAGCATTAATCATTGAATAATGATTGAATCAATAATTACTTAATTAATAATTCAAAACATTTATTTATAAAAAAAAGAACAGAAAGCATTCGAAAGAATTCTCGAATTTAGCGCTTAAATACGCCTTCGGATGTAATTTTTTTTTCGCAGTTAAATTTTGATTTTCACCTTCTCGAGATCAATGAATGATTCTTTTTTAATACCGTATCGTACAAAGTCACGATTCATTCTTGTATTGGCGTCTTGCGTTTTACCTTGTCAGGTAATTTTTTAAATAAGAATTTATTGATCTCACCCTCTTTACTAAAATAAATTGATTCTAAGATAGTTTCTTTTTCTCACACTTCAACTAAAATTCTACAATTTGCAGTTTATAATATGACTACAGGAAATTTCATGTATTGCAACTTATATTCTGCCAGTTATTTAAAGTATTATTAAAATGTTTATTTATAGCAGATAATTTTATTTATTCATTTATAATTAGTTAGGTGAATATTATTCAAATTTATATTTCCAAACAGGGAATTCGTTTCAATTTTTATTAACGATTGATTTAAAACATTGTGTTGCTCAATTTGATTGTATTCTATTCTATTGAAAGTAAATATATTTTAAATAATTAATTTCATGCTGAACATGTCATATAAAATTTATTAAAATATGAATACAATTTACGAAATCAAGAATCTGAACTTCCAATGTCTTTATGATATTAGGTCCGTTGCCAATAAGTATCGTAGTTGCATTGATTAAAAAGAAAATATTGCATTGATTAAAAAGAAAATATTGCATTGTTTTCTTTCATTTAGAAAAATGATACTTGTCTATTCTTATGCTGAGAAGTTACACTGTAATAACAATGTTACTATTTACAGAATTTCTTTTTTTTTTCAAATGTTTTATTTAATCTTATATAGTTCCCACATTAAATACAGTTGAGGAAGTATTTGTTATGTAATACTATTTATTTAGTATTATGTTATTTTCTATTTTTTCAATTGGAGCTATACAGAAAATTAATATATATCTTTTCTTTCTATGTTATACTTATTTACTTCATTGCATTCATTACAGAGTATATTTTAAAGAAATTTCACTGGGCGACAAATAGGTTTTTCCCTTTTTTTCACAAACAAATGGTCATGTATTACCACTGCTCCCTTCCTCTGATAACAGAAAACAAAATTTTAAGCATAATGACTGGTTAAAAAACTTCTACACCTAATACTTATCTTTATTACACTTATTTTGCTAGTTAGGAAACTACATATGCATCACTATTTATAGGTAGATAACAATGAAAAAACATTGATTACATTCTCAGTCAAACAAATTTTTGATAGTTCTGTTAGTAAAGGACAAAATCCAATCGACCAAATCTCGATGTCGAATCAAAACTAAGTGAGAAATTTATCATATAAATTCATGTTAAAATGTTAATTACCTTTTATTATATTAAATAAATACCTTTACTTTAATTAATCATTTGATAAAAAAAAAATGCAATGGTATTCAAGTGGTACTGAGCAACTATTAGGTTACCTTTTATTAGTTTATACATTTGACTATTGTTTATAACCAAGATGCATCAGACTAATTTAAAAATTGGAACCTGGAATAAATTCTGAAAAGTAAATTGGACCTTAAGTATTTTTTTATTGAAATAGTACCATAGCTATAGTTTTAGATAGAAATTAGAACTAATCATGCAAACAGATTTTTCTGTTGAATTTAAAAAACATGAAAAACTAGTCAGATGTGAATGTACCAAAACAGTCTTCTATCTTATAGTACATGTTAATATTTCAAAATTCACTAGTACAGTACCAAAGTTAAGTGGCAATCTATGCTCATCTTAGGGATTCTAAAGATATGAAATTCCATGCGTTAGTTTTTGAGGTATGACTATCACTAAAATCATGTTTAACCATGCAAAATACAGCATATAGCAGCACAACCTGTCGGCAATTTACACCATGTAATCAGCTACAATTTATGTCAAAGTTTAACAAAATCTGACGTTTGATGAAAGTCTGTGTATTAGTTTTTAAAATAGAGCTATTGAAAAAATTGTCAAAAAAGCAGCATAACAGCACAACCTTGTAGCCGAATTACACCAAAATATATTCACCATCAATATTTATCAATGTATGTCTGAATCTGATGTTTGATAAAAATTTGTGCAATGAATGTCAGTTTATATCAAGGTCTCTAAAGTTTTGTAAAATTATTTCTTGAGTTAGAGCACGCATAATATTTTTAGCAGGTACACAGACAGACTTACTAATTCACAGATTCACAGACAGACATTTTTAAAAAACCATCAAATCGTGTTCAGGAGCTTCTAAAACGCATAAATTCATTAAAAACTTGAAATTGAATTTTTTCATGAATCCAACACGTTCTTCTTGTAAAGATAAAAGAAAATTAAAGTTACCTTGTTAATTTTTTTAACATGTTTCCAAAATTCCAAATTAGTAATAATTATTATAGTGTCTAAAAATATTTAACTTTTACAAGCTACTGCATTTTGCAGAGAGTGGAACCGCACAAGCAAGCAAATTTTTCTTTTTATATTTTCAAAATCCAAACTGTATCTATTATAAATTTTCAAAATGTCACATCAATAATTACTATAGTTTAAAATTTTTATACAATGTGCTGTCTTATACAAATAGTAGAATTATGCAGTCTAGGAAAATGATTTTGTTCTTTATGTTTTAAAATTTTTATTTTTATTAAAATAAAATAAAGTTTCCAAAATGCTAAATTTTTATAATGTTTCCAAAGTGCTACAATAATAATTATAATCTTTAAGAGGTTTCTTTTTTACAAGTTTCTGCAATGATTAAAAAGATTTAACAAATTCTGGACTATTACAGATTTGGTCATATGAAACCTTTCTCCTTCTTTCTGTGCCCTAGAGAAGTATTACAACAACAAGTCTTGGATCATAAAAAGCTCTTATAATTCCGTTACGAGCGCTGATGTAGTCGTAGAAAAACTTGAGAGTATGCATCAGAAGCAAAGGTACACTAATATCCTGAACGTCATGCCTAGAGTATACGCTATAGATTTAACTAAAAAGTAGAAGGTATGCAGAGCTTCCTAAAAAAATCCAGAAAATATACGATATATACCTCTTTATGGTCTCCACTATACCCTTGATTATGAACAATGAACATCCTTAAGCTTAAGGCTTCTTTTGATTGTTTCTATACTGTTCGTTGGATTTAAGTATTGCATATATGGACACAACTTCTTCTGAGTCAGCACTGTTAGGTTTTAAAGAAATACATGATTGCACCCATTTGTTGAAAACAGAATAAGATTGAGATGACATAAAGTAATAATATAGTTTTGCTATTGATGAGAAGGATTTTCAGCTGCATACAAAGCAATTACATCATCAGGAAATTCGGCAAATATTTTATCAAGAAGTTTCTAAACATCAAAGCACTGTTAATCTGTGTTTGCCTTCTTACATTTAAGAAAACATATATCCCATTGGAAAGAATCATTTGATCCTCTTCCAGTCTTTAGGAAAAAAATTCTTTACAACTCAGTATACTCTCTTTTCTCTCTGCAGACCTACATCTGTTAGTAGAAACAAATGACTTGTTACTATATTAACTTTATATAATATTTATTGTTATATCTGTAATGGTTATCTCGAATAATATTCTTCTTTAGTGCAGCATTTATTTTTCCGAACCGTTCTTCATATTTACCAGAATAACACCAGCCTTCGATAAGAATCAAAGCATTTGTAAAAGATTTTTATTAAAGCAATTCAATATGAATTTTATATTATGCAGTAATGGAAGGCTTTTGACGATCTTTCTGAAGTTTTTCTTAGTGTTTCAGAAGATCTAAGCAGTAGGCAAGTCAGGCATTGTAGACCCTTATCTTTCATCTATAATAGATGAAGTTTTGAAAAGTAGGATTTATGATTCATTACAGAAAATTATTCCATAAGATTTTTTTTTAATTATTCCAAAATTGTACTTAAAAACTAGCGGGAAAATATAAGGCAGTTTGGATTCTTTTTCAGACTTTTTTTTAATTTCTTCAAAGCATAGAGCAGAAACTCTATAAAGTATTTATGCAGATTTTATATTTGATTTCCAGAGCTGATCTTTGATAACAGTTGATTCGTAATAAGAAATAGCTAAGTTGGACCTTTGAGTATTGCACCACACCTAAAGCACATCTCTACCCGATAATTTTTCATGAAAACTTAGAAACCACTGTTCTTGACTGTGTTTGTACTTGCCCTATTTGTAGTTAAGCCTACCACTTACTTTTTTGCAGTCATTCTCTATGACCAAGTTATCAAATGCAATCATGGTAGAATCCATGAAACTTCTGCTCCTCGCTTTAATTATTAAATTTACATCAGGAAAATTGATTTCATTTCTTGTTCTTTGGTACTCAACAGAATTATCTACTTGAATAGCAAAACAATTAGCAGTTTGTAACTGTGCTACTGTGCTTTGTATTACTTTTTATGTTATTTATTTATTTACTACCTGTGATGTTTATTGCTATTTATCATCTCCTGAGTCACAGAATCAGTTCCTGATATTCATCTTTTTTACATTCAAAATTGCCAGCACCATCCATTGTCACTGGGTGAAACTAGTGTTGCCTACCTTCCATGTTATTTTATGCCGTGAGTCATTAAATAAAATTACCTGTTAAAAAAATGTTCGTGCCATTTGAATAAATCTAGAAAATTGTCACTTACCTGGGTACTTATAATCTTGTACTAGTAGTGCCAAACGAAATTATCTGCTACAAATGGGTTATTTTAACCATGTTTGTTCCAAAACAGTCATTTTGTTTTGTCTTCTTATCCGAATTTAATTTCTTTGAGCCATTATCTTTTTCATTCTGAAATTTACAACAGTGCTTGCCTCCCATGATGGTGTACACCCCCTCCCCGTCCTCTCCTCTGAAGTACCTTTTCAGAACATTTTTTAAAACTCGGAATTACTTCCGGAATAGCCATGTTTACATTCTTGTATATCAGTGGCATAGCAAGAGGGGAGGCAATACGCCTTGGGTGTCAACCTCTAAGGGGTGACATCTAATTTCTTTTTGCAAATTTAAGTATTTATATGTATCTTACAAAAGTTTGGAAAAGAATTCTAAAACAAAATGAAAATTTTATTGCAAGACACAACAGAGTTAATTTTTTCTTTTTCTTTTTTTTATGCACCAGAGAACAAAATGCAACTTATCCAACGAATGGTTAACGAAAGCAAAGTTTAAAAGAAAGACCTATCTTCTACATACAGACACTGCATTGACTTACGCAGATTATGGGTTCAGTTATGAGTCTCCCCTGTGATTTTTTTATGCAAAAGCTAAATAAGGAATGGTATGATCATTTGTTGTAATAACATGGAATTGTAATTGAATAAATGTGATGGATGGGGCAGGGAGTGGTGACACCATTTACATCTGCCCCATTGTAGCTACATCACTGTCTTATATGTTTAATTATTAGAAAGTTGGATAATCATATCTTTGATGTGTATTAAATCAAATGATCAAATGTTGTCCTGGGGCAGACAGTTGAATGTGCTAGTCACTCAGCTGCCGAATTCCCCTTGGTAATGTTAAGTCATGGGTGTTTAATGCATTCTTATATTTAACATACTTCCTCAAGGAATTAATATTTTTAAGTTCTTTTTTCAGTGTTCTCATGTTAAAGGATGTCTCTTTCTTAGATCTCAAAATATTTCTGAAATTTATGGTCAATTTAGTATTTTTATGTTTTATAAACAAATGAACTAGAAGTAAAATTTTAACACTTCATAGAAAATTATGCATACATTTTAGAAATATTTTGAAAACTAAGAAAACACACACACACACACACACACAAAAAAAAAAAAAAAAAACTTAAAAGTATTAATATCTTAACAAGACATTTTGAATACAAAATGCATCAAATGCCTAAAGATTTAACATTAGACAAAATAATTTGCACAGATGCAAGAGTGACTAGCACCTTTAATGAAAATTGGTGTTAATTATAGTAAATACAGACTATTGAGTCTAAAGTTCTCAGAAAACAACTCATAGAATGCATCAAATTCTGTAGAATAAATTAGAACTGAATAAAATGGTGTTGCATTTTTTTTTTCATTCCTTTAATCTTATTTTATATTTTATCCCTTCTCACTTTTAAGTTATATTATTTGCATTAAGTAAAGTTACCATGAAATTTGTGAAATAAGTCCCAAGCCTCCCCCCCCCCTTCACCTTTAAATATTTGAAATATTGTCAAAAGTGAGGGGAAATTATTATAAATGAAAATTTCTGGAAAATTTCTTCAATACTAGCTCGTAACATTAATCTCTGTTCACAAAAAATAATTGGTACATGATAAGACACATTTCACAATTTTTTTAAATAAAAAGTGTTTTTGAAGACTTTTAAAATAAATGAAAAAGAAAAACTATTCAAATATCATTTCATGAAAGTGTTTGCAAGCTTGAATTGTTTGAGTGCAAGAAAAAAAAATATTTAGGTGAACACAAACAAACAAACAAATATTTGAAAGAAGAAATGAAAAGAAAAGTATGTTTTTTTTCTTATCATAAATGATGCTATCTCCATTGATAAATGACTAATATTATTCAAATTTTCAGCTACTTGAATTAGATGCGACATTTACAATAAGCCATTATTGGTATTAATCTCAACTTAATACAGACAAATTCAGCTTATGAGCAATGCAATGATCTAAGATTAAATATTCAAGGAAAACTTGATCAAAATTTAAATAAATATCTCGTGTTTAATCCAAAAAATCATAACCCAAACTATATTTAAATAAATAGATAAATCAAAATGCCACTCAAAATGAATATTTTCATAATACTTTCAGCTTTAAATGTCAAAATATTAGCTAATATAAAAGTTGTGACGCATGAAATTTTATTGCTATCACATGATCAAAACACAAGTTGAAGAATTTTTAGTAAAGAGTACCCAAAGAAACCGATCTTACCATTAATTTACTTTAGGAAAGAAGATGGAACACTATGTTTATATTTTAAAAATTTGATATTATTAGAATCAGAGGGAGACACTACACATATTATGCGTTTGGTCATTATTTTCCTTAAGCAACAAAGAAGTAAAAGAGACGCCATACGAGTAAAGGAGACGCCAACGTAGTGAATGAATCACCAACTATACTGAATAATGAATAAGTCAAACGGATACGATTCATAAGAGTTATTGTTCCATAAAAAATTATTACTTAAAGAGTTTAATCAAGAAAACTTTATTCAAACCTCTCAACATTTATTCAATGTTTAGCAAAGTTGTTTTTTGAATTCAGCCTCTTTTGTAAAAGAATGGAAGTGCACTTTAATCGATCCCAACATTTATAAAAATTGGCTATACAACAATGAGCTTAACTATTAAATTAATATCATTGCAACAAACAGAGAGAAATAATTAATTGTGCATGTAAGAAAACGTAGATTATAATTTTCTTTTAATAGAAAACTATCAAAAAATAGACAGTTTGCGCTTTATTTGCGATGAATTAATTCAATGAATGATTTACTGCATTAACTCATGATTCATTCATTGCATTGGCGTCGTGTTATATTTAATAGATGTAAGAATAACTTTTACTCTATTTTACCATTATTTTACTATTATTTTACTGCATCTAAGGTCCTATTATCCCTTTCACCTGTTTATAATATTAGGTAGATTTTAAAACATCAATTTATTGATCCCACTCACCTTTATAAGAATATGTTTGTAGTAACATATTTTATATATAGTATTGGTTACTCTTGCACTAAAAATGTTGCAATTTTGTTTTTTGATCATAAGAGTGCACGAATTTTTCTCGCAAATTTCATCTTTGTCGATATCTTATTTAAAGATCTGCAATTTTTGTTTTTCTAATTGATTTGAGTTTTGATATAGTTTTTATTGAAACGTTTAACTTTAAAACACTCTGTTGCTCTAAGAGTGAATTTGGCTGTATTCTGCTCAAATAAAATGAAATATTTTTAAACAGTTGATTGCACACTAAGTGCACTTAATATAAAGTTTAACTCTAGCATGTTAAAGCTGCTTTAAAAGAAATGAGAACCTGAATTTTGAAATTCCAGTCTCTTCCTAATGTTATGTGGGTTCTCAGGTAAACACTGGGGCTATACTGGTGAAAAAGAAAAAAAACATTTTTGTTTGTACAGTCAAAGATAGATAATCTGCAATTTTCTATAATTTGCATTACTTTACGAATGTAAACAGTTAAGAAATTTACAAATTCGTGATCCAAACATAATTTTTAAAATTAAATAAAAAAAAATTGAAAAAAATCATATTTAAAAACTATTTTTTTAATAAAACTCTTTTATTTTATTAATAGTAAAAAAACAAACTGTATTATGGAAAATATGTAATTATTTTTATTTAAATTCACATACATACATATTTTTTAATAAAATAACTTTAAAAAGGCATTTTTTGAGATAGTTTCTTAAATTAATTATTAGATTTCATGTTTATCTTTTCATATTATACTGATTATTGAATGAAAATTCTGTCTAGAAATAATAAAATGATGTATAATCCATAATACTCTATAATCCAAAATATTCCATAATCTGCACAACCTTCAGACTTAAACTGTGCAGATTATAGAACTTAGACCATAGTTAGATCACAGCATTTTCCCCCCTAGAATTTAATTCCTTTAAAGACTTACTCTAACAAATGTAAGATAGATTTTTCTTTTTTTTTTTCTTTTTTTTTTTTTTTTTTGTAATTAATTTAGATTTATTAGAAATTAATGATTTTCTATTGACAGATAACAATGACAACAGTGAAAATAATAAAGTAAATGTCAATTCATCAATAAATGTAAAGTTGAGATATGTTAGTTATTAAGGGCTATATGTCCGCATTTAGCAGAAACCTTAATTTTCCTGTATGACTTAGAGTTACAGCAAATTATGACTTTGATGTAACTTTTTCTTGACCATTTTTAAAATGCATCCACCTCTTTCCACACCACCAAAAAAAGAAAAAAAAAAACTCTCAATACAACACTAAATTTTCTGGCACATTATGTACAAATCTTGAATAGCTAAGTCTTTATCCTCCTTATAAGAATTAGTGCTAATAATATATAATTTTTAAAATTCATCTTCTTCTCTCCCCCCCCCCCCCCAAATAAAAAGAACATGCAATGCAACACTAAATTTTTTGGCACACAGTGTTGAATTCAGGGATTGCCCTGGGAGGACATTCCCTTTTGGAACAGTAAAATGTATCCCCTTGGAAAATTCAAGATTTTGGGTTTTCAGTGGTCAAAAAGGGCAATTTCCCCCTGGAACTCTATAATGCCTCCCCCCCCCCTCTCGGAGCTACAAAAGTCCCTCCTAAAGAAAAGCGAAGGAATTTAACAATGCTGGCACATTATGTACAAATCTTGAATAGCTAAATCTTTATCCTCCTTTCTCACAAATGTAATACAGTAGACTCTCTCAAATCTGCAATCCTAAAATCCACAACAATCCTGAAATCCTAAAATCTGCACATAATTTATGAATGTAAACAATGAAACATGCAGTTCAGATATTGGGATAAAATTGGACTTTTTTAGTTTTATATCAATTTCATACATATTTCTATTTGTAATTTTTGTTATTAATTACTGATTTTGTGTTTTTTTCTTGAAGTAAAGAATAAATTTATTTCTGAAAAAAATTCAAGATATCACTGATAATCACAATTTTCTTACCAAATAATATCTCTGTATTAATGAAGCATTTTTATCTATTAAGTGTGGCTAAACCTGAAATAAAACTTCCTTATTTTATAATTTTGATGTAAATTTATGATGCAAGTTTAATTGATAATTTAGGAAAAATAAATTTCATCTTTATAATGAATACTTAGTCATATATTATTAATTGTTAACTTGACCTTTTCATGATTTTAAAATTTATCTAAATTGTTATTTTTTTTTAATTCATTATAAATTTGATTGCATTGTGAATTACATCCAAAGTACTATTTTAAAAATGCAAACAAAGCAATGACCAGAAATTTGCAGAATTCTAAAATCCGCACAACCTCTGATCCCAAACTGTGTGGATTTGAGGGAGTCTGCTGTATGACAAGAATTAGTGCTAATAATATATCATAAATATGAATAACATAATCATAAACAAATGAATGCATTGAAACCTTTAAAAAAATGGTTTATCTAGATTTTGTTTATGTAACCATTAACTTCACTAATAAGAGAAAGAAAGAAAAAAAATATTTTACTTACTTGAATTCGTATAATACTGCAAGATGCACATTTATTCAAATACATTTAAATATCTTAGTTTTTACTTTGAAAGTATGAAAAATATTTTTAAATAAATATTTTTTCTTTCATTTTCGATCTAATTAAACCAATAGTTACATCATAAAAATCTATTTTTTTTTCCTTGCAAAATTTAATACATTCATTTAATTATTATTCAGACAGATTTAACAATAGAATTATGAAATAT
>CAXHSM010001491.1:1734571-1750575 GCA_964019185.1 Maratus speculifer
TTGGCTTTTCTTATTTTAAAAACTAGTTTGATGGAAATATTTTTTACATGTATGTTTTTATGCTATTTTGATAACGGTTACGTTATCTTTTGCTGTATTTCTATTTATTTTTATTAAATTTAGCATAAATATAAAAATTTTATCAGTTGCTTGTCAAAGTTTATAAACACGTTTTGATACAAGTCGATGTTAAAGCCAAACTTAATAATCATCGAGTGAGACATCTGAAAATTGAGTACAATAATTATTGAAAGACCCTATTATCTAAGCCCCACCAGTGGCCGAGAGGATCTGACCTCCCAATTGGTAGACGGTAGGTGCTGAGTTCGAACCCAATCGCGACCGTCGGCCAAACCGTTCGGAGTTTTCATGGTTTTCTACGAACCTTGTGTAAATACGAGTTAGGTTCCCTTAGAAGAGCCTCCACGACGGACACCCCCCACCCGGGCCTAGATTCCTAGAGTAGATAATCGACCGACACAAAATAAACCAAATCCTACTATCATTTTCGCATACCGCTTTTTTTAAACCTTCGGGTAGTGAGCCCTTTGCTAATTTAATAAATCTTTTACCACCAGTTTTTTAGAACAAAAAATTTTCTGTAATAAAATCACGAAAAGGCTCTGATTAAATAAGGTAAACTTTACAAATAAAAATAAGAGGGGAGAATAATGAAAAATTCTGAGCACCATAAGAAGCACGTATATCGATCCCTCGTTCCCAAAGGATTAAGAAATAAGTGGCGAATCGCGAATCTAGATGTGTGATTTTTGGTTTTTGTAAATGTTCAATTTGTTAAACTACTGATATAAAAATTATGCTTCTTTGGGAAGTACTGGGAATAAAGCAATTTTTCTAAGATTTAAGTTTTCTTTATTTTACATCTTTCTTTATAATTTAATAAGAATAACTTCTTTAGAGGAATTTTTTTTATTTCATTAAATCATTTTGTAATATTTCTTTCTATATAACAAAACTTTTTTAAATAAATAAATTAATTAACAACTTATTAACAATAAAAAAAACCAATTCTGGTTTAAAAAGATAACAGAACTTTTCTTAAAATATATTTGTAGCCCTTTAAATATATTGCTTTCACTTTTATTCTAAGAGTTTTAGTTGTTTTATCAGTTTTATTTATTTGTTATGGTTATGATATCATTTTCTATGCTTTTTTTTATTAAATCGATCTGACACATAATTCTCCAATGAGTTATGACTTGGGTGTGTTTTACGAAAATAGAAGATGTATTATTATTTTTTATGATTTTAACAGGTATGAGTATTGTTATGAGTTCTAAAAATTTAGTTATTGCGGAGATTTTAAATAATACAGCATGGCAGCGCTAACTACTGCACGGTTTATACCAAACTGTAGAAAACATTAATTGATGTCAGTGAAGAAGATAATCAGAAGTTTGATGAAATTCCCGTGCATTAGTTCTGGAGATCGTTGAAGAATGCCAATAGTAGCTCCACCTGTTGAGAGATATACACCAAAAACTAATCAGCGCCATTTTATACCAGTGATTAATTGAAAATAAACTTTTATGAAATTCTGTGAATTATTTCTTTAGAAAGAGTGCCCAGAAAATTTGTGTCGCAAGCAGAGTCACATATTTATGGACAAACATTTTCTAAAAATGTTTTTTTGGTATCTCTGACCCCCCCCCCCCCAAAAAAAAAAAAAAAAAAAAATGTAAATCTTTTGAAAACTGAAAGTCGAAAATTTTCACGAATGTAATATTTTATTATTGTAAAGATCGAAGGAAGTAAAATGAAGAATTAACTACTGTGGGCCATCATTTGAGCTATAATGTGCCATTACGAATGTAAAAATGGACATTACTGATGTTTTTGTACTTTTTAGTATAACAAATTTTCCGAAGCTATAAATTTGTATTTTGTTGATTTTCTGGACTGAAAAAGCTCGTTTTATCTTTTGTTTTATTTTATTATAATCATCATCCTGACAAAAATGCGCATGAAATCATAATTTTATATAAAAGCCGAAAATTTGTCCTCAATCGGACCATCACTGGTAGTTTTACCTGATTTCTTTTATCTTTCAGCAGAGGCGTCGCCATGGGGAGGGGCGGGGTATGGGGGAGTCTCCCCCCGATATGTGTGAAGTTGGGGAATTTGAGCTTAGAGTTGGAAAAATCTAGATTTCTTGAAGACTTTCTTTTTTTTAATAATTGTAAAAAATATATGAACTTTTTATTCTTTCGCCGACTATGGTTTAGCAAACAAGTTAAATTATCAAAAGAAATCAACCAGACTCAATTTGTCATTGTATTTCTCTGTTCTATGAAGACATCATACACTTATTAGACCTAAATGTCTCTGCTCCTGTGGATCAATATCTGACTCTAAACAGCCTTCTCCCCTCCTTTATTTCCTTCAAAACTTTGTTCAATTCTGAAAAATTTCAAATTATAGTCCGTGACTTTTATGTTATTTTCGTATGAAAAGCTATAATGGCTCATATACTAGAAGTCGGTCCGGACCTGGGCTTGGTCCAAGGTACTGGCATGGCCCGTGAACCGATGAGGCAAAATGAAAGGCAAACTTTCATACAAAGTGCGTCCACCAGTCTGATATAAAAATTTAAAAGAAACATATAAAATTTGAATTATTTTCAATAAATATGAGTTTCACAGGAATACGTATAAATGTGCTGCATGAGCCGATTTTATTTTGGCAACATTAATACATAAATATATTACGTCCAATATGTAGAGAACGTCATCGGATAGTTAATCATGTTTGAGCCTGAGCTTAGCTTTTTTTGCAGACTCGGACAGTAGCACTTTTCAGAATTTTCTTGGGGGGGGGGGCAAAGTTTTCTTTGATGGCAGTAGTGTAGTAAAGCGTGGAGTAATCAAGCGTCAGTTTATTACCCTCCCCCCTTTTAATCCCCAAACTTGAAAAATTATCGAATCATAGATGCAAAAACAGTAAAAATTTCGAATATGAAGTCGCAAAGAACTGATGAAATCTTTCCCTTTAGACATTCTTTTATATTTGGAGGGAAATTTTCAAGCTATTTTTTCGTCAGGAGTATGTAAAGAGACACTGTGCAACATCAATTATCCTACGGGGGGCGGGGGATTTCCCTCGCATCGCCAGGTCCCTCAAAATGGATTTCCAGATTGTTTAATATATTGTTCATAGTCATATAATAACATCTTCATTAATCTCACACATTTTCTTCCGGAAGTTTTTTTCTTGTAACAGAAGCTGCGATCAAAAATATCTGTTCTCTTGGGGGGGGGGGTTATGTCCCACCTGCCCTCCCCCAAATGGCGCCTCTGGACTCGGGCTAGGTCGAGGTAAGGATTATTTTTTTCTGCATAGTTGAGTCGGGCCGGAACTGGACTTGGTTGTTCTTGGCATGTGTCAGGCAGACAGTTTTGCTTTGCAAATAATAATAATAATGATGATAAAGAACTTCTGGTAAGGGAATCATCGGAAATATACCTTGAGGTGGTTCTCAAATTCCCTGTTGAATAACACAAAACTTTCTGAAACATTTTCTGACTCATTTTTAAAAGAAAAGGCATAACATCGATAGACCTGAAGTGATTGGATTGAAACAATTTGGAATTGAATAGCCTTTTTAATTTTTCGATAAATAAATTATTTATCCAAATACAGGCGATTATTGTCACATAATGACAGGTTTTTCTTCTTTTCTTGCTATGACGTTTTGAAAATCGAATCAAAAACCAATATTTGACAGCATTTTCTGAAATATCTTTTGCTTTCATTCCAAAAAAAAGAAAGGGCCATTCGATAACATTTTTTTTCCAAATAATAACATCTGCCAATTTTATGCGTTTCCGAAAAGAAGCGAATTTAGAAATGCGCAAGAAAATAATTATTTTCGATTCTTTTTATCAGCATTCTTTAGAAGAATCTTAATTGTGCGTTAAGAAAAATCGGAATTTTTTGTAGAAATCAAATTGGGTCGGATCGGGCCTGTTTTAGTTGTTTTTTTAAACAACCTGGGCCTGTTTTCAAATATTTTTTGTTCAGGCCGGCCCGTGAACTGTGAAAATATAGATCCGGTAGGTCTGGCTCGAGCCAAAGTTTTAATTTTAATATCGGTCCACGCTGGGCCGAAATAGCTTATATGTGGCCGGGGCCGTGCTCTGATATGGAAATTCTAGCTGGAAAAGACATATATAGCAAGGACAGTAAACAAAAAAGGGCAAATTTTAAACTAATGATGGTTGATGAAACAAAAAATCAGAACTATTATTAAATTTTAAAGTAATAATTACTGTATTAAACACCCCTCTTCTTGACCCTAGGGCACCTCGGCCCTAGGGTCAAGAACACAAGGAAGGGCACTATATTCCCAGACGATACTTCATGAATTATTTAGAAACAGAGTTAAGTTCCAGATTTAGATTAATGTAACTAATTATCATTTTTATAATTATTACAAAAACATATATTCACATGGTAAAGTAGATCGAAAGGCGGATATTGAAATTTTTTAATTTAACAAGGCTTATAAAATTTTAATGTAATATGGATTAATAAAATATAAAATAATATAAAATTTGTACGTTTTTGCCATATTAAAAAAACATCGTATTTTAAAAAAAAAATCAAAATTTGTCCTTATTTTTTTTTCTCTTGTTTTCAAGTGCATTGGAAATTTTTAAAATGAGATTGAATATGAGGAAGTAAACAAATCATTCAAACGCATTTTACCAATTTTTATTAACGTGGAAAAATTACATCAGATCTTTCTTCTCTTCTGAGAAACAATAAGAATTTAGAAGATCTTGAAACTAAGTAATTTAATCACAACAAGTAATGATATCATAGTCAAATGAAACGCATTTTCTTTATACAGAATCCTGATGAGAAAAGCAGAATTTTAAAACCCATTTAGCAAGTTTATTTACTTTTTAATATCTCATCAGAACTATTATTAAATTTTAAAATAATAATTACTGTATTAAACCCGTAATTATTTTTATTTTCAATAGTACGTCTTAAAAACAGTTACTTTCAGCTTAAAAGTTTATAAAAAAGACAGTATTAACACATTCGCTGACAATTAAGAAATTACTCGCAGTCGGTAAACTGGCTTTCCTTCCCAGCTATGAGATAACTCGTTACTGATATCCTTATCTAAATTGCCGATTACGAGTATTGCCTTTAAAAAAAAGCATTGTTTAGCTGTTTGAGACACAGAAAGAAACTATACAATACATTTGGCGCACTGAAATAAATCATTTATTTCTCAAAACTTAAACAGCGAACGTGTTAAAATAAAAGAACTTCATTGTGAGAAATTATTTTTAACAAGTCTTTTAACTCAAATATTCTCAATCATAACGCTAATTTTACAGACTTATAAATCTATATTGTGTCAAAAAAATAGAGAATTGCAAAGTTTTTTAGACAATATAAAGATAAAGTCAAATAAATATAAAATATGGTTTGGCAAAAGTGATTTTGAAGACCCTTACTTGCTATTTACTAGTTAAAAAAAAAATTGGTTGCTCGTTGTTTCATTTTAGTCTCTCTAATATTTTAAATAAAATTTTGTTTTAATACTAGAATTTGCTAATTAAAAGTTTCTAAATACAAGAAGTATAAAAATTAGTTAATCGGAATTAAAAAATTATGGGAGCAAAAATAAGATAGCTCTTTTGCGATTTTTTTAATATCTCGCATAAATTGGCTCAATAGTACAGAATGAGCTTAAGTTTTCTTAAAATAGTCTTTTAAGCGAAATTCTTGATACATATTTCACACCAAACAATTCTCCCCAGTATGTACTAAAAGATGTCTGTTTAAATTACACTTCAGAGAAAATTTCTTGTTGCATGTCTCACAAACAAAAGGTTTTTCTCCAGTATGTATTAAGAGATGCCTGCTTAAACTACCCTTTTCAGAAAATTTCTTGTTGCAGATTTCACATACAAAAGGTTTCACACCTGTATGAATTAACAGATGTGCTCTTAAGTGGCCCATTTGAGAGAATTTCTTGTTGCATATTCCACAGACAAAGGTTTTCTCAGCAGTATGTATTAAAAGATGTCTGCTTAAACTACACTTCTGGGAGAATTTTTTGTCACATATCTCACACACAAAAGTTTTTTCATCAGTATGAATTGACAGATGTGTGTTTAAATAGCTCTTTCGAGAGAATTTCTTGTTACATATCTCACACAGAAACTTTTTCTCAGCAGTATGTATTAAAAGATGTCTGCTTAAACTACACTTATGGGAGAATTTTTTGTCACATATCTCACACACAAATGTTTTTTCATCAGTATGAATTGACAGATGTGTGTTTAAATCGCTCTTTCGAGAGAATTTCTTGTTACATATCTCACAGAGAAACTTTTTCTCACCAGTATGTATCAACAGATGACTGCTTAAACGAGACTTCACAGCGAATTTCTTGTTGCATGTCTCACAAACAAAAGGTCTCTCACCAGTATGAGTTAACAGATGTGTGCTTAAACTACTCTTTTGAGAAAATTTCCTGCTGCATATTTCACATACATATTGTTTCTCGCCAGTATGAATTAATAGATGTGTGCTTAAATTGCTCTTTTTAGAGAATTTCTTGTTGCATATTTCACAAACAAAAGTTTTCTCACCAGTATGAATTAAGAGGTGTGTGCTTAAACTACTCATTTGAGAGAATTTCTTGTTACATATCTCACACACAAAAGGTTTGTCACCAGTATGAATTAAGAGGTGTGTGCTTAAACTACTCATTTGAGAGAATTTTTTGTTGCACATCTCACACCCAAAAGGTTTGTTACCAGTATGAATTAAGATGTGTGTGTTTAAATTACTCTTTTGAGAAAATTTCCTGTTGCATATCTCACACACAAAAGGTTTCTCACCAGTATGAATTAAGAGGTGTTTGCTTAAATATCTTTTTCTCGAAAATTCTTTGCTGCATATCTCACAAACAAACAGTTTTCCATGCTGTGAGTCAGAACGTACTTTTCCCAAAACCTCTTGTAAAGAAATATTTTGCTGCATATTGCACACTTTAAAGACAATTTTGAGTGATGTGAAGTGCATCTACATGCATAGCTTTTTGCATCTGCAATAAATAAATATATAAATCTACCAACTTTGAAAATGCATGAAAAAGTAATTTACAAAAAATAAATGCATTATGAAATGTTAAATTAATGCAAGAAAATGAATTGAAATAGACTCCCAAATACACGATGCTCGCAAAATCAATGTCGGCCAGAATAATTTTACTATTGCAAAAAGATTCTCACTATAACCAAATATGAATAAATAAAGCAAATAATTGGCACTATAAAAAAAAAAACCTCATCATAAATAAAATATTATTAATAAAAATTTAGAAATTAATGTTATAAATTGAGACAAAGTCAAATATTTATGAATAAAACATTTATAAATAAAGAATAAAGCAAACTTATGCAGAAAATTTTATAATTTCATGTCGTCTATGAAAATAATATTACATTGTATAAGCAATGTGGATGAAAAAATTTATTTTTACAACAAGGGGAACTATGATAATTTAGAAGCATTTGGTCAATCTTCTTCAAGATTTAAGAATTTTTTACACTAATATAAATGATTATTGAGGAAAACATATTGCATTATTAATACAATCTACATTGTATAGCAATAATTTAGTCATTGATTAGTATTTTAACAATGTTTGATGCTGTATATAATAAATAAGAAACTATATTTATTTTTAAGTTTTAAAAAACATTTATAGGTGTGTCTATGTAAGTTGGATAAGAAACTGAATTAAGAGTATATCACTAAATGGATTTAAAACAGAGCTGCTCATAACACAGTCTATAGAATAAAAAATATGCACATTCAATATTATGTGTGCTGTATTGACACTATTCAAGGGAAATATGGATACATCCCCTTATCTTTATGGAAACAATGGATACTGAGCTTACTCTATAAACGATATTTTTTAGAAATTTCAATCTATGCTTTTGAGACTTTCAGAAATGTTACCCTATTTATTGAGCTAACACATTATGTAAATTATATTTTGATTGCTTTCATGAATGCACAATACAAAATTATCTAGTAAATCTACTCATTATTCTTGCAGTTTTTATTATTTTTTAATTTTGATTATAGGATATTATGTAGAATATTGTTTGTCATATTTTCTGAAAAGAACATTTTTTTATATTAAGAATTTTGCAAATTATCAGAAAAAAACTTGGCAAAATTTGAAACTCTTTTTAAAAAAAAACCTTAATTTCTCTTCGAGTGTACATGTTAATCTCATAAAAATGTATACACTTTATTAAAATAAGACACTTAATCATAATCTACAGTTTTAATGCTTTTGCTACATTAGTTTTGACAGGGTTAACCAAAAGATATTTATTTTTTACAATTTGTTGACGGTCTCTTAAGGTGTTTAAGAAAAAAATCGTTACGGAACCATATGAACTATACCACTCTGTTTATACGCCAGGCGTTTCCTCACGTATTTTTCTAGATAGTCAACAAAATGTCGAAAATCAAAAGTGGCCGGTCCCCTTTGACCATATAGTGTGTATAAATATCTATATATATAGTAGACTGCTTGAAATCCGCACAGTTTGGGACTAGAGGTTGTGCGGATTTTAGAATTTTTAGATTTCAGGTCATTGATTTGTTTGCATGTTTTAAACAGTAATTTTAATGTAATTAATGATGCAAACAAAATTATAATGAATGCTTATAATATAATAAAATATAAAACTAAATAATGAACTGAAATAATAAAAATTTAGATAATTTTTTAAATGGTTAAAATATTAAATGCAAAGTTCAAGTTAATAATCAATAATGTATGAATAAATATTCATTATAAAGATGAAATGCATTTCCCATAAATTATTCAATGAAACTAGCTTCATATACATATAGTATTGCTAATTCCCATCAAAATCATAAAAAAGGAAGTTTTATTTTAAGTTTAGCCAAACTTAATAACCGAAAAAGCTTGATTAATACAGAAATATATTTGGTACGAAGATTGTAATTGCGAATAATATCAGCAGTATCATGAATCTTTCAGAAAAAAATTTGTCCTTCCTTGAAAAAATATGAATTCAGTAATATTAACAAAAATTACAAATTAAAATAAATAAGGAATTGATATAAAACAAAAAAAAAGTCAAATTTTGTCCCTGTATCTGACATGAATATTTCATTGTTTACATCCATAAATTATATGCGGATTTCAGAGAGTTGTGGAATAAGGATTGCATATTTGAGGGAGTCTACTGTAGACATACATGCACACATTTGGACATAGAATGGTTTTGTGGTCTGGGAGTCATTATCGGTGAAGCTATACCAAATTTTTTTTAGTGCTTTCCATCGGATGACTGCAATAGATAGCTTTTTATTTTTTTTAATGAAAGTACCTAAAATGTTAAAAATCATCTAAATGAAATTCATTTATTAATGAATTTATACATTACAAATCAATTTATTCAATTTACTTTAACCAATAAAATCTTAGCAATGTTGTCATGTATTACTTACCTTTTATTAACAAAACACAATTATGCTACATCTTTACACTTAAAATAAAACATGTGCATTAAATTGAATGGCATTGCTGAAGATTTAATAACATTAAATTTAATAGAAATCAATAAATAATTGATAAAAATATCACAACAAAGTTTGTTACAGTCAGAGATCTATAATCCGCACAAGTTGGGCCCAAAGGTTGTGTGGATTATGGAATATTGCGGATTATAGAGAATAATGGATTATGCATCATTTTATTATTCTTAGACAGCATTTTAATTCTATAATCAGTATAATATGGAAAGATAAATATGAAATCTAGTAATTAATTTAATAAGTAATCTTAAAAAATGCATTTTTAAAGTTATTTTATTTTTAAAAAATGATATATACGTACATTTAAATAACAATAATTGCATTTATTGTTTAATTAGAATAATTACAATTTAGCGCTATGTGGGATCTTTCAGCTGCTAAAGAACTTGAATCATCATTACTACGCTTTCCTTTATTCATTTTGCACCTTGCATATTCATTAGAGTAAAAAGTAAAATCAATACTAGACGACACTTGAGCCGTTATTCATAAACATCAACTTATCAACTGTGCTTGTTGCTAAATTAAGAGCGTAAAGAGAATGAAAAAAAAGCCGGAGCTTTCCAACTGAAGCTTAGTTTTTTGAAAGATCTGATCTTGAGAAATCAATCAGAGTTCACCTGTAGTTGAAGGTTCCCGTTTACCTTTCGTGAAGTTGGCGAAACCTCTGCAATCGATGATTATGATTGGCTACATTGATTCGACCTTCCCAACCCATAACATCTAGTTATCAGGTGGTGCTGCTAGAACGCGCAACAAGCACACAAAATGAAGCGTTTTCATTGGCCTGCTTTGAAATCACATCACTCATCATTCTCATCTCATCTTCATCACTCTCCTGAACTTACACAAACTGAAATAGCTACGACTGAAAGGTCGGCATTTCAAACGCTCACTAAGCTTAGGTGCGCTCCGTAATACAGTTTAGTTTTTTACTGTTAATAAAATAAAAGAACAATTAAAAAAAAAAATACATGCTTTATTATGATTTTCATTATTTTTTTTATTATTTGTTTTAAAAAACATTTTTGGATCACGGATTTGTAAATTTTATTAACTGTTTCATAAAGTAACACGGATTATAGAAAATTGTGGATTATGGGTCCACAGATTATAGATCCTCCACTGTATTTAATTTTTTTTTTAAACTATATACATATTACAATTGCTTCCATACCTGCTAGCAATACTCACCTAGAAAAATTTATCTAAATTTTGACGAAAGAAAATTTTTAAAGGAATTATTATATTACCGTATTTTCGGGCGTAAGCGCCGCGGCGCATACGAGTTTAAAAGTTAAAATTATGCTTACTGCGGCGCTTCTGCCGGGGCGGTGGATACGATGTATTTTTTTTTCCCTTGCAGCAGGTATTCATTACAGAGGTGATACTGATCGGAATTTTTCTGAAAATTGTGAAAAGTCAATCATCAGGAAGAAGATTGCGAAAGAAATGCGAAGCATAAAAAATATCGCGAAATTCGACAAATGATAGCCTAATTTCTGTCAATCATTTGCAGAAAAAGCAAGAATATTATCAAAGGATAGGGAGGAAAAAACACGAATTTTATCAAAGGTTCGCGGGAAAAGCGCGAATATGAAAAAGAAAAAATGTGCATTTCATGAACGGATTACTCGAAAATTTACAATTTTATTATCGTAAAATCCGCCCTTCCAAATCAAACGCCAGTCCCCACTATAAAAAAAACGCTAATTTCGCCAAAGAATCACGAAAAATTTATTGAAAGGATCGGAAAAAAATCACGAATTTCGCGGAAGTATCGTTAAAAAACCCACATTTCGGCGAAAGATTGCAGTAAAAACGCGAAATATGTTAAAAAATTTCTAACAAACTCAAATTATGTCAAAAGACTGAGCAAAATCGTGAATTTCTCAAGGGACGGCAAAAAGAACGCCCAAAAGAATTGTCAAAAAAATTGTTAGAAAAAAGCAAATATGTCGTATCAATAAATAAACGGTAAAAAAAAGAAAAGAAACAAGATAAATTCAGGCGAAAAAACGCAGAAAAAAGGAGAAATTTGAAAAAAAGCATGAAATCTATTAAAAAATCTCGAAAAAACGAACATTTCATCATAGATTCTTGATTCATTCATTTCATCATGATTTATTTCGTTCTCAAAGGCGAATGAGAACAGAATTGAATCATGATGAAATGAATGGATCATGAATCTTTGATGAAGTGTGTTTTTTCGAGATTTTTAATAGATTTCATTCTTTTTATGCTTTTTTTCTTTTCTTTTCTTTTTTTTTTTTTTTAAACGAATATCACATTTTTTCAAGTATCGCGAAAAAACTGCAAATTCGTCGAATATCGCGATAAAGCCCTGCAAATTTCGTCAAATATCGCGATAAAACCCTGCAAACCTCGTTACAAACTATAGAAAACGTACTAAAAAATCGCGAAAAAAAGGCAGCACGAATTCAGATTTAATTTTATCATAAAAAATATACTAAATTTAAAATTGGATTTATATTACAAATGTTAAAAAAAACGCAAAAAATCACTGAATATAAAGCACTTTTTAACATTTTGATGTATTTTCGTAAGTGCGGCGCATACGACGGTGCGGCGCTTCTGATGAATATTTGTTTTATTTTAATGCATTTTCGGAGGTGCGGCGCTTACGGTGTGTGCGGCGCATACGCCCGAAATTACGGTAATTTGTAATTAATTATAAAGAATTAACTACAATAAAAAATATCCAACTTATATTGGTTTATGTAAGTCTTAAAAGAATTAAATTCTTTGAATTATTATATTAATTTGTGATTAATTATAAAGAACTAACTAAAAAAAAGAAAAAGTCAACTTATATTGTTTGAAGTAAGTCTTAAAAGAATTAAATTCTTAAATAAAGTTATCAAAATACTATTTTCAAAAGCTCCAATTATTTGAATTACAGTTAAACCTCGTTAACATGAACACGCTTAGTGTGAATTACTTTTAACATGAGTTGTATTCACAGTCTGCTATAAAGATGAATACAAAGATTTGATACTGATAACATAAATTACTGTTAACATGAACAAAATTTTGATCCCCTTGAGGTTCATGTTAAAGAGGTTCGACTGTATTGAAAAATTATACTTTATTGTTATAAAAAAATTCAGAAATATATAATCAAAAACGTTATTTATGAATAAGTTATCAATTGAGTCTTGTATGCTTGATATTATGAAATGAAAAATAAGCAAAAATTTTTCTTACTTTTACACACATAAATTTTTCCCCGTGAAATCTAAATCCACTATCCTTTTCATCATCTCAAATTTTGCAAATGCTTTTCTCAAAATTGTACTCACCATTTAAAAGCTACTTCAATGTGCAATTGTTAATTAATAAATAACTAATTAATAATAAATAAACTTTCAAATTTGAAATCGCATTTGTCAGCTACAACTTGGAATGCAAACATTCAAACTATTGACTTGTACCTGTAATCTCTGTAGCAGTAAGTAAAAATCTCAGAAATTCTTGTCTTTTAGATACACTTGTGATGAAAATATTCACTTTTATTAAAAAAAATGATTTATTTATTTTATTTTTTTTTATTTTTTTTTTTAATATGACATCCTTTTTTTTAATTCACTAAAGCATTTTACCTTGTGTCTCAAACACAGTATTGGCAGAGTGAAAAAGTATTGAACAGTAATATCTTCATGAAGGAAATTGAAATTGCCTCTTTTTAAAAGCATGATGCCATTATCTGTTCATATTATTTAAAAAAATTACTTTTAGTTATAATGATAAAATGGCATTATAAAAAATATAATCAATAAAAAAAAATTCATTTACTACTCTAAAGCACAGGAATTAATCCAATTGCTACCATACTGCAGAAATCTCATAATTTTTTGTGCGATTTTTGTTTGTGACACGACTATATCTCTTCACCAAAGAATTTTTGTTTCTTTTTTAGAGATCTGACATGAAATAATATTTTTCTTTGGGTTAACAAACATTAATTTAAGATTTGTAAATTCAATTACAAAAATATTTTGATTTTTTTTTATATATATAAATTTCCCATTTCTTGATAGCTAAAACTGAATCCTATACTTTCTCTTTTTTAAGCTTTTTGAAGTGTATTTAAAAAATTGTTTCTGTTTTCAATTAGTTTATTTTCAATATTGTTTTAAGTGAAAGAAAAACACTTTTAATACAGTCAAGGATCGATAATCAGTGCATCCGTAAACCGCAATTTTCTATAATATGTGTTACTTTACAAATGTAATCAATGAAATAAAAAATAAAAAAATATACAAATTTGAAAAAAAATTTTAAACAAAAGATAAAAAAAATCATAATAAAACATTTACTTTTTAAATATAACTCTTTTATTTTATTAACAGTAAAAAACAAATTGTATTACAGAACATATGTAATATATATATGTAAGTATTTTTATTTAAATGCACATATGTATATAATAAACCATAATCCACACAAGCTTTGACCCCCCGCTTGTGCGAATTATAGAACTTTGATTGTATAATTAAGTACATTACTGAATTAAGATTTTATCGTTAGTATTACTTTAACATATTTAACAATGGATATATTCCAGAATACCAGTAAAAAATATAAATTACACATAAAGCAGAAAATTACAGGAAATTAAAAAATTCACACCATGCAATAAAATATATACTTAATCAAATTTTACTTAATAATTATTGTATGTTAATAATTTATATTCACAATATTGGTTGATAGAAAAAAAGTGTTATTTTCAAATTATAGAGGCTTTCACATTTTGTTCTATAGTTATTCCGCACAATTTGTGCTTTAGAAAATGAGATTTATTGCCAAATGATGCAAACAACTAAGGAGACAAACCTAATGAATGCTTATGAGTATACTTACGTATATATATATCTGTATATAAATTTATGTAAATATAATTCTGTATTTACACAAATTTATGTACACATATAGGTGTAAACACATATGTACACATATGGTTTGTACACAAATGTACACATTACGATTCATTTTTATATACAATTTAGTTCTGTTTGCATAATAAAATAAATAAATGGCCTTTTAATATTAAATAAACTATACAAATTTCGAAATGAAACAGAAAACAGGTTCGCAGAATATATTTTGCTAAACTTACAGTTTTAATAATTTTTCTTTACTTGTAGTGCAAATTTGTTACTTATAGTGTATGTTAGCTACTAATAAAGTTTTTTTCTTATGTAAATGAAAGAATATGTTTAAAGTATTATGTAAATTTTATTTTTTTAACAACTTTAAATTCTAAAATAATTAAGTATTCGGCCAGATAATTACTATTCAGCTAATAAAATACTTGGTCTATCTGTGTGAAGAATATTTAAAATGGCTATAAATGCCATGCTGTTACAATCTGAGTATGCCATTTTGCCCATTTTATTACAGACGCCAGCACATTGAATGATTCAAGAATAAAGAATTCATTCATAAATATTGAATGACTCAATAAATCGAACACTTCTGCAGTAGATGTTTTCAATTAAAATACCAATCGACTTTGAATTTACTAAACAGAATATTTATTTATAACAAAAAATAGGATGCATTTTCAAAATTCGTTAATCTAGCATTTAAATATGCCTTCAGGATAAAAATTGGATGCAGTTTGATTTTGGTAATTCAGGAAATTTTACCTTAGATTCTTTGACAAAGCTCGTTTAACAGCTGTCTGGTAATAAATATTACAACCAATGATTAAAAAAAATTCTGGACAAATTTCCATTGCAGTAATTTATTTGATAAATAATATTAAGAATTACAAATACAAGATTCACTTTCAATGAATTAGGAAGTAATTCATGAATCATTCTTTTATTGGCGTCTCTTCCGTTGTTTGTAACTCGCGTAAATCTTTCGCGCGTACTCCTGATTGTTTTCTAATAAAAGTAAATTATAATCTAAATTTTCTTATATGCGTAATTCCTTATTTTTGCCTGTGTGTTGCAATGATATTAAATTAGTAATTAAGTTCATCGATGAAAGTGCCCTTTCACACTTGCACCAAGCAGACTGATTTCAGAAAACATCTTTGCTAAACATTGAATAGAGCTTTGGATAAAGTTTTTTTTAAAACTCTCTTATTTATAATTTTTTTAAATCCCATTTATAATTCTTATGAATCAAATCTTTTTGAGTTATCCAGTATTCATTATAATTCAGCCTTCGTGGTTCGTTCATCGCTCTAGCGTCACTTTTACTTGTCTATGACTCAAGGAAAATATTGACCAAAAATATAATATTCAACGCATCTCCTTATGATTCTAATAATGGATGATTTTTAAAACATAAAAATAATGTTCCATCTGTGGTATAATGACATT
>CAXHSM010001491.1:1750598-1776863 GCA_964019185.1 Maratus speculifer
CGAGCCCTGTATAAATCAAAGTCCTGCAAAGCTAATCAATAACTACAGTTACTCTACAGAATATTTCTTCTGAATTAATTCCCGTAAAATCACTTCAAATTCACTGCCGTTTCACTGCAGTTATAAAATCTTACATTTTTTTTAATTTATGGTTGAAAAAACACGCTACAATAACTGTAAAATAACTGAAGTGTTTTTACTGTTAAAATTGCACCACAGAAAAAACTACAGTTGACAGTAGAAAAACTTCAAAAAAACTTCATTTCTATGAAAAAACTGCAGTTCATTTTTAGCTGGGCATTGTCCACACAAGACCCTATGTCATCGAGCACAAAAAAAATTCCTTTATTTTATGGCAGAGTAGTAATAGAAGAATCTAATCATCCACGTCAATCGTCTCCGTGCCAAAAGTTGATACCATTAGTAGTTGAATCATAGGTTTAGCATTGTGTTTGCCATACAATCAAAGATATGAAAACATAAACGACTGGGTGCAGGAAAATATAATGCTAAGCCTACAAGTCAACCACAAGTGGTATCAATTATTGGATTATGCACTCCTTCACTTCCGGCAGACAAGGATGATTAGATTTCTTGATTAGATTCCTCTTCCCTAAAATAAAGGATTTTTGCTTGTGGTCGATGACATAGGGTTTTGTGCAGTCGGCTCTTGGATAATCAGTACCTGTCCTGCAGGGTTGGCAAGTTTCTTCCACAGTGGAAAAAACCATGGAAAAAACTGGCCGGAAGAAATAGGTTTCTTCCAAGTGGAAGAAATGGAAGAAACTGTTTTTCTTTAAGAATTTGCTATATTTTCAATTTTGTAAGATATAATAAATATCTTCTTCCTGTAATCTAATATAAACTAATTTCACTGGACCAAAACAAATTTAATTAAGTATATATGCTAAATTAATAACTGCATCAGTTTTTTAGCCAAAATCACACTCAACACTTATCTAGAGATCTTCAACCATTGGCTAAATGAAAAGAAATTTTATCCAAAATATACAAAATCAGTTAAAAGTTATGCATTTCAATTTAACCAACATATTTTTGTTATTTAAATTTATTAAACTAGTTGTAAATAGTGGAGATTTTTTACTAATGATAGAATGAAACCTATTTAAATAAAGGCTTTTAATTTACATCAATTTTATTAATGTAAAAAATGTTTAATAATAACTATATTGAATAGAGATCGAAAATAAGGTTTTGCTTTTGGCCCAAAATCTGAGTTTTGCCAAAAATGAGGGCAAAAATCCGGCTAAATCGAAACACTTAGTATTCTAAAAATCTTGCTTCTTCCTTTGGAAATTTTCAATTTTAGTTATTGATCTGAACTGTATCGGCTAAAATGAATGTATTGCAATGAACTTCATTGTTTATAATTATCAGTTGTGATTTATCAATCATCTCATAGAAAATTTTTAATTTAAACTGCATTTGACTTCAAATATTCTTTGAAAAAGTTCTACAATAACAAATGATCATTTACAAAAATCATTGTAGAAGAAAAATAGAGATGTATATACCTAAAACCAAAATATTTTTTAATTAAATGAAATTCATATAATTAGAAAATCTTTCTGTGTCATGGGTGAATTAATTACGTATTATTGTATATGAAAATAAAGTTTTTGGATTAGTATTAACAGTTTTACATAATTAATAAATACTATACATATAATTAATTTCAATTATGTATATTTATGTATGTATTGATTACTTGAAATGATACAATTTAATTATTTAAATTTTTTTGGATGTTACCATTTTCGGCCAAAAAGTAGGAAGGTCACCTAAATTCGGTTTTGGTTTTAAAAACCTGTTTCGATCTATTCTCAGTATTAAAAAAAGTCATTAAAATCTTTATTTTTCTTAGTATAATGCAACATAACATAGTATAGCAAAAAAAGGTTTTTAGCAGTAGGATGCTGCAATGCAATCAATTTCTCAACTTAAATTGTCATGAAAGCAAAAAATGAAGATTTTTTTTCCCCCAAGTCCTACACTTCAGGATCGTTTAAAAGCATTTTGACATACCCATAGACGTTTTTAGAACACTAATCTTTTAAAATCAGCATTGAAATATGCTAGATGAAAAATATAAAAAATTACAAACTTATTTATTTACTGTGTTGTACAGTTTAAAATAATGCACATTAATATGAAAATAATATATTTTTATATGAAAAATAAACAATTTGTAGGTAGTTTTTTTCTTTTCTCTTTCTAATAAATGGAGCAATTAATAAAAAAAACCCATTCCATAATAAATCCCAATCTCTACAGTAGTAAAAATCCATCAACTGAAAATGTCTGCTGAACCTGAAGTTTGTTATTAAAAAATAACCTATCTTTGCAAAAATAATATTTTTAATAATAATTACATTTTCCAATTTAGATTTCATGTAATTATACTTTAATTCTTTTACATAGTTAATATACTTTAACTTTGAGCATTTGTTTTGGTTTCTGGTGGTTTCTTCCATTTCTTCCACCGTCCTGGAAGAAATAGGTTTCTTCCGGAAGAAACCCAACCCTGCTGTCCTGGAACGATGTTTCGCTGCTCTTATTTTGTAAAATGTAAACCTCTTATTTTGGATGATGCGTTTTGTATTTTTTATTCCTTTGATGATTTAATTATTCAATCTGCTCTGACTTTATCATAGATGCATTTAACTTATTTATCCTAAAATTCTGAAATGTGTTCCCACTCCAGTTTTCAACAAATATCATTCTTTGAAAAAAATTCATTCCTGATTTTCTAAGCTTTGTACATTAAAATGTAAACCTTTTATTTTGGCGACATGTTTTGTATTTTTTATTAATTTTTTAAAACTTTAGTTTAAAAAAAATTATTGGCATTTTTCCGCATAGCATAATGTTTTATTTATGTATGCAAATTTCATAAGGTAATTGTGTAAACAACCCTTTTTTAATTTCGCATAGCAAACTGAATAAAGAAAATCAAACCACAGATAATTTTCTACTTTTTGATAAGTGCAGGTTTTTTGGCAGTAACTTTCTAACTGATCATATTTTAATAAAAAATTGTTACACAGAAAAATTTACAGTTATTTCAACTTGTTGGAAACTTCAAAGAAATCAATCAATTTACATGAGAAATACAATTTTCTTTTCTTTTTTACTTTCTTCTATCTTCAATAGAAGAAAGTATTGTAATCGAAATTTTTTCGACTTCCGCTTTTCGACGGATTTACATGTTTTAGGGATCAGAGATTCCAAAAAAAATGTTTTTACAAAATGTCTGTCTGTCCGTGTGTATGTCGCAATTCTATCATCAAAAAGTGTATGAAGTTATGCATAAAATTGAACCAAATTTTTTGTGAATGTTTTTGGCTGTAGCAAGCAGGTCCTCCTTCAGTTTTGAAATATTCCGCCGGAAGGGGGCGCTGCAATCGTGATTTTTCTGCCATTTTCAATATTGTACCGACCAAAAGTATATGAAGTTATGCATCGAATTCGAATTTAACCAAATTTTTTGTGTAAGTGTATGGTTATGGCTAGTTGGTCCTCCCTGAATTTGAAAAAAATCCGCCGGAAGGGAGCGCTGCAATCGCGGTTTTTGTGTCATTTTCAATATTTTACCGACCAAAAGTACATGAAGTTATGCATCGAATTGAACGAAATTTTTTGTGTAAGTGTATGGCTATAGCTAATTGAATCGCCCTGAATCTAAAAAAATCCGCCTGAAGGAGGCGCTGCAATAGTGAATTTTATGCCATTTTCAATATTGTACCACATAAAAGTCTATGAAGTTAGTTCTAGAACTGAACTAAATTTTTTGCATATGATTATTTTTTGGTAAGACAAGTAAGTCCTCCTTGAATTAAAAAAAAAAAAATCTGCCTATCATTCTATTGTCCATCAGCTCGTGCAGGGATGGAAATTTGTTTTTACTCCAATTAATTGATTGAAGCAGAAATTAAGACGAAAATCAAAGTTGGTATGGTATTGAATTAAAATTATTAAATCATTAAAATGAGTATTTTTTTTTAAATATTAAAATGTACGTATGAGATAGAAGAAAGTTTTGGGATTGGCACATCCAACTAGTTAAAGTATAGAAAAGAAACTTTTTTTTCATGAATTTTCCTTTTTCATTTTGCTTGCAATGCAAATTTGTTGATACATTCACAGAGATATTTTTGTATTTAAAACGATGGAATTTAAATAGATTTCTTTTGAGCAAAAAACGTAAAAAAACTTTTTTTTGGGGGGGGGGGGGGGTGGAAATCAAATTATACAAGAATTTTAACCTTTTCCTTATTTTTAACAACATAAATTGTGGGATTGACTTGCACACCAGTATATATGGTGGATAATTTAGTGGTAAAATTTAACTATCTACAAAACATAAAATTATAAAAGAATAATTTAAATAAAAATTACCTCAAAATTTAAAAAAATGCCCATCTACTGGAAAAAAATAAATCCTTTTGTGAGAGCAAAAGTTTTTTACTTTTTAATTAAAGAAAAAAGAAATCAATCTATGGTTTCTTTCTGCATTCAAAACATTAGAAAATTTATCAAAAGGTGTCAATGTAATTTTGATAACATTCTGATTTCGAACATAACGGAGAGGAATAAACAAAAACAAACTACACATTGCTCCCTCATTTTTCTTGATTTTTTTTTTTTTCTTTTTGCTCTAAGCTTTTCTGTGGAATGTTCTAACTTACCATTAGCTCTAATTTTCTAATAGCTTTGTTTAGTAAAAAATTTTAACACAGCCTAATTTACCATCAATACAACTAGCAGTAAATCTGAATGAAATTTGTCAGTTTTTGATACAGATAGCAAATATATATATACATATATATATATATATATATATATATATATATTACAGTAAGAAAAAAACAAGCTTTTATTTTTATTTTTGTTTTCTTTCTATTATTTATTCTGTTTGTTTGCAGCTAACTTTTTTCCTGCACTCAAACAATTCAAGTTTGCAAACGCTTTCATGAAATAATATATGAATAGTTTTTTAATTTCGTTTATACTTTAAAAGACTTTCAGAACATTTTTTACTTTAAAAATTTATGAAATGCATCTTATCATGTACCAATTAATTTCTGTGAAGATTTAGCATTGAGAAAATTTTCCAGAAAATTTCATTTATAATAATCCCCCCCCCCCACACACATACTTTTGCCAATATTTCAAAAAGTGAGGGGCGGGGGGTGAATTGGGACTTATTTCTTGAATTTCATAGTAACTTTATTTAAAACCTAAAATATCACTGAAAAATGTGAAGGGATAAAATATAAAATAAGATAAAAGGAATGAAAAAAAAATGCATCATTATTTTATAGCTCTATTTTTATTTATAAAATTTGATGCCTTCCATCAATTGCTTTCTGCAAACTTTAAACTCCCAAGTCTGTATTCACACTAATTAACACCAGTTTTATTTAAGGGTGCTAGTCACTCAGTAGGCAAATTTCCCTGCATAATATTAAGCCTAAAGGCATTTGATGCATTCTTATATTCAATATACTTCTTTAAGGAATTAATACTTTTAAATTCTTTTTTCAGTGCTCTCTTCTTAAAGGATGTCACTTTTTTTCTTAGTTTTCAAAATATTTCTAAAATCTATGCTTAATTTTGTACAAAGTGTTAAAATTTTATTTCCAGTTTATTATATTTTAAAACATTTTAATTCATTTTTTTTTTTTTTTTTAGAAACATTTGACATTTAAAGGGACATCTTTTAAGAAAAGAATACTGAAAAAAGAATTTAAAAGTAAATTTCTGAGGGAGATATGTTCTTCAAGGAGATATATTGCATGTAAGAGTACAAACACCCATACGTGTAACATTACCAAGGGGAATTCGGCCACTGAGTGACAAGCACCCTCAACTGTCTGCCCCAGGACAACATTTGATCATTTGATTAAACACACATAAAAAATGTGATTATCCAACTTTCTAATAATTAAGCATGTAAGACAGTGGAATAACTACAATGGGGTGGATGTAAATGGTGTCACCACCCCCTGCCCCATCCGTCACATTTTTCAAATCACAATTCTACATTATTACAACAAGTGACCATACCATTCCTGATTTACCTTTTGTCTTACTGCATAAAAAAAATCACTGGGGAGGCTCATAATTCAAACCATAGTCTGCATATAAGTCAATGCGGTGTCTGTATGCTGAATGTTTTAAAGTTTGCTTTCACTAACCATTCCTTGGATAGGTTTCTTTTTGTTCTCTAGGGTGCATACCTTATTTTAAAAAAATTCACATTCTCAAAAAAAAAAGAAAATTAACTCTGTTGTGCCGTGCGCTAGAATTTTCATTTTATTTCAGAATATTTTTCCAAAATCTTATAGGATAATATATACATAGATTTGTAAAAAGAAATTGGATTTCATCCCTTAGAAGGCGATACCTGAGATGGACCGCCCCTTCTGCCCCCCCCCCCCTGCTTGCCACAGCAATTAATAAGAGAATGTAAGCATGGCTATTCTGGAGGTAATTCTGAGTTTTAAAAAATGTACTGAAAAGTTACTCTAGAGGAGAGGGGAGGGATGGCTACACTGTCATGGGATGAAATGAAAGAAGCACTGTTGTTAATTTAAGAATAGAAATGAAAATTTTTGGTCAAGAACGAAAATGGTGCAAAGAAATTAAATTCGGATAAATAGCAGATAATTTTGTTTGGCACAACTAGTGCAAGATTATAAGTACCCACATAAATGACAATTTTCTAGATTTATTCAAATGGCACAAATATTTTTTCAACAGGAAATTTTTTTTAATGAATGCAATGAAACAAATAAATATGACATAGAAAGAAGACACATTATAATATATATACATTTTTCGTATATGTTCCATTCGAGAAATAGAAAGTATTATAATACTAAATAAGCGGTATTACATAACAAATACTTCCTCAACTGTATTTAATGTGGGAACTATAGAAAATTAAATAAGACATTACAAAAAATTAATAAATCCAGTAAGTAGTAACATTGTTGGTACAGTGTAACTTCTCAGCATGAAAATAGAAAAGTACCATTTTTCTAAATGAAAGAAAACAATGAAACACTTACTTTTAAATCAGCGCAACTACAATATTTATTGGGAACGGATCTAATATCATGAAGATATTGGAATTTCATATTCCTGGTTTCGTCAATTGTTTCGATATTTTATGTAATTTTTAATAAAATTTATATAATATCTTCTATATGAGAGAAATTATTAAAAAAATATTTACTTTCAATAGAACAGAGTAGAGCCAAATTGAGCAACACAATGTTTTAATGAACCGTTAATAAAAATTGAAATGAATTCTCTGTTTGGAAATATAAATTAGAATAATATTCACCTAGTTTATTAAAAATAAATAAATAAAATTATTTGCTATGAATAAACATTTTAATAATAGCTATACACGAAATTTCGAATAGTTATATTATCAAACTGCAAATTGTAGCATTTCAAATGTAGAGTTACAAAACGGAACTATTTTAGCATTAACTTATTTTAGTAAAACGGATGAGATCAATAAATTCATATTTTAAAAGTTATCTAATACGCCAGGCAAGATAAAACACAAGACGCCAATGCAAGACTTAATCGTGATTTCTTACAATACGGTAATTAAAAAAGAATCATTCATTGATCTCGGAAATGATGAAATTAAAAATTAAACTAAGAAATAAAATTTATATTCGAAAGTATAATTAAGCGCTAAATTCGCGAATTCTTAATAATGTTTCTGTTCTTTTTTTTTTTATATAAATAAATGTTTTGTATTATTTGTTATAAATTTATTGATTGAATCATTATTCATGAAGTCTTCCATTGTGATTCATTCATTTAGTTGGCGTCTCTTTGTCGAAATATTTCACGTGATAGTGTTCTGGCTTGTGATCTCATTGTTCTTCTTTTTATGATTAGTTTGGAATGTAACAACTGGAATAAAGTAAGTTTTATAATATGAATTATTTATAATTATAGTATGTAAATTACCGCTCGTAAAGTGCTTTTCCCACATTTAAGCATGCATCGAAATGATCGTTGTACATATAAAAAAAATGGCAAACGCGACAGAAAATATGTATAAATTGCCACATTTTCTTCTATAAATAATTATATTTTATATTATGCTGATTATTTTTGTAGCGTGCAAAGTTTGTACAACTTTTTTTAAAGCATTATTTTAAACGCAAGTAAGTATTTTGCGTGATTATTATGATATGGTAATATTGCAGTATCACTTTTTAAATAATCACTAGCTGTATTTTTAATAGTAAATTATGAAATTATGAGTAATTTATGAAATTTTGTCTTTTAAATTTGTTTTTCTTTTTACAACATTGTTTTCAGTTCACTTAATTAAATGTATTGTATTTCTGCTAGAATAAGAGAATTCAGACATTTTTTCTCATCTAAAGTATGTTTGTGTGGACCACATTGTAATTTTGTGCCAAAATTTTAGGAGCGACCTGTATGTTTATAACCTAAATGATCACACACTCCAGACTTAATTTTTTCTTTTGGTGCATTTCAAAACTTTCTTGCTAAATGAAAAGGAACAGGAACATTTTAAATTTTTCCTTAGATGTCACCATTAAAAAGGTTGTATTATTATATTTTCTACTCTAATTCCTGCCTGTCGAATAAATAGTATATGACTATTCTTTTTTCAATTTCTTCAAAATATTTCTTTGATTTTAAAATATTTCTTTTACAGTGGAATAATATATTATTTACCTGTTTTAATTATCAGAAAAAACCAATTTTAAATTTTACAAATTAAAAAAAGATTTAAAACCATCCTCTTCTTAAAATAAATCAAAGCAAAGAATTTGGATCTTAAATAATTAAAATAAACTGTTAAACAAATCCCTCATAATCTATGATAAGTAAATAATCTATACTAAGTATTATTATTACAGTCCTCCCCACTTAATCGGGTAACGGATAATCAAATACCCCGCTTATTCGAATAGAACTCCCCGGAACCGAATTTATCGTCATTGGATCTAAGTTATTTTTCCCCGCTTAATCCGAATAAATTTCGCGAATCTCCCCGCTTATTTGAATACCATCTGGGTGACCTATGTTTGAAAACAGGCACGAAAAACACGTTTCATATTGAATTTTTCTTCACCTTTTGTCATTTTTGGCTCATTTCCATTGAAGACAAATTATCAGTCCTTCCTGCAATGATTTCGGCTGGCAGGTGTATAATGGACAGGTTAAATGATCTCCCTTCCTTTTTCTGCGAATGAGTAAAATAATTGGTCAATGGATTATTTTTAAGTTTAGTCGCGTTTTGTTCGGAAAAAGGCATTGCTATGAATTTTAAATGGGAACAAACCTTTATGAAAAACTGCAGTTTTTGAAGCGTTAAATAAGAAAACAGAAGTCCAGGTAGCAGAAGTAAGGTTCCAATATAAAACACAATGCCAAAAATAAGAGAGATAAAATAGAAATTGGGATTGAAAGAGGGAACATAATCCCAGTTTTCATAACAATATGCACTGGAATAGGTTTAGCGAAAAAAGTGAAATTTTCGTTAATAAATGGCACTATGATTTAGCAGAAAGCGTGTGCTAACGCACAAAAACATATCCACGGTTTTTGTGCTTGCAAAGTTTTAACCAGATTCCATTGAACTACATTAAGTATAATGTAAATCATACAGTTATATGAACTGATATTAAATTATTACGTACCGTAATTTTCGGAAGAAACGCCGCGACATTTACGTGTTTTAAACTGAAATTTCAAGCGATGCGGCATTTACACGCATTTTTTTTTTCAAACAAGTTGATAATTTTCTGGATTTTTCCGAAAATTAAAAAAAAATCGATTATAATTCCAAAATTTCGGACATAAAATGTATCACATATTCCGACAAATGATTGCAAAAACAAATTAATTTCGATTTCGTCAAAATATCGCGAAAAAATGGCAATTTTCATTAAAAGACTGCAAAAAGTTACGCAAATTTCGCATTAGATTACGAATAAATGAAAATTACATTTTCGAATGAATTTCCCTCTTATCTCCCCCTCCCCTTCTTTAAAAACTTTCAGAAAATTTGTTCTGAATCCGATTTTTTCCCCTGTTCCAAAGATTCAGGGATGAATCATGATGAAATGCATGAATCTTTGATGAAATGTGCTTTTTTTTCGAGATTTTTTTAAATTGATTTCATGCTTTTTTGGCTTTTTTTTACAAATTTCCCCTTTTTACTGCGTTTTTCGACAGAATTTACGTTTTTTTTTAAAAAACCCATTTTTTTTTCAAGTATTGCTTCAATTATCAAAATTCATGATTCATTCAAAGATTCACGATTCATTCCTTCAAATTTTGTGAAACGATCGCGGAAAAATCCCGCGTAAGCGCCCCCCTCTATTATTTTACGATTTTTCGTCACGTTTGAGGGGGGTCGTATTAACGGTATTTTACGGTACTGTTAGGAAAAGAAAATCACCATATCCGCTGCGCCGCACAAAGCATATTTTTACTTTTAAACTCCTATGCGTCGCGGTGCTTATTGACGGATTTAAATTTTGAATATTAAAAATTAGCAGAGATTAAAATTAACTAGCACAATGGAAGCTTTTGCTTTTAGTCGCTAAATCTGTAAAAAGTTAAAGTCTAGAAAATTAAATAACTGAAATACTGTATGTTGATGAAATAAATACAAATAAGTTAAAAACAAAACTAACTTTTATTTAAAAGAAAATAAAGATAAAAGTAATATAATTAACAAAGGCATTTATATCTATTAAACAATTAAAACGGAAAACTAAATATAAACAGACTTCATGGCAAAACAACTGTGAAATAATTAGTTGACGATCCAGAGCATATATTAGCATATCTAACCACAAGCACTGCAAGAATATCCAGCTGAAGAAACTTCTTTAAAGTAAACATCACTTTTGTTACTATCTTTCCTCAAAAACAATAGCCGGTCTCAAAACAAACAGACGAAGCAGATGGCTGACTTAAGTCCAGCTTTAAAACACTTCCTAACAGCTGTCTTGAACATCGGAAGAAGAATATAACGAAATACTGCAAAGGCAGTCTCTTGAATAAGTTGGGTTAATAAAACAATTAACAAAACTGAAGAACGACATGCTGACAAGCACGTAAATAAAAAAGAACTAGAAACCTAAACATAACTATTAAACAGAAAAACAACGAACGTAATCATTTCATAGCGAAACATTAAGTCAATGATCTAAGCAATTTCAAAGTATTTATATCGGAAAGGGAACTAAAAAGAAACTCATTACGCATGCAAAAGGACAGATGAAGCGATGGTCAAATGGGAAACCATCGTGACGAGACGTCATACCGGAAATGAGCGGTAGACAAATGACATCACCTTGTGACGGTCAAGAAACACGTCATTACGGCTTCCGATTGCATATGAGTAAGACGGGAAACCAGTGAAAATAAACCGGGAGTTTTAAAGGTAAATCGTTGGAAATAAGTGGAAGGTAAGTTAAGTAACTATTGTTTATATGAATGAGAACTTTAATAAAGAGATATTAATAAAGTTAACCAGATTTAATAAAAGGAAACTTATTAAATGAAAAGATAAAAAATGGTATTTTAATAAAAGGTAAATAATAGACTGTAAAGGTTATAATAAATAAATAAACTTTAAAAATAGGATGAATGTAATTAGGTTAATGTAAATAAAGATAGATTGACTATAGAAATGGAGATATGGCCGGAAAGTGGCAAGAACAGGGTGACAAATTTCCTGTCAAAAGCCCCCCCCTCTTGACACTTGAACGGCCTGAAAAAGAGCAAATGCTCACAGAACCATCGAGAAACATGACCTTACAACCATAGACATGCTGGTTCTACAAGAGCCTAAAATAAAAGTATGCATCCACCATTTCCACAACCTATCAAAAAAAATTCTTATGACCTGTAACAAAAAAAAACTAAAACTTCAACCAGAAAACTTTAAAAAAATAGAATATACTCCAGATCGCCAAGTCAGATATTGCTTTAACATTATAAATCATAAACATAAAAATACATATAATACACAAATTACATATAACAGGGAACACATATAACAAATATTAGTACAAATTTCATTTTTTCAGCCCCCCAAAAGTTGATTCTATAATACCCTATACATGCTGCAATTTATTATATCAAAAATATCAATTCAAAAAAAAAGTTTTTAAAAAATTGAAGCAAGAAAATCTTTACAGTTCATAACATTACAAATAGAACTGCTAATGTAAGCATCCATCTAAAAAAGTAATCTTTAAGCTACAGATAAAAATGAATATTTGAAAAATTTAAGTACAATCTTTGCAAAAAAAAATCCATATTTGAAAAATTTGAAATAAATTTTGTATAATTTTGCAAACGTTTATTTATGTGGCAGCCTCAACAAATCCTAAGCAGTACATACATATTAAAGATGACAGTAATTCATCCTTTTCCATTCTGATCTATTCCCCAAGAAAATACTAGACAAGAAAGATAAACAAAAAGGTAGATTCCAATAGGGCCCTTTATCAAAACCTACCTACAAAAATTAATGAAATTCTAAAATAGATTACTGTAGTATACTGTTCAAATACAAAAAAAATTCCTCAAGAAGTAAATATCCAATCCCCAATATATCCAGCGATCCAGAAAACTTATAATATAAACGAGCAACAAAAGAATAATAAGCTGTTGAAGTTTGACCTCTTCCATAAAACCTTACAAACATGCTGAGATCCCTGAATCAAATGAGCGCCAATCAGTCAATCCAAGGACCCCAGCCCAAGCAGCACCAATGCCGAGGCATGCATATACTCAAGGCTCCGGGACCTACCTATGGCCATAGGATTTCATACACACCACACACATTCTACATGTACACCCAGATATACAGGTCTGAAGAAACTCTTGAGGACATAACTAAAAACCAGTCTAAAAAAAAACGTTTTTTTTTCATCTGACAAAGCAAAAAAAAGTGTAATTAAGAAAATTTCTATTTAGCTACAAAGTTAAATTTTTAATTCAGGGGATAGATGATCAGATCTATTCGAAACGAGAGAGTATCAAGTAAAAATAGGTATCCGGTTCTTACAGTTATATTTACACCCCCTTCCAGCGGAATATTTCAAAATTGAAGGAGGACCTGCTTGCCACAGCCAAAAATATTCACAAAAAATTTGATTCAGTTCTATGCATGCATTCTATGAAACAGGATAATTGTGGAAAAAATGATAGACTGGTAGCTCTTTGCTTAGCAATGTGTGTTATAAGATGGTTAAATGCAAATTGAAAATGAAAAATGTTTAAAATTGATCATGTTTAATGTTTTTAACTTGATGAGCCACCACAAAAAAAAAAAATATTAATAAAGAATTTTGTTTTAAAACGGTAGAATACTAAGTTGTTATAATAAAACTTTAATTATTAATTTTCTAATGTAGTTTCTTTAATTGCACAACTGAATAGAGCACAGGAAGCAAAGAGATGTACACTCTTGCATTCCTAAGTGTTTGAAAATATGGTAACGTTGATCCCTTTGGGCAAATTTTAATCGTTTGGCTTAATTACTTTTATGGGGGGCCCTTAAGAGAAGGGTCCCGAGAAATTGCCCTGCGTAAGTCGGGTCTGCGTATGATGACACAAAATTTTATGCGTCACAATTTACTTTTTTGCTGACATTCATAGCTACTTCAAGTAATCCATGCACATGTCAACTGAAGAACTTTGCTAGCCGAATATTTTATTATTTTACAATTTAAGGATGTTAAAATTTATATGATATTTAAAACAGATAATTTTATTCCGATAAGCGTCATTTTTTTAGAAGTAAAATACTGTAATTATTGCATATTATGCACTATAAAAACTATGCTTTAAGTTATTGTATAAGAAACCTTTTTTTAATTAACAAAATTTAAAATATCATGGTTGTGGATACAATTTTTGGTACTACTTCATTATCCCGTCGACCAATTTCGCCAAATTATACAAATCACCAAACTAAAGGCTAATTTTGCATATTGATATAATTTTTATTTTAACTAACAAAAGAACAAATAAATTAGAAAAATATTCATAAAAATACAAATAAAAAGTAAAAAAAAATTGATGAATTTAAAATACCTATTTAATGTCTAATATGATTGAATGTGAAATACACGATCAACCATTATTGGCATTTAATCTTGTAATTTGCTGATAGTTTTTTGGTTGATGGGATAACCAAGTAGTACCCAATTTTTTTAGACACAGATGTCATGTATGCACCACATTTGCACACGTTTTTCTGCGCCAATTTGGTATAGCACATCTATGCAAAGCAGAAGATCCGTTAGTTATAAGTTTATAAAATTTTTAGCGAAATAAAATGGGAGAAATTAAAGATTTCAGTGAAATGTGCTGATTAAATGATGCAACTGCATGCATTCAATATGGCTATAAGTATTAATATTTACAATTCATTGTGAAAATTATATTGACTGTTTTGTTACTTTCTTCAACTTCAATAAAAGAAAGAATTGTAATCGAAATTTTTTTCCACTTCTGGTTCTCGATGGATTTACATGTTTTAGGGCGAAAAGATTCCAAAAAACACGTTTTTACAAAATGTCTGTCTGTGTGTGTTCGTATGTCTACCATCAAAAAGTGTATGAAGATATGCATAGAATTGGACCAAACGTTTTGTGAATGTTTTCGCCTGTGGCAAGCAGATCCTCCTTCAATTTCGAAATATTCCATAATATAATTGTATTCAAGATGTGACTTTCTTTTTCTGTTACCCTGTATACAGATGTGAACTGCACCGAGTGCAAAGTTGATACATACATGCAATACGTATGAAATTTAGTACTCTAGCCACTTCACGCAAAAATATTTACACAAAAAAGTTCTATTGATAGACAGATTGCCCCCATAGCCTTAGTCGGGCCCTGCCTATAAGTAACTAAGATACTCTATAATTAAAATACACTGAAAAAAAAACGTAATTTGTCAACATATTTTCTGGCTACCTGTTCACTATCTCATTTACACAAGCCTTTTTTTTTTCTTGCATTTGTATATTTTAATATTCATTGTAATACTATTTATTTATTTTAATTAATATAATTTCGTATGCAGCGTTTTTTACAGTTCCGTATAGTAACTTTCGCTTTCTTCTGTTGAGCTGATCCTTCCATTTATTAAAATTCACATGTTGACTGTTGTACACCAAAAACTAATCAAGATACTTTTTTTTATCAAGTACCAACTGAATGTGAAGTTTGATGAATTTTATTGCAAAATAAAATCGTGAAAATGCGCCATCTGTAGGGCGATTTACATCAAAAACTATTTATCAGATATCTATTTCAGAGATTAACTAAATCTGCAGTTTTTGAAAACTTCGTGCATTAGTGCTTCAGTTAGATCTATTGCGATAATCACACATAATAAATCATTGCAGCGCGACCTGCTGAGCGATTCTTTCGTTTTATCAATAGCAAAAATGTAATTAGCATTATGTTATATAAAATACTAAATAAATCTAAAGATTATTTAAAGTCCATGCACTAGTTCTTTAGGTATGGCTGTTGTGAATAACTCAGGAATAGCTGTGCCATCTGTTGAGTGATATGCAACAAAAACTAATCAGATCCAGTTTATAGTCTAACAGAAACTAAAGTTTTGTGGAATTCTATGCATTAATTTTTGAGATAGAGCGCCATACAAAATTTTTGTCACATACGCACAGACCTTTTGTGAAAACATGTGTTTCGGATCCTCTGATTCCTAAAACGTGTGAATCCGTCAACAACTGGAATTCGAAAAAATAATTCGATAGAAATAAGTAAAAATGTTTAGTGGAAGAAAAGTAATCAAATTATTGATCCCGTTTTAATTAATTTGTAATCATAGCGGAATCACTTTTTTTAAGTGTGTAAGCAGTTATATACTTGAACACAAAATATTACAAAAAACAAAAATATATGGTGTCCATTATGAAACTACCCTACTTAAATTTGCCTGAAGACAAAACTATTGTTCATAAAGTTGCAAAATTTTGTAAAAGACATAATAAAGAAATAAAAATTTGTTTAAAGCAAAAAAAAATTAAAAATCTCGCCACCAAAAGTCATTTTTAATGAATTACACATTTATCACTGTGATAATTTAAAAATTTTATTTATTAACCTGACCAGATTCTAAAGACAGCATTTCACGTCACATTCTTAGCATTTCCTAGAACATCAACTGCGGTCAACTTTGGACCATAATGCAGTAGACTCCCTCAAATCTGCACAGCTTGAGGCTTCAGGTTGTGTGGATTTTAGAATTTTGCGGATTTCTGGTCATTGCCTTGTTTACATTGTTTAAAAAGTAATTTGAATGTAATTAATAATGCAATCAAAACTATAATGAATGCTTTCAATATAATAAAATATTAAAATAAGTATGTAACAAACTAAAATAATAAAAACTTTTTCAGAAATAAATTCATTAGTCCTCCAAAAGAAAGTAATTAATGAAATATTAATGAAAATAATATTAATGAAAATTAAAACATATATGAAATTGATTTCAAAATAAAACAGTCAGATTTTGTCCCTATATCTGAACTGATTGTTTCATTGTTTGCGTCTGTAAATTATGTGTGGATTTTTGAGAGATGAATATTTTAGGGTTGCAGATTCAAGGGAGTCTCTATATTTCTTTTATGGAAAGGGCACCAAAGCAAGTGCTCTGTCCACACCAAATTCTTTAACGAATGATTTAATTTTCACACTTTTTTTTTATCGAGTTGAGGGTATTTTGTTTCTGTAATTGGACTTCTTTGCATAGCGATAAATCGTAAAAGACGATTTCTGTCTGTCTGTTTTCATCTCTCCCTTTCCCTTTCCCTTTTATTTTCTAGGTTTTCACCAGTGTTCATAAATTTGTAATATTTGGGATTTGCAATTTATAACCAAGCTAATTATTATAAATTAAAAATTTGAAGTCTAAAATGCATTATAAGAGGCTTTGAACTATCTTCACAAAAATTTTCAGCCTCATACATGCGACAGATTTCGCGAGTCAACATACATACACACAGAAAGTGAAGATTTTTTTAATTTGTATATATATGTATCTTTTTTTTAAGAGGGGCCTCGGAAAGTTCAATTGTACCATTGTATGCTGTGTATCATAATAAGCAACATTGATACTGACAACTATGAGATTTTTTATTTAATGTACTTTACAGTCCTGCATCAAATCAGGTAATCCGGTTTTAACGGATCACACCTGTGATTCGGATGGAATCTCGATCTAAAAGGCAATTATTTTTTCATTGCACGTTGGGTTTACTCTAATTATTTCGAGCTGAGTTTTGATTTTCGTGGTTGGACTTAGTTGGCATTTTCAATAAAACAATTAAGTTAGTTTTAAGTTTATTTAAATCTCAATAAGTTTTTCCTCCCTCTCTTTCACTCACCTTCACAATGTTTATTAAATTATTTAGAAGTTCATTTCTTATTTTTAGAGTTTATTCATGTTTGAGAAAAAAGGTTTAAATGTTAAAATTTGGCAGGCTAATAATTAAAATAGTAAACAAACAATTACTCACGTATTATGCAAAGTTGAAATATTAGTTACTTAAATGTATTACCTTTCTTAAACGTAAGGGACTTTTTGCTCTTTAATTAATGTAAAAGATATTTACTATAAGATTCATTTGTATAGTCAAAGTTCTATAATCCGCACACCCATAATCTGCAATTTTCTATAATTCGCAATACTTTAGGAATGTAAACAATGAAATAAACTGTTAAGAAAATTTACAAATTCGTGATCCAAAAACGATTTTTTAAAACAAATAATAAAAGAAATGAAAAAAAATCATAATAAAACATTAAAGAGAAAAGAAAAGATTAAAAAGGATTAAAGAAAATGTACTAAATAATGTGTTTTAAACTTCTATATTTCATAGTTCTACTTATACAGGAGTCTGTACAGATTTTTCTCACAGGGTCCTGTTTTTATGGAATTGTGAATTTTTTTCTTATATTTGTGAAAATTCTGGTCAGAATTTCGTAAATTTTAAAACATCGATGTCTTCAGGTTCAATTTTTAATACATATATATGAAGCTAAGTAATATGCTCTTTGGTGAGTTTAACTGCTTACTTACAAGCCAGATTTATTATTAAAGGATTGAATTTGTGAAAATTCAATTTGAAGATGAAAATATTCTATGAAAGGTCTATTTAAGAGGAAAATAATTTTGTGAAGGGTCCTGTTTGGGGATAAAAAACTTTGTGAAGGGTCCTGTTTTAAGATAAATTGTTTTGTGAAGGGTCCTAAAGGACCTAAAATTTTCTTAAACATATCCCTCTTATATTAAACAAGAATTATATATAATTGAATTATGACAAAATGTAATACATCAAAGCATTCATGGAAACATTCTTACAGGTGAATATGTAAAGATTAAGTCATAGAATGAACAATGTTGAAAGAGAAACTAGGAAGGATTCGGTGTTTGAAGAGAGTTTAATATATAATTATATAAAATTAAACATCAACAAAAAATGTTCTAATAAAATTTGTTGAATTAAAATTTTGAATAGCTCTTTGTTATTTAAAAGTGGATATATGCCCTCTTGCATGAATATATTCATGCATATGATATGCTAATTGAGAATCGTATAATAAATTGTGAAATATAACATAATTTGAAATATGCATTATTCATAATACTATTTTCAATAGTGAGAAATGGTGTTTTTTTATATGCATGATTTTAAATGTTTATAGGGAATAAAACATGACATTTTAATAACTCTTAAAATTAGTTAATATAAAACATGTAACTAACTAAACATTGTCCTCCTTAACTTTATAAAAAAGTAAAAATGGAAAAACAAGGGTGGGATTAAAGGTCAATGTAAATCAGAAAAAGCACTTTGTATGGACATTTTATTATATAAGCTGACACATTTGCAATTCTGAGAATAAACCACTAGCAACTAAATCAATGTGTTATTCTAGTGTTAATGTCTTCATTATTGAAATATTTTTCATAATGAATCATAATTAGAATCCCAATTTTTCCATTTAATTAATAAATTTATTAAACTCAAAGTAAATTAAACAGCATAAAAACTAGTTAAAAGACACTTAAAAATGTGTAGCTTATAATTAAAATGCTTCACTGTATAAAAGCCAATATAGCCAACAAAGGCCAATTTTGGCCAAAAAGGCCGGTTAAAACCAATAAAAGCCACCGGCCTGGCTTTTTTAATTTTAGTCGGCTTTTTTGCAACCTTGCCTTCATATCTATGCATTGACTAATCTGTCCCAGAGTTTTTTTTTTAAGTTTTCGCTTCCTTCAGTGAAGGCTACCTTAGTTTAAAGTGATTTTTTTCTCTCCAATGGAATTCGGCATAAGATTGCGTAGTTTTGTAAATAAAGTTAAGAAATTCGCTTAAAATTACCTCTTTAAGCTTATCCAGTTTACATATCTTAATTCCATGACCATTTCCCTCTTTCACACTTGTACTTCTGGTATGCCTTTGCTTATAGATGTGACAATAAAGGACATTTAACAAAAGGCTTAATCTAACCCAACATTTATTTTCAGAATCTTTACAAGATGGAATAAGGAAACTTATTTATTACGCCACATTTTTAATTTTTGTGTATAAAAACAGGAAAAAACTGTTAAACATAAAAATTTTGAAGTAGTTTATTGTTAGTCCTTTTCTAATGTTTGTCAAAAGATATTTTCATATAAAACATTTAAATTCAATTATTAGCAATTGGAATAAAAAATACTAAATATTTGTCACTTATTTATTACTTTTAATTTGATGTTTTTATTTATATTGCAGATGCAATTGTTTGAGAAATTCAGTCATGCCATACCATGAAGACACTTCGACACACAAATTGCGTTTGAAGATTATGGACTCCTTTTCCCGCATTTTCTATATACTGGCATAATAAACTGGTTCTCTGAGGATTTCCTAAAACTTCTGGATTAGTTTGAATCAGTGGAACTGTGTTTATTTTCATCCGCAGGCTGTCAGATTGGATTAGATTAGGATTATTAGACAACGATTTTTATAACACTCAAGTGCTTGGAATTATTACTAAGAAAATGTCAATTTTGTTATAATGATAACATTTTAATAAAATATTAATAATTTTTCTACATTCGTGAAAGATTATATTTTAATGTAATCATGAAAGAATCAAAAATTTTCTAATAATATACAATTGTTCCATTTTTTATGTATTGTCAATACTCTATATGGAAGAGTATTGTCTTTTGAATCTCACCTGAATACCTTTTTGTAAGAAGCTCTCAATTGAGAATGTGGGGATTTCCATAAAATTGACTTTATTTCTGGAGAAAAGAAAAGCAGATTAAGTATAATTGAATATAACTAACTGATTCTTGTTAATTTCTGGTTTTATCACAAAAAACCTCCTATATTTTTTTAATTTTTATTTCAGTGTAAGAAGAAAGACGCTTATTTATAATGGTCAAAAACCTCTTTTACTTGTGTGATGTAAATAAAATGATCTTCAGAAACCTAATTTAACTTTGCAGCTTAGTCTTTCTTTAATGAACTTAATTAGTAATTTTTCTAGTAAAACATTTAAAAAGAAATCCAGTTTAAAATTAAACCATCGTATTGGAAGCAAGGAAAAACTATTCCATTTGTGAAATATGCAATAGAGGACTTTATAACAAATCCAATTTAAGTTCATATATCTATTTTCATTAACAGAAAAAAATCTTTCGTTTTTGAGGTGTATTAAAACGATTTTTTGTGATGTCTAATTTAGAGAAGTATCGTGTTCACTCAAAAGAGAAGTTATTCATGTGTGAAATATGCAACAAACTATTTTCTCATGAATGTAATTTGGATGTCCACCTAAGAATTCATACTAAAGAGAAACCTTTCAGTTGTGTAGTTTGCAAGAAAATGTTTTCTCAAAAGTCCAATTTAAACATCCACTTGCGAATTCATACTAAAGAGAGACCTTTCTCTTGTGAAGAATGCAAGAAAATGTTTTCGCAAAAAAAGTGTTTAGATGAGCACTCTCGGACACATACTAAAGAGAAACCTTTCTCATGTGTGGTGTGCAAAGGAAAGTTTTTTCAAAAAGCCCATTTAAATGTGCATCTGCGGACACATACTAAAGAGAAACCTTTCTCTTGTGAAGTATGCAAGAAAACGTTTTCTCAAAAAATTAGTTTAAATAGGCACTTTCGAATTCATACTAAAGAAAAACCTTATTCGTGTGAGGTTTGCAACAAAGGGTTTTCGGTGAAATATAATTTAAACGTCCACATGCGATTGCATTCTAATGTAAAACCTTATTCTTGTGATTTATGCAAGAAAATGTTTTCTCAAAAAGGTAGTTTAAATATGCATCTGCGAATACATACTAAAGAGAAACCTTTCTCCTGTGAGATATGCAACAAAACATTTTCTCAAAAAACTCATTTGAATAGACACCTGCTGTGTCATACTAAAGAGAAATTTATTTTTTGAGTGAGGTGTACAATAAAGGATTTAGAAATGAATATCATTTGAATGTCCATGTGTGAGTTTATAGTAAAGAAAAACGTTTCTCTTGAGTATTGTGCTAAAAAGCGTTTTCTGTGAAATTTTCGCTGAATGTTCACCTGCGAATTAATACTAAAAGAACCATTTCTCTTGTGAGTTATGTAACACAAAGTTTTTTCCGAAATCCCACTTGTCGGATTTATATTTGAGAGAAACCTTTCCTTTGTGAGGTGTGTAAGAAAGGCTTTTCTCAAAAAATACGGTTGAATACCGATCTGCAATTTTACACTGAAGAAAAACTTTTTTTTTATCTGATATGCTCAATTGTATTCTGAATAGTATTATTTAAAAACCCATTTGCAAACACTTTGTTAAAGAGAAACCTTTCTGCTGTGAGGTCAGATGCAATTGTTTTTCTCACAAATTTCCTTTAGATATTCATCTGTGTTTTCGCAAGATATAGAAGCCTTGTTGTCTAGAAATGTTCAAGAAAAGGTTTTCCCAAAAATTAGTTCGTATGACCAAGTGCAAATTCACATTGAAAAAACTCTCTATGAGCTGTGGAACAGGGCTTTCGAAAAAGAAATTCATATCAGATCTACCTGCATGTTCACACTACACAGAAGCCTTAGTTGTTAACAAAAAGGATACTGCTTGATTATCCCGTCGATCAAAAAATAATCCCCAAATTATAAGATAAAATGCCAATAATGGATGATTGTGAATGCCACATTCAATGACATTAAACGCAATACACATATTTAAAATGTCATCAAGTTGTTTTTAATTCCACTTTTAATTGCATTTTTATTCATGCTTTACTAATTTATTTGTTTTTCCGTTATTTAAAATAAAAATTATGCCAACATCTATAACTTGGCTATTAATTTGGCGAAAATGGTCGACGGGATAATTCAGTAATACCACAAAAGTAAGCTGATGAATCTTCTTTAAATATGCATCATCATATCGACTCAAAATTCCAAGACTTCTGTAGCAGACTTGGCATGCAGTTCTTTTTAGCCTTTTTTTCTTTACTGTGTTTGAATTGAAGATTTTATTCAGTCAAATTTGAATTTAAATGTACATAGTCATATGAAAAGAAATTCCTCGTTTGTGAAATGAAAAATTATCTTTAAGGATGTAACAAGATATTTTCTCTCTTTATTACAATTGTAAATATTTTATTCATGCTACAGCCACTGGTGTTAAATAAAGTATTTTACTGTTATTTACTTTAAAATGTTGTCGTTATTTACTTTAAACTGAGCAAAACAAAAAAATTTGTTTATAAAATGTTGTAATATGCAAATTGTTAACGCGTTCTTTTTTTTTTTTTTTTAGTTTTGACGAAAAATTTGACCAAAAATAGGTGAACCCAGGATCTGAAATAAAATAGCTGATTTTGTCCGGAAAATACTATTGTGAATGCGTAAAAATTTTTAAAGGTAATTGGGTACTACTTCGTTATACCGTCAACTAATTTCGCCAAATTATACAAATTGCTAAACTAATAGCCAAATTAAACACATTGACATAAATTTTATTTTAAATAACGAAAAAACAAAAGAATTAGTAGAATTTTAATAAAAATACAAATAAAAGGTCGAAATAAAAATCACTTAATGACGTTTTAATCACGTGTATCGTACTTAATATCATTGAATGTAACCTTCACTATCATCCATTATTGGCATTTAATCTTATAATTTGGCGATAATTTTATGGTCGACGGGATAACCAAGTAATATCGATAATTGTTACCAAAATGAACCATAACAAGGTATGAATACTAGCTGAAAAATAAATGTTGATATCCCATTGCACATCAAGATGACATCAGGAACCCAAAACTACCCTCATCTAAAATGTTTATACATGTGTATGCATGTACTAAATTCTGCCTGCACGATAAAAATCGTAATTATGCACGAATTTTCTTTAAACTCGCCCGAGATATTGAGATGTTTAAGATTTCGGCGGAGGTTGCAAATGGAAAAATTTGGCCCAAGAAGGCAGAAATGGAGAGGGTTCAAAAATTTGAATACCTCCTTAACATGGCTTTCACAAAATCAGCTCTCACAAAACGACAGAAATAAACGTTTTTCGTTGCAGCAATTGCCAACAATTAAAAAACAGCACGATAAAATTCGGTACTACTTGGTTATCCCTTCGACCAATTTCGCCAAATTATAGAAATCGCCAAGCTATTAGTCAAGTTATAAATATTGACTTAATTATCTAATCTTACCTTGACCTTATCGACTAAATTATTGACTTAATTTTTAATAATGAAATAATAAATTAATTAGTAAAATATTAATCAAAATACAGATAAAAGGTCGAATTTAGAATGACTTGATGATGTTATAAACATGTAGTATTTTCGTGAGTAATAGCATGTGAATGTGACACATATGATAATCCATTATTGGCTTTCTCTCTTAGAATTTGGCGATAGTTTTTCGGTCGACGGGATAACCAAGTAGTACATAAAATTCTTACTACAACAATTGACATATTACTATTGTACGATTTTGCAAGTGAGAAATTAAAAAAATATAGTTTGACGAATTTAAGAAGAATTGAAAATTGCGTCAAAATTTTTCTATAGCAAAATTTCCACATGAAAACGGTAAAAGAAATAAATAGCTTGACGGGTTTTTTTAAAAAACTACTGTTCATATTGAAAATATAATGGATGTAAAGTAGGTGAATATATAACGTCGTGTGAGCTTGTAAAACGTATTAAAATATGATAAAAGCCAGACTATGTTAATATTGGCATATTTTAACATTTTGAAGTTCTCGGATTTTGTTTTCGCCATTTTTAAATCTATTTCATATATATAGGCATGTGTGTATGCGCGTATATTAGAATTTTCACAAGGTCTTTAGAGCTTATTCTTAATCATGAAACTGGGTTTATCTCTAATTTTGATTTCGTTTTTGTTGGTGAAATTTGTACATAACTTCGAAATCTACCTCCACTTGTTGTCCGAGCCGGCAGGGTTTTTTTTAATTAAATTTTGAAAAAAATTCTACAATTTTAACTTTTAAAGCAATGGACAGAACAGGCGAAAAGCCTATCTTACAGATGCTAGAAGTTCAAAAATTTTTATCAAATCATCATGCATAATGTCATTAAAGAACACAGATTTAAACAATCAAACAAAAAAAAGAATCGAATAAATATAAAATTTCTTACCTCTAAATGACTGTCTCCTTTGATTTGAGTTTGAAACAACCGCCATTGTTCTCAATCGTAAATATTCTGAGTAACCTATCGCGCGTTTCTTTGCACGCATGCGTAAAAACGATAATTATATTCGTTATAAAAGTTTAACGGAATGTTTTCTGAAATTATGATTCCACTATAGGAGTATCCCTTGATTTGAAGGAGAAATCAACAAATCGCTGTGAAAACGGAAATAGGTTATTTAAAATCAACAGAAAAATATGCGTCAGTTTACAAATATTTTTGAGAGTGGCATCGATATTATGTTCCAGCATTGTCTTTAGATCAAGAGTGATAAATCTGAATAATTTTTCCATGGTATTTATTTTTACGAAAACAACTGATACGAACGACTGCGTATTTAATCTTCTGACGTGTTGAGCTGAAGCGCTCTGTAAAAACATTTTCTTGATAGCTTTGTAAGTATAGTTTGGAAAAAGAAGACTAACTGACAGCTTTTCATCAGCACCTGACCAGGGCCGTAGCTAAGGAAGTGCTATGGGCGGCTCAACCCCCCATAAAACATTTTGATACCCCTCCCCCCCCTGGAAAAGATTCTAAGGTCACTACATGAATTTATGTTCCGAAAATCCAACTGAAATTCTGTTCAAAAATTGAATTTATATTTGAGGACCTTTCGCAGTTTTGCAAAAATACTAAATTGTTACTTAAATATGTGTTTCAACACCTGCTCATCCTGTCTGCACATACGACGCTAACATGATGTTCATTATTGCACTAGTTATACACTCGAATTTTTCATACACTCGAATTTTTCTCGGTATAAAATGAATTTATTACAACAGTTTAATGAGAAACATAGTAACTACAGTGTGATTATGCACTAGTTTATCTTTCTGCATGAGAGAAAATATGAGCCCCCTATATTTTCTTCAGCCCCCCCAGCCTATTATTCACTTCTAGATAAATTGCGCACGGATCATGATCAACAAGCGTCTCTGCAGTGATATGAGATACTAAAGTATAATTATATGGGACATAAAATATGAAGATTCGCGCACTATTTAATTATTTGTTTGAATTGTTATTGTCATAGTTTTCTTTGAAGTGAAAATATCATACCGTTGCACTACATTGCATTGTTTCTTTACAGAACCTTAACATTTCTCTTTCTTGTCGGGATAATACCCTTCAAAAAATTTAGCAGGAAATGCTGGGCTATATTTTAGCACTTTACTTCAAAACACTCAGGAGGTCAGTGGTAGGCGAGGTATAAAATTTCAACTAAAATTGCTTTTTCTCATCTTCTTGTTTTAAATCTACCTTCTTGTTTCCTCAATTTTTCACATTATGTGTGCGGGAAACAAAAAAAAAAGTGATGGCGGGATTAATGCTCGAAAAGTAAACACACATTCAATATATTTTTCTTTATATATTCAATAACACTGGATGTAATCCAAGATTTAAGTTTGCTGTAAAATTTTATTTT
>CAXHSM010001491.1:1776886-1919508 GCA_964019185.1 Maratus speculifer
TCGCAAATCTTCCAAAATTAATTCAAAACTTTGAGTTTAAGAACATTTTTAACTGTGGTAAAACAGGTTTATTTTTGGTGGAAAGCTTTATGAAATATGTATAGATGCTTTTATATGTGATGCTCCAGCTCGTGCTTACATAAAATGCATAAAAAGTCACAATGGATATTTTGGCTGCGAGAGATGTTCTCAAAAAAGGGTGTGGTTGAGGCGGATGACCTTTCCAGAAATAAATTCGTCTAAAAGAGCAGGTAATGATTTTTTGCAGAATTTTTCGAATTCTAATGAGCATATTACAGCTCTTTCTCCATTACTTGAACTTAATATAGACTTAGTGTCTAAGTTTCCATTGGAATACATGCATTTAGTATGTTTAGGTGTTAGAAAGTTGGTTTTGTTATGGTACAAAGGTCCTCTCCCTATACGTTTAAATAGTGCTGCCAAATGAAACATAAATCAACATTTATCGGAGTGTTCTACATATTCACCTATTGAATTTCAGCGGAAACCCAGAGAATTATTATATGTTGAGTGCTGGAAAGCTACTGAATTTAGATCCTTCTTATTATATACTGGACCTGTAGTATTAAAAGACATTTTGGAGCCTGACTTTTACAATCATTTTATATGTTTGCATGTTGCGATTAGGATACTGCTAAGTGAAAAATTGATGGATAATTATCTGGAGTATGCTGCAGAACTATTATGCTATTTTGTTAAACATTCTTCTATACTTTATAAGGAAGAATTTTTAGTGTATAATACGCATTCTCTTTTACATTTGATTGATGATGCACGCTAGTTTGGCACTTTAAATAAAATAAGTGCCTTCCCCTTTGAGAGCTATTTGGGAAAAATTAAACGATTGCTCAGAACATAATATAATTCTAATACACAATATAATTCTAAACCTCTGAACAATAACAATGAATTGATTCCAATAGCTTCATCTTCACATACTAATAGCCCAACACTCAACTGTAATGGCATACAATACAGAGAAATTGCAGGGAATAATTTTACACTAAAAGTTGACTCTGGTAACAATTGTATGATGTTAAAAAACCAAAAAATTATTTTGGCACAAAATTTCATTTATGATAAGAATGAATTATTTATTATTGGTCAAGAATTTTCATATAAAACATTTTTTTTATAGTGTACCTTATAATTCAAGTATTTTTGGAATATACTCCGTATCATATTTATTGCCTTTGAATTATTGGTCAGCTAATGAGTTTTTATATAAAGGTATTCTTTTGGCATATAAGCAATCGTATATATTTCTTCCACTTCTGCATTGTTATGATAATTTTTTTAATCTTAATTTTTCTTAATCTTTTAATCTTAAAATTTAACTAGTTATTTTGTGTTTTGTGATGTCTTTTTTTTATTGAATAGTATTTAAATAAAATACTTGCATGAAAATGTATTCATTATAATTATTAAATGTACATTTGATTCAAAATATATTTATTCAAGTATGATTTGGAAGTAGGGGTGGAGATTGAATTACACTTTGATAAATGTGATATAGAGATTTATCTGTAACATACTTGCCAACTTTTACACTTTTTGATCATTTTTTTACACTTTTTGGCAAAGTTTCATTTTTATTTCCTAAAATTATGAATTACTTTCTTGTTGCTTTTAATAATGGCAAAAGCTGAATGCATAGAGGACATTGTCAAACGAGTTCAGGTTTCATTGTCAAACCAGACGAGATTAATTTATTAATTGTATAAATATGTAAAGTAATACATTAAAGAAATGTTCAGATTTTAGTTTAAATATAAAAATTAAATTTAAAAAAATGTATGTCTTTAAATTCGTTTCATTTTTATAAATTTTATAATGGTTTTCATATTTTTCTTTCATCAAAACAACCTTTATAATGTCATAAACTATATTACTCAACAATATGAAAATTTACTTTAAAAAGGTTTATAAATGTTTGAGTAAAATAAGATTTGGTTACATGGGTCTCGTGCTCTTATGAATTAAAAAAAAAAAAAATACGTCAATCGCATGTCATTTTACACTTTATCATTTTGAAAAGTTGGCAGGTTTGTTGTAAGCAGAATTTGTTCGAAAATTATTCTTCTTTAAAGGTAACTAAAGATTTAGAATTATGTCTCCTTATTTTAGCAGGAGATTCCTGATTTTCACTCCTGATTTTTGGTATACTTTATCCTTGCTGCAATTCATGGATGAATACTGCAATGCAAGTATACTTGTTCTTTAGTATGATCAATAGTATTTTCTGTCATAAATTTTAGTTAGATTCATTGATTATAAATCATGAATCTTTAAAACTTTGCTATTCTTACTATATGTATAGATTTCATTATCAGTAATTTCTTCTGGTTAAAATTTATTTAGGAATTTCGTTTTGTGTGTTTATAAGAAACAATTTTCCTCTGCAATGTGTAATGTGAAATTATGTTAAAACATCTTCAGCATTACATGCTGAAATCCATTTTATGTATCTTCAGACGTATTTTTCTTACCGCTATAAACTGAGGCATGAAAGTTTTCTGCAAAATTTAAGCTCTTCTAGCTATTTATGAGATCAATGCAAATCCATTAAGAGTGAAATCTGGGAGGGCAAATTCATTTGCTATCATTGGCAATTGGCGGCAATAATTTCCTACAACTCAACTTGTGTACATCGTGTTTCTGCTATAGGCAGAGCTACTTCTGTGGCACATGCAATAGATTTTCTCTTTAAAAATCTTGAACTTTGTAATGGAGTCGCTTAAAAAAACTCAAATTATGACATAGAAACATTTTCATCAGAGAAGTGGCATAAGTTTTTAAAAGTCTCAATTTTCATTGAGCGATCGCAGAATAAAGGTCTTGCTTTTCGTCGAGCGATTGCAGAATAAAGTAGCGTGCTGAAATCAATCATGAATTTCATTGAATAATCGCAGAAATAAAATCATAAATTTGATGAAATGATCGTGAAAAAAGAGCGAATTTTATCAAGAAATTGCTGTACAAACCTTTTCATAATTGATTGTTAAAAAAAACTGAGAATTTAAACCAAATTACGGTTTTTTGTGCATATAAAAACGGTTATTTGATGCTCATGTTATTTGCTTCTGATTAGAATACATGCAAACCAGCCTATACATGTTGACAGGAAGACAGATAATCGTTTTCTTCAGCTTGATTATGAAAATTAATTTCTCATGGAAAGCATCTATAAAACATAAGGAATTAGTCAATGTATTTGTTACTATACAGTTAAAAATTTGAGCATAACTGTCATTAATTTTGTTTCAAGTCTATCTGCATTTTTGTTTTCTTTAGTGGTATCACTGGAATAAGATAATTATTAATATTAAAAGTAATGTTTTATATATGCATGCATTACTCTTAAAATAATTATCAGGCATCTATCCAGGAGAAAGTTTGTTAACGGACTATTCACAAAAATAAATTTCCAAAAAACGGCCTTTTCACAAAAAAATAAGAAAGGTGTGAATCCCACCCACGGGAAAAGTGTAAAATTCTACAAAAATCTAGGTTTTTGTGTCGATTTTACCGAGCATCGGAACATAAACATATTTCTTTTATTGCTTGCTGGTTTTCCACTCTGTCTCCCCTATATCTTTATTTGGAATCAGCGCCGATTGGCTAACACATGTCGTCCTGGAAATAGTAGGTATGTTCACAGAGTAAAAAATAAATTCGCTTTTCTCCATAGTTGTGGTAATCATATATTCGGTGATTTCTTTCATTTGCTACTTTGGCAACTCTTGCTTTTATTTTGTGTTCACGATCACATGGAGATAATTTTCTTTGCAAAAGCTCCAATTAATAAAGAAATCATTCTCAATTAAATATTTTTTTTTTGAAGGTTCATAATAAATTTGCTTTTAATATTTTTGTTGAGCTGAAAATTCTAATTGCAACGATGGCCTTGATGCACTATAGCATGTGAATTGAATGCAAAATCAGAGATAAGATGCAAAAAAATTGCTCTTGCACTTCCCATGGACCACATAATTTTGCGAGTTCAGCTTTTTTGGTAAAGTTGCTCTTTCATGAATGTCTACTTCATTTTAATTTTACATAATAATGAAGTATTAATTTCTTCAGTCCTGATTATATATAATCTATATCTAACATTTTTAACTGTTTGGATCTTAAATCTTCTTTGTATTTAGTTCATAATTTGTTGGTCCAAAATTAAAATTATAAATGTTTGAATCTTGTCTTAATTTGTCTTGACTTAATTTATAATGTGTGATAAAAAAATGCTTTTTTAACAATTCTATGAGCTTGATTTCCTAATTTAATATCTTTGCTTATGTTATGAAGAATTACTATCTGGATTTTATGGTATTTTATTTTTAGACCTGAATCGTAAGTTTTATTAGTTGTCAAATCATGATTTTTGTTTATTTTTGTGTTTGTAATGAATTTTTTTTTCAATTTTTTTTTCTGTATAGAAGTTTGCGTCCCATTGATATTTCTGTAAAACTGCTTATACTATATAATTTGTATATTTTATTTGGTTTAAATAAACATTTATTTTTAATTGTATAAGTGCAATTAATTTTATTAAGTTTTAAAGCCTTAATTTTATTAAGTTTATTTTCCCTCATCTGAGTTGTGTTGGCAAAAAATCCAGCCAACCTTGTGGCTAATAGATAACTGTTTTATAAGAAAAATCTACTTAATTCCATCATCAATTTTTTCCCTTTTCATTCGAATATTGATATTTTGTTCAACATTAGGCTGATCCTACTTGTGTAGTTTGTGAATAATTTATAAACTTCAAGTCATTGCTTTGTTTATATTTGTTAAACAGTAATTTGATTGTAATAATACAATCAAAATTATAATGGATGCTTGCAATACGGTAAAATATTAAAAACAAGTAAGAACCTTTTTAAATGATTAAAAATAAAGCCTCGGAAAAATGGAATTAAATATTTTTTTTCTTTAATTGTGCAATGAAACTTTCATCTTGCCCTTTTGTGAGACCTTTTTGAGACCATCTTACCTTTTTATTATTTTTTGTTGAGGGGAGAGCACAAACAATCACCTCATTCATTTCATGGCTGAAATTCTAAAATAGACAAAATTAGATTTGCATTTTAAAATACAAGTGGTCTGTTCAAGTCATATCTTTATGGGGAAAATCTAAAAACCAGATTTTAGCAGATTTTGACTTATAGTCTTGCCATTGTGTTCCTGCTCACAATACTCAATGTTTTCATACCTTTGAATATAGGTAAAAACAATGTTAAATCTATGAATTAACCACTAAAATCAGGTTTCTGCATGTTTCCTTCCAATATATTGCTTGGCAGGATTGTGTTTTAATATGCAAATCAAGTTTTAGTTGATTATGAAATTTCAGCCATGAACTTGATGGGGTGATTTTCTGTGCTACCATCTTTCACTCTTTTAATTACGGTAGAAGATGTAGTGTACAACAAACAGGCAATCCATCAATCGTCATCTGCGTTCAAGATGTTGCAGATTGCAGATATGCTACTTTTCTGCGGAAGCATGGCTGCCAACTATTACGCCTATTTAAAGTCAAATTAACATATTAGAAACAGAAATTTTAATAAATTAATGATAATATGTAATGCAATACATAACATTGAATATATTCGGCATACATTTTATTAAAATTAAATTGTGGTTCAAAACATGTTTATATGATTTAAACAAGCGTAGTAGTTGGCAGCTCTGCGGAATTCTTCTTTTTTGGCCATGAAATTGATTATCTCTGTGATTGATGCAAATGTGTATTAAAATTTGTTGCTATTTTTATATTGGGAGGGGAGAGTAGTAACAAATGAAATACAACAAAAATGCCAACACAAACTTCACTATATTGGGCAAATTTCTTCTAAGGATCGCAAAAAAATTTATTTGTCAAGCGATCGCGGGAAAAATATTTTCTTCAAAGAATAGCAGGAGTTAACGTTATTTATGTCAAAGGATTCCTGCAAAGATGCGATTTCTGTAAAATGATTGCGGAAAAAGATGTGATTTTTGTCAAAGGAACTGCGTGAAAAATACTATTTTCATGAACAGGTTGTGGAAAAATGCTCTAATTATGCTCTAATTTTGTAGAAAGATTGTGAAAAAAAAGCGCATTTTGTCGAAGGATCGGGGGAAAAAACGCAATTTTTGTCGAAAGATCCGGTTAAAAAGCGAATTTTGTCGAAAGATCGGAGAAAAAACGCGAATTTTGTCGAAAGATCGAGGAAAAGCGTGAATTTTGGCACAGAAATCGGAGAAAACGCGAATTTTTCGAAAGATCGGGGGAAAACGCGAATTTTATCGAAATATCGGGGGCAAAACGCGAATTTTTTAGAAAGATCGGGAGAAAACGTGAATTTTGTCGAAAGATCGGGGTGGAAACGCGAATTTTTTAGAAAGATCGAGGGAAAACACGAATTCTGTCGAAAGACCAGGAAGGGGGAGAAACGCGAATTCTATCGAAAGATCGTGGGAAATAGGCGAAATTTGTCGAAAAATCGTAGAAAATACTCAAATTTTGTCGGAAGATCGTGGAAAATACTCAAATTTTGTCGAAAGATTGTGGAAAATACTCAAATTTTATCGATAGATCGTGGAAAATACTCACATTTGGTCGAAAGATCATGCGCAAGTATGTGAATTGTGTAGAAAGATTGAGGAAAATGTCTAATTTTGTCAAAAGATCGCAAAAAATATGAATTTTGACAACAAGCTAGGAAAATAGACGTATCTTGTTGAAAGATTGCAGGAAATATGCAAATCTTGTTGAAAGATCAGAGAAAAGTCGCAATTTTTTTCAAAATCGCGTGTAATACACAAATTTTGTTGAAAGATCTAGGACAGTAAGCTAACTTTTTCGAAAGATCATGGATAGTAAGACAATTTTGTCGAAAGATCGTGGAAAATATGCAAATCAAAAAGTTGTGTGAAAAATGACTTTCACTAAAGGATCATCGATAAGCGCAAATTTTGTCAATGCTGCAAAAAAAAAAAAAAAAAAAAAAAAAAAAAAAAAAAAAAAAAGTTTCGCCAAAAGTCTGTGAGGCCATGAAAGTTCAGCTATTTTTTGCTGAGTCTGTAGCATGTCTGACAATGTCAGACGCACATTTTAGGATAAGATTTGTTTACATATTTCTGGTTTGTTCTTGGTTAGGGTATAACTTAGAGAAATGAGAGAGTAATTATAAAAGATAGATGGTTTCGATAAAAATAATAATTAGCTCTTGTAATATACTTTACAGAATAAAAATAAAAATTACGAATAAATGAAATTAAACTTACAATTGTTAAATGAATGAAAATATAAACATAACAAAATAAAGAGCTTAACTGATGTAACAGTGACAAATATATAGAGGAAGCTAAATGTGAAAATTTCTTAACATTAAGATTATTCTAAATGAAAACATATCTTAGAGTATTTATAACGGATTTGTTTTCATTGTACTATAAAATGGCCATTGCTTCTTCCTTTAAAGTGCAGTTTGTATCAGAGGTGCAAAACCTCCATTCTTGGTAAACTGATTATATTAAACTGATAGAAAAGTATACATTGTATGCTTAAGGACATATGGAACATCTTAACAAGTAAAAAAATCCCTGTCGGATTGGCCTATAGGCGGAGGTAGATTTCGAAGAGTGCTCATTTCAACAACAAAAAATAAAATATGATTAGAGATAAATCCAGTTTAATAACTTCATTTGGCCGCTTATGAAAAATTCTTGATTTCATTTTTCTACAAAAACTGGTTTTATCAGAATCATCTTATGCAAAATTCAGCTCAAATGCCCATTTTGACAACATATTTTGAAATATATTCTGAATTTATTAAAAAATCAACCAAAACAACATATTATATTGTTCCTACATTACAAAAACTGTCACTTGAATGCGCTTGAGAGAAAATTGAATTTAAAAATGAGTCATAAAATAACCGATTTGTTATTTGAATAAATCCTTCATTCTTTAATCATGATCGCTCCGGAGAATTTTGTGCGAAATGGTCACTTAGACGGCATTTTAAAAAATATATTCTATTTTTATCAAAAAACTGGCCAAGTCGTCACATTATATCGTTCCTAAATAAAAGCATCCGTAAATTGGATGAGTTTGAGAGCGAGAATGAATTTAAAAACGAGCCAGAAAAAAAGCAATTTTTTATTTGAATACTTTCTTAAATTTGCAGTCTCGATGATTTCGGGAAATTCTGTTCAAAATATCCTTTTTGGTAGCCTTTTTTTAAATATATTATGTCTTTATCAAAAACTGACTAATGCGTCACATTACATAGCTCCTAAATAAGAGGATCTATAAATTGGTTGATGCATTTGAGAGCAAAAATGGTTTTAAAAACGAGTCAGAAAAAAACGAAATTTCTTATTTGAATACTTACTTAAATTTTATGTCTCGATGACTTCGGGAAATTCTGTTCAAAATACCCTTTTTGGTAGCTTTTTTTGAAATATATTATGTCTTTATCAAAAAACTGACTAATCCGTCACATTACATAGTTCCTAAATAAGAGGATCTATAAATTGGTTGATGCATTTGAGAGCAAAAATGGTTTTAAAAACGAGTAAAAAAAAAACGCAATTTCTTATTTAAATACTTCCTTAAATCTCTATGACTTCGGGAAATTCTGTTCAAAATACCCTTTTGGTAGTCTTTTTTGAAATTTATTCTGTTTTTATCAAAAAACTGACCAATGCGTCACTTTATACAGCTCCTAAGTAAGAGGATGTATTATTTGGATGCGCTTAAAATCAAAAATGAATTTAAAAATGAGTCACAATATAAGCAGTTCGGATTTGAGGTTTTTTTCTCCAACTCCTATTTTTGTTTAATTTATTTTTGCTATACGAATTGGTCCTATCAAAAACTTATCAATATAAAAGCTGTAGATATTATTGAGGAGATATAAAATAAATTTATTTAGATTTGATAGCTTAAAAATTGACGGATTTATGGATTTTTTTCTTTTTTATGGAATTCCCTTCTTTTTTTCGTTTTTAATTTTTTCATCGGTAAAAGTTGGTCCTATCAAAAACTTGTAAATACTAAAGTTTTAGATATTTCTGAGAACATTTATATAAAAATTAATTAGATTTAATATCTTGATAATTGACGAAGTTATGATTTTTTTTCTCCTAAAAACCCTGTTTTTTCGCCCCTTCAGCCCATTTCTAAATATATAAAAAATCTGTCGTGCGTAAACTTTTTGCCCATTTTTGAGAAGTAATGTAAACTTTCAACCGATTCGATATCTATTTTATTTAAGAAGTTATAGCGTTTTTTCGATTTTCACAAAACCCCTCCCTATTTCCACCCTGTTTGGACCGATTTTGCCCATTAACGAACTTTGTCGAGTTTTATACCCTTTGATTTTATGTATCAGTTTGGAAGAGATTGGAGCAAAACTAAAGAAGTTATCCTATCCATAACAAAGTGATATATATATATATATATATATTACAATTTTTTTCCACCAAAATTAACCTTTATACTATATTAATATCCTTATAACAATATTCCGTACTTAGTTCAACTTATTAAATTAAAATCTTGTTTCTAGATCTAATCTATTAATCTTCATGGAAACGATATAAATTCTTAACTTGCCTTAAAAAACATTTATTTCAGTATGCGTAAATTTAAAAGGTGGCTGTGAATTAAAATTTCTTAATTAAATTTTATTTCTTAATATTCCAAATAAAACTCATTTTTTCTATTCTTTTATCTACCCTTTTTAAGAAAGTCTTATTAAATTTATTCCAAAACCATACCTTTCAAAGAATATCATTATTTTTATTTATCTATTTATTTATTTTCCCTCTTTCAACATTCGATATGTGTGCATAACAATAAATTCATTTCTTTTCTTTTTCTCTTAAAATTAATCGTCTGCAAAACTATATCGTTTGCACAGATGTTTGAAAATTATGAGTAATTTATAAATTGGTTAAATAATATTTTTTTCAAATAAATTATCGTCTGTGGAATATAGTCTCGGCTCTGGGCTTCAGTTATGTTTAAAAAAAGAATGATGGTTCAAGAGTAAAGAATGTTCTAGAATTTTCTTTTTAGATTTAAGAGAAGAAGCCTTCATGTGGTAAGAGAGATTCTTGGGTTTTTTCCTTCGATGAGTACGATTTAGGGCTTGTTGAAGTAAATGATGGAATATTTTTTTGGATGTTTTGGTTAAAGATAGTTGTAAAAGGAGCCTTTCCCTCTATCATAACTACAGTTTAATAAATGAACTTACACCAGCCATTGAGTAATTTATTGGATTCTCTACATCTATTTTGCTTTTTTTCCCTCGCTGGCCATGACTTCTGTGCAGTAGAACGGGGACCCTGGTGATTATGGTCTCTGGTTCCTAACTTTAAATGTCACATATATATAGATACACACACACACACATATATATATATATATATAAACTTTTTTACTAATGGTAGTTTTGGGGTCTAGGGGCCATGATCGGCGTAGATCTGCAAAAATTTTTAAGAAATTTCAACATTGGTGCGATCGCAATAGGTAGTATTTCATACGAAATCTACCTAAATGAGTCATAAAATAAGAGGATTTATAAATTGGATGCATTTGAGAGCAAAAATGGATTTCAAAACGAGTCAGAAAAGACGCAATTTCTTATTTGAATACTTCCTTAAATTTTCAGTATCGATGACTTCGGGAAATTCTGTTCAAAATACCCTTTTTGGTAGCCTTTTTTGAAATATATTATGTCTTTATCAAAAAACTGACTAATGCGTCACATTATATAGCTCCTAAATAAGAGGATTCACAAATTGGATGCATTTGAGAGCAAAAATGGATTTAAAAACGAGTCAGAAAAAAACGCAATTTCATATTTAAATACTCCCTTAAATTTTCAGTATCGATGATTTCGGGAAATTCTGTTCAAAACACCCTTTTTGGTAGCCTCTTTTGAAATATATTATGTCTTTATCAAAAAACTGACTAATGCGTCACATTATATAGCCTCAATAAGAGGATATGACATCGGGAAATTCTGTTCAAAATATCCTATTTGGTAGTCTTTTTTGAAATATATTCTGTTTTTATCAAAAAACTGACCAATGCGTTACTTTATACAATTCCTAAATAAGAGGATGTAGTATTTGGATGCGCTTAAAATTAAAAATGAATTTAAAAATGAGTCAGAATATAAGCAGTTTGGATTTGAGGTTTTTTCTCCAACTCCTATTTTTGTTTAATTTATTTTCGCGATACGAATTGATCCTATTAAAAACTTGTCAGTATAAAAGTTGTAGATATTATTGAGGAGATGTAAAATAAATTTATTTAGATTTGATATCTTAAAAATTAACGGAGTTATGGATTTTTTTTTCTTTTTTCACCCCTTTTTTCTTTTCGTTTTTAATTTTTTTCATCGGTAAAAGTTGGTCCTATCAAAAACTTGTAAATACAAAAGTTTTATATAATTATGAGAACATTTACAAAAAATTTAGTTGGACTTAATATCTTGAGAATTGACGAAGTTATGATTTTTTCTTTCTAAAAACCCTGTTTTTTTCGCCCCTTGAGCCCATTTCTAAATTTATCAAAAATCTGTCACGCGTAAACTTTTGGCCCATTTTTAAGAAGTAATATAAGCTTTAAACCGATTCGACATCTATTTTATTTAAGAAGTTATGGCGTTTTTTCGATTTTCACAAAACTCCTTTCTATTTCCACCCCCTTTGGACCGATTTTGGCCATTAGCGAACTTAGCTGAGATTTTATACCCCTTGATTTTATGTATCAGTTTGGAAGACATTGGAGCAAAACTAAAGAAGTTATCGTGTCCATAAGAAAGTGATATATATATATATATATATATATATATATATACAGGGTGACCCGAAACAAATGGTATATACGCTAGGGTGTGATAAAACACATCAAGACGAGTAATAGTAAATAGAAAACCAAAAGTCCCAAACGTTTTCCAAAGGAGATTGCCGCCATTAAAGTTTGGGGTCCAAAATTTCAAATACACATAAAAAACGGAAAAATTGGTCGATTGATTTGCGGTTTTCACTAAAACTATTCTTTATGGTGGTATTTTCTTGAAAATAAATTATAAAGATAAATTTCGGAAAATGCCGATAGAGGGCGCTTACCCACACAACACACGTTATCTATAAGAAGTCGACTTATAGTATGAATACGTCTATAATCTCCATAATGTTATTTAGATGTGCATATCAGTAAATAAACAGATGTCGATCTGACATTCCAATTTAGATTTCTATCAGACGTCTGTGACCTACAACAGACGATCTGTGGCTTTCACTCTTTTTAACATCTAAAGGAAATCCTTTACTCCATGTCCTTAGGAAATACTCAAGACTGCATCCAATGGATTTGCGAATAACACGCATTATGCATCTCTTATGGAAAAAATACTCTTGCTTGAAGGTCTTATAGATGTTGTCTTGTAGACTATTTGGATGTAATCAACGTCTGGAGGAACTCAGAGAGATCACACATGTTATTTCTAAGAGACGTAAAAAGAGAGTATCGTGGATATTTTTAGATAACCTATAGATGTTTTGGCCGTCTTGTATTTACAGCTTCTAGATGACTTATAGATGAATGTGTGCTATGTGGGTACACTTTGAAGTAATGAAAAACTATTTTTTTCCATGATTTTTTGCATCTCATTAAATGATTTCGTAAGCTTAGATTTAAACTTAAATTTTGAGCTCAAAATCTGAATAGTTGGGAGGGGTTAAGTAGCACAAACTTAACTGTGTTCAGAGTGTTTAAATTTGAAATGATTATAAAAAACGGAAAAATCGGTCGATTGATTTGCGGTTTTCACCAAAACTATTCTTTATGTCGGTATTTTATAGAAAATGAATTATAAAGATGAAAACGCGACTTAAAGTTGAAATTATAAGGGTGCGGCTATGAAAGTGTTGACACATAAATGCTTATAATTCCGATAAAAATGCAAATATTTTTATGCGGTTTTTTGCATTGAGTTAAGAATTAAGTAAATAATCAAACTAGATCATAAAATATCGATTTTTTATAATGTTTTCAACCCCTGAGACACTTTAAAAGGGAGATATTTCCAAAAATGTTGGAAATGAAAATACTCAACATTTTCCAATAATGTATAATAATACTGCAAAGTAAAAAATAAACAATTTTATTGAAACTGATACAAAAATTATTACAACAAATCAATAAATATAAAATTGACAAAATAAAAAGTTTTTTATAAATATATGACACATAAAAGCAAGTAGCAAAAGAATGAATATTTGACACTCAACATAACAAATAAACAACAACAACAAAAAAAAATGGATATTTAACACATAGTAAGCCAAATACAATATATATATATATATTTAAAAAGATAATTTAAATTTAGATTGATCTAGGTTTAAGAAGCAACAACATGCAGTGCAACCAAAGGATTTCTCCAATTTCAAATTACTACATTTTAAAACAAAGAAATAACAGTACATTCAAAACTGTACATGAGAATGTAAAGATTTACCTAATGTTTCCGTATATATATGACACAAAATAATAAAAAAAGAATATTTGACACATAGTAAAGCAATAAAAAAGGAAAGAATATTTGATATAGTAAAGCATATGCAATTAAAATAGAGCATGTGGTGCAATCAAAAGTCTCCCCCAAATTTTAAATCACACCATTTTAAAACAACAAATCAACAGCATATTAAAAACTTCACAGTCTCATTTATTACGACTTTATATTGTTCAAGCATTACATTTTAATCTCTATTGCGTATCTCCATTAAGAAATACTAATAATTTACACATAAGCCTGTATATTGTATCGGGTAATTTTCCATAATTAAATTGAGCTGCATCAATAAATGAGCAAATGCATATTGAAAAAGACAGATAAAATGACTAAAAAACACAAATTTTACGTATAATCAAACAATTTAAATTTTTACACTGCCAAATAAAAAAAAAAAATACTTTGAAATGTAATTTGTTTAAAAAATGTATTTCAATGTATTGATTGACTATAGTTTAAAAAAAATCAGGTGTGGATTATTTTTAAATTTAACTTTACTGGCGTTAAACTCGATTACTAAAGATTAATCTATTCGTTCTTAAAACAAATTTGAGTTCACGATTTCTGTCCGGCTAATATATTAGAGCAAACTTAAAACTTCCCCGATAAATAATTAAATAAAATAATATAAATAAATACAAGTTTAAAAGACTTTGTGCTTGAAATACGCGCTCGAAGCACTGAAATGATCAGAAACAAAAATGCTGTCGTAACAAAATCTTCGGCCGATAACATCTGACATGCGTTTAATACCGAAATATGACTTTGGATAAATTCAAAGCTTTATTTGATTCTATAATTAGAATTCACCGTTAAACCATTTAAGCCAACTAGAAATATTTCCCATGTCTTGTAATATTTTAATTCAAAGGCTGTGTTGCATATGTCACAAACAAAGTTTATCGCCAGTATGAATTAAAAGGTGTCTGCTCAGATTATTTTTTCTCGAAAATTTTTTGCTGCATACCTCACAAACAAACAGTTTTCCTTGCTGTGAGTCAGAACTTACTTTTCCTAAAATCTCTTGTGAAGAAATATTTTGCTGCATATTTCACACATTAAAGACAGTTTTGAGTGAAATGTTAAAAATTCATGGTGTTTTGCATCTGAAAAAAATAAAAACAACCCAATTTATTACCTTTTAAAATTCATGAAAAATAAGTGTTGAAAAAAATAAACTTATTATGAAATATTACCGTAATTTCTGGCTCATCACGTAAAGATCAAACAATTCCTTTTAGGCTCGGAAATTTTATATTGTGATTGAAAACTAATATTTACGGCGGTCTATAAAGTTACATTTCTTTTTGAAAAATTTCTTGGTCGGAAAGTTATTCTTTTATCCGCGGATTATACGCAGGAAATTGGACTAAATTAATGTAGAACACTGAACTGAAATAGACTCTCAAATACATGATGCTTGCAGAACCAGCGGTGTGTTAGATTAATTTTTCAACTGCATAAAGATTTAAACTATAATCAACTTTAGAATAAATAAAATAAACAATTGCCATCATAAAATAAAACATTTATCATAAAGAAACTATGAGTGATAAAAATGAGAAATAATTGTTATAAATGAAGAGTAAATCAAATATTTAGGAATAAATCTTCTATAAATAGAAATATTTTTAAAACATTTATATATATAATATAAAGCAAATTTATGGAGAAAATTTGTAATTTCATATTGCCCATTAAAACAATGATACATTGTTAAGGAAAAAACACCAAAGAATTTATTTTAATGACAAGGGAAATTATAATATTTAGATGCATTTGGTGGAAATTCCTCCAGATTTAAGAACTTTTTAAACTAACATAATTGACTATTGCAAAAAACATTCTACATTAGAAATGCAATTTACAGTGTATTGCAATAACTTAACCATTTATTAGTATTTTATCCATGTTTAAAGTCGTATATAATAAGTTGTAAATAAAACAAAATACATTTTTAGTTTTAACGTACAGTTTTGGAATGCATTTATAGATCTGTATATGGGTCATTCCATTTCAAATCAACCAAAAAAATTCAATATTCAACCTGACCATTTCCGATTTCAGTGTAACTGCTAGGGATCACTCGCTATGATGATATATATATACATTAGAGCATATTTTTATTTTTTGTTTCTCGCTTTACATTTTTTATGCAATTAATTATTTAAATTTTGAAAAATCACCATTTTTTGACTTGCATAAATATTTTCAATTTTGAATTTTTCAAGTTCTATGAAACATAGAAAATTTTATGACCACTCATTTCAAAGAGGAGTTTGTAAGGTTTGATTTGATATGCAAGTCGACTATGTATAACTAAAATAAATAAAGTTTTAAATTTTTTAAAATTGAAAAATTTTTAGGTAGTCATTTTTAAAAATTTTGAAAAAATTGTATGTTTGTTGTAATATTATAAGCTTTAAATTCTGAAATTTTTCGAGTGGGATCTCAATGGGATCAGGAGTTATGAAATAAAAGCTGAAAATAACCATAAAAATCATAAATAAATAACAAAATAGACGGAATTAAATTGCTATTTTAATGGTAATGTTTGTTTTTATTTAATAACTCCTGATGCCATTGAGATCCCACTCTAAAAATTTCAGAATTTAAAGCTTTTAATATTACAACAAACATACAATTTTTTCAAAATTTTTAAAAATGACTATCTAAAAGATTTTTAAATTAAAAAAAATTTAAAATTTTATTTATTTTAACTGTACATAGTCGACTTGCATATCAAATTAAACCTTATAAACTCCTCTTTGAAATGAGTGGTCATAAAAAATTTTTATGTTTTATAGAACTTGTGAAATTCAAAATTGAAAATGTTTATGCAAGTCAAAAAATTAGGATTTTTCAAAATTTAAATAATTAATTGTATAAAAATTTAAAGCGATAAACAAAAAATAAAAATATGCTCTAATTTATATCATTCATGAAAGAGATTTAAGCTAGAGCTGCTTATAATACAATCTGTAGAGAACAGGAATAAATACAGAACTTCAGACAGAAAGAAAAAATAAATATTTTACTCAGAAACAATTCAATCAAGAAAATGTTCAGCATGTTTAATAAAAATTAACAAAAGAATAAAATTTAACATTAATGATGATGCAGTTTTGTCTGTTTAGGAGCAGCAAAAAATTTCTTTTTAAGAGCAAGATTGTAGAATCTTATATGAAAGTGCAGAAACAGATTTGGAATACATAATAGTGACTTTATATACAGGGTATATAATGCTTCAAACTGCATTATATACCAAGTAATTAAAGCAGGTTTGGGTTTCTTTCGGAAGAAACCTATTTCTTCCAGGACAGTGGAAGAAACTGGAAGAAATGGAAAAAATTGGAAGAAACTGCCAGAAACCAAAACAAATGCTCAAATTAAAATATATTAACTATGAAAAAGAACTGAAGTATAATTACATAAAATCTAAATTGGAAAATTTAATTATTATTAAAAATATTTTTGCAAAGATTTTTTTTTAATATTAAACTTAAGGTTTAGCAGACATTTTCAGTTGATGGATTTTCATTACTCTAGAGGTAGAGGGATATATATATATTTTTTTATTAATTGCCCCATTTATATAAAAAGAAAAAAACTACCTACAAATTGTTTATTTTTCATATGAAAATATATTATATACTTTTCATATAAAATTGCATTATTTTAAATTTTACACAACAGTAAATAAATAAATTTGTAATTATTTATACTGACATCTAGCATAAATGTCTGAATGCTGATTTTAAAAGATTAGTGTTCTAAAAATAGCTATGGGTATGTCGAAATGCTTTTAAACTATCCTGACATGTAAGACTTGAAAAAAAAACTTCATTTTTTGCTTTCATCCAATTTAAGTTGAGAAATTGGTTTGCAGCTTCCTACTGATAAAATGCTTTTTGCTATATTATGTTGCATTGTTCTAAGAAAAATAAGGATTTTAATGATTTTTTTAATTCTGAGGATAGACCGGAACAGGATTTTAAGATCAAAACTAAATTTAGGTGACCTTCCTCCTTTTTGGCCGAAAACGATAACATAAAAAATATTAAGTAATTAAATTGTGTGTTTTAAACTAATTAATACATACATAAATATACATAACTGTAAATTAATTACATGCATAGTATTTATTAATTATGTAAAACTGCTAACTATTCAAAAACTTTATTTTCATATACAGTAATATGTAATTAATTCATCCATGACATAGAAAGATTTTCCAATTATATGGATTTCCTTTAATTAAAAAATATTTTAGTTTTAGGTATATACTATAATGAATTTTTTAAGTGATTGTTTGTTATTCTAGAATTTTCTCAAAGAATATTTGAAACACTAATATAGTTTAAACTAAAAATTTTTATGAGATGACTGATAATTCATTTCTGATAATTGTAAACACTGAAGTTCATTACAATACATTCATTTGAACTGATATTCAAATCAATGACTAATGTTGAAAATTTTCCGAAGGAAGAAATAAAATTTTTAGAAAACTGAGTGTTTCGCTCCTGCTGAATTTCCACCTACATTTTTGGTAGAACTCGGATTTTGGGCCGAAGACGAAGCTGTATTTTTGTTCAATCTCTATTTAATACAGTAATTATTATACATTACTTGCACTAATAAAATTGATATAAATTAAAAGCTTTTATTTAAATGGGTTTCATTCTATTATTAGTAAAGAATCTATACTATTTACTACTAGTTTCAGAAATTTAAATCAAAAAATATGTTAGTTAAACTGAAATGGATAACATTTAATTGATTTTCTGTATTTTGGGTAAAATTTCTTTTCATTTAGCCAATGGTTGAAGATATTTAGACAGTTGTTGTGTATGATTTTGGTTAAAAAACTGATGTAATTTAGCATATATACTTATTAAATTTGTTTTGGTTCAGCGAAATTAATTTATATAAGATTATAGAAAGAATATATTTATTATATCTTACAAAATTGAAAATACATTGTAAATTCTTAAAGATAAACAGTTTCTTCCATTTCTTCCACTTGGAAGAAAACTATTACTTCCGGCAGGTTTTTTCCATGGTTTTTTCCACTGCGGAAGAAACTTGCCAACCCTGCCCCCTATTCAAGGCTGCTTTTGGTATGCGATCAGAATCATTCCTTTCCAAAGAGTGCTTTCATTTCCTTCTACAATTTTCCATTTTAATCAATATTTGCACAACCTCAAGTCTTCTTGTGATTTAATTATTCTTTATTTTCTCCATTATCGAAATTCTTTTCGTGCTCCTCAATATAAATTATTGTTTCTTCATGAAAATCATGAATTCAATAAAATTAACAAAAATTACAAATTAAAATATATATGGAATAGATATAAAACTAAAAAACGTCGAATTCTGCACGTACAACTTCACTGAATGTTTCATTGTTTACATTCGTAAATTATGTGGGGATTTTAGAGAGTTGCAGATTTTAGGAGAACAGATTTGAGGGAATCTACTGTATCATCTAAATTAAATTCATTTATCAATGAAATAATACTTTACAAATCAATTTATTCAATTTAGTGTAACCCCAGCAATAACACCTTAGCACTGTTGCCATGTATTACTTACCTTTTATTTATAAAACACAGCTGTGTCACATTATTACATTTAAAATAAAACATGTGCATTGAATTGAATGGCATTACTGAAGATTTAATAAGTTTAACAGAAATCGAAAAAGTAATTAATTAAAAATATCAAAATAAAGTTTATTTTTTAATCTTTTTATAACATACATACATTTTCTAATTTACTTCCATATTTTCTCTTAATACTCACGATTTGAAATTTATCTGAGTTTTAATAAAAGAAAAGTTTTATAAAGGAACTATTATATTAATTTATAATAAACCTAAAGAATTAACTACAATATATATATAAAAAAAATCCATGTAACGTTCTTAATGTAAGTCTTAAAAGATTAAAAATTTTAGCAAAAGTTACCAAAGTGCTATTTTCAAAAGCTTCAACAATTTGAATTATTGAAAAATTAAACTTTATTTGTATAAAAATTTAGAAACATGTTATCAAAAATGGTATTTATGACAAAGTTATAAATTAAGTCTTGTATGCTTGATATTATGAAATGAAAAATAAGCAAAAATTTTCTTACTTTGATACAATAATAAAATCCCCCCCCCCATGAAATCTAAATCTAACAACGCTTTCATCATCTCAAAATTTGCATATGCTATTCTCTAATCTGATGGATGTATGATATTTTCATAGATCAGACACACACAATAACAGACTGAATAGCTGCATTCTTTTTGTATTTTGATTATTTAACCTGTTTACAATTAGAAAAAAAAATCTTTTACATTTACTTCCCTTAAAAAAAGGTCTTTCAAAATCCAGAATTTCCCTAGGTGTCAAATATTGGAGGCTCTATCACCAAAATCTCTCCCATTTTCCCCTGGTTATGACACAGGTGGTGATTTTTTTCCTTCTGATGATTTCTATCAACATTTTTTAATTTGTTGATTGAATTTTAGAACACTATGTACAGCATAGTTAAAAAAATATGAAAATTACACATAAAACACAGCAAACTATTGCAATTAATTTTTAAATTGAAAGTAAGACAACATTCTTTTGCTTTGCAGCAAGTAAAATAATAAAAGTACTATATAAATTTTGTATTAATTACAAATTTTTGTTACTTAAAGAAAAAAAAATGTGTGTATAAATTACATATAAAGCACAAACTATTATAACTATTTTTATAATCAGAAAAATTTAGTACAATTAAATATATTAATGAATCAAGGTTTTATTTTTAGTATTAATTTAACATATTAAATCTTGTATTTTTCAAGGATAATACATTATAAAAAACTGCCAATTACATATAAAACAGAAAACAAATTTTAAAATTGTATATACTCCAAAATACAGTAAAATATATACTTAATCAAATTTTACTTATAATTATTATATGTTAATAATTTAAACTATTGACAATTTGTAGTGATAAATTTAGAGAAAAAAAAGGTGACATTTTTTTCGTTAAATCTAAATATATGACTAAGGAAAAAATATAATAATTTTTTCCTGTCTACTTTACATCATCTGTATTTTTTTATGAATTTTACCTTAATTAAATATTATATCCAGATACAAACTAATAGGTAGATATAATTTTTGTTTTTCTCATTCTACTATTTTATTTAAATCTAACTTATTATGGATGCATATATGCATAAGTACAGAAATATTGAATTAACAAATTATATAAAATTAAAAAAAAAAAAAACCCTCAAATGCACAAAATATTTTGTTTACTAATTTTTGGTGTTCAATTTGGGTTAATTTTTTAATTCGAAAGCTTATATTATATAGATAAATATTTCAAAAATGCATTTCACAACATGAATCATAAATTAATTCACACACAGAAATAAAATAATTTATTAATTCTTAATTTGGGCTAATTTTTATGTTTGAAAGCATATATTATACAGATAAATATTTCAAAAATACATTACACAACATGAATCATTAATTAATCTACACACAGAAGTAAAATAATTTATTAATTCTGAATTTCCTGTATAATATCTAACTTTTAAAAACATGGGATACAAAACTGGTGTACAATGGACCATGGTCCATTGTACCCCAGTCTCTGATGGTCCATTGTACCCCATATGGAAGTTTGACAAAAACTTGATGATAAAAATAGAAATTTAGAATTCTATTATTTTAGCTATAATAAATATAATAATGTATTGTCTTAACTTTTTATTTTGCCACACAATGTCTTTCGAATTACAAAGCTGTAATAAATAAATGAAGATATGTTTCACTGAAAATATTTACTTTTGCCTTACTCCCCTCGTGTCAAATCAATTATCAAGCATAAAATGGCTAAAATGTCAGCTATGCACATGGTTTCAAACTTCTTTTTACTACTTCATGACTGCAATCTATATACTAAAATATGAAGCTTTCAAAAACAGAATTAATATCAAAAATAGGGGGTGGACCATTGTACCCCAGTATCCCCTACATAGGTTCATATTTGCACACCATGAAAATTATACTAATTAAGAATAAAACCTGCTTAAAAACAAATTTTTTTCAGTCCCATGCGATTCCATTTTAAGGGATTCGATTTTCCATGGTATAATATATGCGTTACTTGCTATGATAAAAAAACACTTTAAAACGAAAAAGTAAATTTTTTTGCAATTACCTCTCAGAAACTTTCATTACATATCAGCCCCCTCCGAAATGATAAATTTAGATATTCCGCTGAAAACAAACCTAATGAACCCATATGAGTGTTTATGTATCTATATATTTACATAATTCTATATAACTTTACATTTGCACATGTACATATACATACATATATGAGTATACATTATGGTTGATTTTTTATATTCAATTTACTTCTGTTTATATAAAAAAATAATTAAATGGCCTTTACAATAAATAAATTATACAACTGTTGAAAAAAAAGGTTTCTGTAAAGGAATCAGTGAATAGGTAGCCAGAAAATATGTTTTCAAACTTATAGTTTTTATAGTGTATGCTAGTTACTTATAGTGTATTTTACTCCGAAAAGAAAACAAAAAAAAATGTAAATAAAAGTACCTCTTTTAAATATTAAGTAAATTTTAATTTTAAAACACCTTCAAATCCCAAAATAATAAAGTATTTGGCTCGATAATTACGATTTGGTTAGCAAAATATTCATTTAATAGTGTGCGGAATATTTAAAATTGCTATAAATGATAGCAAAAATGAAAGTTATGACACATAAAATTTTGTGTCATCATACGATAAAATCACAAATTCTAGAATTTCCAGTGCCGATCCAGTGACATGGTTGGTAGCGGCAGCTGCTGCTACACCGCCGGTCCCCGGCTCGAATCCGGGTTCGACCATGGATGGTGTGTTGTCCCTTTGAAGTGTAATAATAATATGTAATGGACATCTGTAATAAAAAAAAAGTGTTCTGCATTGTCTCTGTGTCTGTGTATTATGGATCAATCGAGGCGACAGCCATTGTAGCTATAGGCCTCAAAGCACTGTCAATTCAAAGTATAGAATTTTCAGTAGAAGAATAACTATAGATTCAGATCTTACCATGGTAATTTATTTTAATAAAGAAAGTGTGTCATTAAACTGATTTTTTTTTTAAATATCCGCTACAACAATCTGACTTTCGCCATTTTGGTACAGACGCCAACATAAAGAATGAATCATGGATAAACAATTCAGTCATTAATAATGATTCTGGAAAAAAATCAAATAAATCTTCCGTTTAAAAATTGGATAACTTAGAATTTTGGAATTCATGAAAATTTTGCTTAGATTCCTTGCTAAAGCTTGTTAAATTTCTATCTAGTAATCAGTATTACAACCAGGAATTAAAATAAAAATTTTTAGTCATAATTCCATTGCAGCTTTGCGGCAGTTTGATAAAAATAATAATGAATGAAGAAGGAAAAACTCATTCATGAGCAATGAATCAATCAATAGATAAACTGAGACAGTAAAATTTTAATTAATAAAACAAAGCTTTTATTAAAAAAAAAAAAAAAAATAGAACAGAAAGCAATTGTTAAAATTTGCGAATCTAGCACTTAAATATGCCCTTGGTTTATGTTCTTATATTTACTCAATTTATTTTTGAATAACCCATGAAAATTTAAAATAGGTTCTGTAGCAAGCTTGTTTCTGTTAATGGTTATGTGATAACCAATATTAAACAAGGGTTTAAAAAAGGGGAGGGGGGACTATAAGTAATTATTGCTATTGCATCTGTTTAATTAATGACAGTATTTCGATGAACGGATCCTTTTAAATGAATTGTAATTTAAAAAGTCATGATTCATTCTTTCATTGGGATCTTGCGTTTTGCCCTGTCAAAAATATCAGATAATTTTTAAAAAATGAATTTATTAATCTCACCCTCTTTATTAAAATAAGTTATTGATAATATAGTTTATTTTTGTTTATCTTCATCTAAAATTCTGCAATTTGCAGTTTCATAGTATGACTACATGGAATTTTATGTTCCCCAAATTTTATTCTGACCATAAACATATTAAGCATTATTAAAATGTTTTATTTATTTATTTGTAATTATTCAGGCAATAATATTCATGTTTAAATTTCGAGACTGCAAACTCGTTTGAATTTGTATTAACGGTTAAATTTAAAACATTGTGTTGCTCGTAGACTGAATTTGGTTGTATTCTGTTCTATTGAAAGTAAATATTTTTTAAGTAATTTATGGCTTAATAAAGTTCTTACATAAATTTTATCAAAAATTACATAAAATATCAAAACAATTTACAAAACCAAGAATTAGGAATAATTTCACTGTATTCATCAGATTAGATTGATTGCTAATAAATGCTGTGGATGCACTGATTTAAAAAACAAATATTTTATAGTTTCCTGCATTTAGAAAAATTGTACCTGTCTCTTCTCATGCTAGGAGGCTACACTGTATCAACAATATTATTACTAACAGCATTTTATTTTCTTTGTTGAAGCATATTTAATTTATTACATTTATTTTTACAGTAGACTCCCTCAAATCTGCAATGCTTAGGACCAGAGGTTGCACAGATTTTAGAAATTTGCAGATTTCTCGTCTTTGCTTTCCTTATATTCTTTTAACCCTTTGCAGGGCCCTGGTTTCATAGATATACCACTTAATTTTAATTCCCAAATGCCACTTTGGCACCAGAATTTTCTTAAAGAAAATTATGGTTTATTGAATGTGTGAAACATAGCGTTTTCTTATTTATAAATAAATTTGTTTTCAAATTCTGATGTCAATCATTTATTTCAATACTTAAGTAATGAATTTGCCCTGCCCTGCAAAGGGTTAAACAGTAATTAGAATGTAATTAATAATGCAATCAAAACCATAATTAAATTTAATTTATAATGTAATGAAATATTCAAATAAGTAACACACTAAATTAATAAATATTTAGATTATTTTTAAAATGATTAAAATATTAAAATCAGAGTATTCAATAATTTATAGAAAAATGATTAATTATTTATTATAAAAAACTGATGCATTTTTCCTAAATTATGCAATGAAACTTGACTCATGAATGTACCTTACTAATTCACATCAAAATCATAAATTGAAAAAGTTTTATTTCGGGTTTAGCCAGACTTAATAACTGAAAAATCCTGTTTAATACATAAATATATTTGTTAAGAAGATCGTGATTGCCTGTGATATCAGCAATATATATATATATTTTTTTTTTTTTTTTAGAAATAAATTTATTCTTCCTTCATGAAAAAGCATGAATTACTATCATTACTGTTTTTTATATGAAATTTACTTCTGTTTGAGTAATAAAATACATAAATAGCCTTTTCATGTTAAATAAATTATACAAATGTTAAAAAGAAATCTGCTTATATAAATGAAACAGTGAATAGATTTCCAGAAAATATGTTTCGAAACTTACAATGTATATTGGTAACTTATATGGTATTTACTTTTAAAAAAAAAATCTTGTTTGTGTAAATGAAAATATTTATTTTAAGTAATGTAAATTTTTTAACATCTTTAAATTCTAAACTAATAAAATTGTCGACCTGATCGTAACTATTCTGCTAGCAAAATATTCGCTTTACCTGTATGTAGAATATGTAAAATAACTATAAATGACAGCAAAAATGAAAGTTGTGATGCATTAAAGTTTGTGTCATCATTCGATTAAATGTTCTCGAATTTTCAATAGAAGAATAACTAAACACACATATCTTACCATTAATTTATTTTAGTAATGAAGATGGATCTGTAAATTGATTTAAAAAAGGATAGCTACTGTTACAATCTGAGTATGATAATTCTGTCGTGAGTCGACGCCATTTTATTATAGACGCCATCACAATGAATGAATCATAAATAAAGAGGTCATTCATTAATATTGATTCAATCAATAAATATAACACTTTTGTTTAAGTTTAGCTAAGTTTTAATTAACAAAAGAAAATATTTATTTATAAAAAAGAAATAGGAAACTTTTTCAAAATTCGTTAATCTAGCACTTAAATATGCCCTCGGGTTAAAAATTGGATGCAATTTGATTTTTGGAACTCAGGAAATTTTTGCTTAGATTTGTTAAATGGCTGTCTGGTAACCAATATTATAACCATAGATTTAAAAAATATATATATTAGCCATATTTCCGTTGCAGCACTTTAATTGGTAAATAAAATTAAGAATTATGGATACATGAATCACTCAATAAATCATGATGTATTTCATGAGTCATTCTTTTCTTGGCGTCTTCTCTCTTCCGTTTTGATAATGTCAAGTATTAAAACATAATTTTTTTGTATTTTACTTCTTGTTAATGCTAAGGTATAATAGTTTCGTCCGTTGTTCTTCAACTAAAAACTCTACAATTTACTCTTTGATTATGACTGGACGAAATTTCACTTTCATTTTTGCTGATTTATCATTGAATCATTTAAAGCATTATTAAAACGTTTATTTATAGCAGATAATTTCGCTTATAATTATTTATTTTTAAATAGTTTAGTAAATAGTATTCAAATTTCAATTTAAATACAGCAGATTTGCTTGATTTTTTTTTTCACATTTATGCTTAAAACATTGACTGAACATAAACTAATTTTTGATTCTATTCTGTTCATTTGAAACTAAATATTTTTTAATAATTCATCACATAATGAATTGACTTTAAATTGTTTATAGAAATTTACATATAAGAAAACCTACACTTAAGGAAACTGTTCACTAACTTCAAAGCACCCACTCCATGATGTTAGTAAGGTTTTCGAATTCGTCATATAAATTTGATTATTTTAAAGTATGAAATTATTTATTTTATTTTAGTTTTTGCATATGATACCTGAATTCCAATTTTAATATGACGATTTTTCACTTTTTCGAATTTGGTTGGAGATTTTTCTTAAAAAGTTATTTTTAATTTCAAAACCAGCTTTGAAATTAAAAGTAGTCTTTAAAAAAAAACTGCAACCAAAATCAAAAAAGTAAAATATAGCCATTATAAAGATTGAACTCAGTTATATTATGAAAAAAAAATAAATATTCAAATTTAAATGAGAAATTTGTATCTATTGGTTTAAAATTACAGAGCAGGTGTATTCAAGTGATTGAAGAGTCCCCTTAAGAAAGTTGGTCACTCATTTTTGGAAATTTCCTCCATGATGTTAAGTCTATCAATGTTTGATGCCTTCGTATATTTAAAGTATATTTTGGGAAAATTGATATTTCTAATTTCTTTTTTCTGGGTACTCTTCTTCAAGGGTGTTTCTTTTTTTTCTTAGTTCTCGAAATATTTCTAAAATTTATACTTAATTTAACAGTTTTGAGTAAGATTTTTTTTTTCAGTTCTTAGAAAAAATTACTTTTATGTTAATAACATTAACACAAAAATGTTAATTAGTGTTTAATGAATATTTCATTGTCTGAAAGATAATGGATGTCGTTCTTTTGCACTGTTTCCCAACTTTTGCGTTTCTATTCTTATACAGTAGACTCCCTTAAATCTGCACATAATTTACGAATGTAAACAATGAAATACTCAGTTCAGTTACAATTAAAAAATTTGACTTTTTTAGTTTTATGTCAATTCCATACATATTTTAATTTGTTATTTTTATTAATATTACTGAATTCAAGTTTTTTCATAAAGAAGAATAAATTTATTTCTGAAAAAAATTGAAGATTTTGCTGATATCACTGGTAATTAAAATCTTTTCACCAAATATATTTGTGTATTAGTCAAGCTTTTTTCGTTATTATGTCTGACTAAACCCGAATTAAAACTTATTTTATTATTTTGATATGAATTGGTAATGTGCCTTTCTAAGGCAAGTTACATTGATTAATTTAGGAAAAATACATTTAATCTTTATAATGAATATTTGATCTTACATTATTGATTATTAACTTGTCCTTTCTTATATTTTACTCATTTTAAAAATTATCTAAATTTTTATTACTTTAGTACAGTAGACTCCCCCAAATCTGCACCTTACAATCTACAACTTTCTAAAATCAGCACATAATTTACAGATGTAAACAATGAAATATTTAATTCAGATTTAGGCCAAAATTTGACTTTTTTATTTTTATATCAATTTCATTTATATTTTAAATTGCAATGTTCATTAATATTACTGAATTCAGTTGTTTTCATAAAGAAAGAATAAATTTATTTCCGAAAAAATTCAAGATTTTGTTGATATCACTGGTGATCACAATCTTTTTACCAAATATGTTTATGTATGAACAAAACATTTTTGGTTATTAAGTTTGGCTAAACCTGAAATAAAACTTCATTTTTTACTTACCCGTCATACGTGGTATAGGGTAAGTCTTGCAATCATTTTGAAAACTGATTTTTTTTTTTTTTTTTCCCTGACAGATTTGCACGTTTTAGATAGTGGAGATTCCAAAAAATATACTTTTAGAAAAAAAATTGCCGTCCATCTGCTCTATCTCACAAATAAATTGAGATAGAGACTTGAAATTTTGTATGTACTTATTATGTAAGAATGGGACTAAGCCTATTTAATATCAGTAACCTCGATTATCCAGAACTATTTGTTTCAGATTCTCAAAAAATTCGTTCTGATGAAAGGTATATAATTTTTTTCGAATTTTTTCATTTTAAGGAGTGGACGTAAAAGGCCATAAAATAACACAAATTTTGCATAAAGAACAAATTCAATTGGATTATTAGTTGCCGAGATATTTGTAATTCTGTTTTCCTCATTCTTCGATTTTTCACGACCCTGTATTTCATTCAAATTTCAATTCAGAAATATATTTTAATTGGAAATGTGACACTTAATCTGACAAAGTAAACTGTTAGCTAATATGATTATTATATCTGGAGTTATAAGGATGTTTCTTTTATGCAGTTCAGTACTACTTGAGTAATTTGTCACTTTATATATAATTTGTTAAAATTGGTTTATGAGCAATTCATTAATAGAGCACTACAATGTATTTTAACAATATTTAAATATACATGTAAATTTTTTTGGAATTGCAATGCATTTTATAAATAGTTTTCACGTGTTTTATTTTTATATATTATATTATGCATAATAATGATGAGTAAGTATTACGGTGGCCCCTAATGACTAGTTTATGATTGCATCTTTATAAAGTAAATTTTATATGAAAAATACACTTTATCTTTATTAATAAATATTTATTCATATATTATTGATTATTAACTTTATCTTTGCTTTTAGTACTTTAATCATGTTAAAATTACCTAAATTTTTATTATTTTAGTTAATTACTTACTTTAAATTGTAACCCTCCATAAAAATTTTGTTTTCATTGTTGATTAAATTCAAATTACTGTTTAAAAAATATAAGCAAAGCAATGACAAGAAATTTTCAAAACCTCTGCTCCCAAGCTGTGAAGATTCGAGGGAGTCTACTGTATATTACTTATTTTTGTATTTTATTATATTATAAGCATTCATTACAGTTTTGATTGCATTATTAATAACATTCAAATTACTATTTAAAAAATGTAAACAAAGCAATGACCAGAAATGCACAAAATTCTAAAACTGCACAACCTCTGGTCCTAAGCTGTGTGGAGGAAGTCTACTGTAGTATTCATATAAGAATAGGCTAAGGAAGCCTTTTTGGACATGTTTTGAAAACATTGCATTACAGTAAGATTTAACGTATATTACAAATTTCTAATGTTTTTTGCATGTTATTACACATGATACTTTAAAAAAAGTAATTTTTAATATAAATTTAAAAAGTGAAATGTATATTTAAAATTAAATAATCGAAAACGGCACAGAGACTGAAGGAAATAATAATAATTAATATTATTACTAAATGCCTAAACATCTATGAATTCATATAGTAAATATATTCACATATACAAATATTACTACATGTAAATAGCATCAAAATTATTTCTTAAAACAAATATTACTCCATTAAAAGACATCTACTATTAATAGTACACCAGACCCTAAAGTGTTAATATTTTATGTGTAAAAAGCTGATCAACTTTGAGTAAAATTTTAATAACACTTAATAAAATTAAGTGTATATTTTAGAAGATTAAGAAAAACAGAGACATCTTTTAAGGCGTGCATACAAAAAATACAAGTTAAAAATATTAATTTTCTGAAATCATATTTTAAATATACAAATGCGTCAAATGCCCAGAGACTTTACGTTAGTAAGGGAAATATGTAAACTGAGTGACTAGTATCCTTAAGAAACTAGGATTGAATCTTAGAAAAAGTGATACCGTAAAATCCCGTTAATCCGCCCTTCCCGATCAAACGCCCCCTCCCCACTTTATAATAAATTTGAAATTTTCAAAAAATCCCGAGAAAGCGCACTCCCTCCCGATTCTCAAAGGCGATTGAATCATTTTGAAATGAATGAATCATGAATCTTTGATGAAATGTGTCTTTTTTCAAGATTTTTTAATTGATTTCATGCTTGTTTTGGCCTTTTTTTTACTAATTTCTCCTTTTTTCTGCGTTTTTTTTCGCCAGAATTTACGTTTTTTAAAAAAAAACCAAATTTTATCGAGTATCAAAATTTATGATTCATTCAACGATTCATTCATTTCATGATGATTCATTCCTGTAAATTTTGTTGAACGATCTCGAAAAAATCCCGTGTAAGCGCCCCCCTCTAACTATTGTACGATTTTTCTTTTCGTTTGGGGGGGCGGATTAACGGTATTTTACGGTATACTGATTTTGAGACGGGATCTCAGTATTATTTGGTGTTACTAAATGAAATTTCATGTTAATAAGGTACAACTGTATTTGTTCACATACACACACACAAAAAAAGATTTTGTGATTAATATTTTTTTAAAGTCATTAATGAATGAAATGCACAATATTTTTATGAAAAAATCACCACAAAAATGCATTTTGTAAATAAATGGTTATAGTTTTGATTTAAATTTCTTGCCATGATGACCACCTTATTATTTTTTATTGTGCTTTATGTATTAGAATATTGCACTCTCTTGATTCAGTTAAGTCACTTCATTATTCTACAAATGTGGAGATGTCAACAGTGGTGGCGGCAATAATTTCTGTCGTGGAAATATTTCATACTTTTTTTATATCTATGTCAGCTTTCCTTTACAAAACTTTAAAAAATGTTTTTTCCTTTAAAAAACTCCATAAAAGGTTTTTTATCCTATTTACTTAGACTCTTATGCAGTTAGTTGCAAACAAATTTTCTAGTTACTTGATATGCATACACTAGGATCGAATGATAGTTTTTTTTTCTTTTTATTCCAATATTCTATACTTTTCAAAAATTCCTTTTTTAAAAATAATGATGAAACTTCCATATTAGTGTAGTTAGATTATGCTTAGAGGTGAAACAAGATAGGCAAACTCTAAGTTTTTATTAAAATTTTGCAATATTTGTTGAAGCTGCCAACTGAGTACTGAAAACACTTGTAGTGTAAAAAAATAATATATATATATATACATATATATAAATGATATTGTGAGTTTCAAAATTTGCCTTATCCAGAAAGTAAAATTTTCGAAAATAATGAAAAATTTCTGACTATCTTGACTGTTTTTCATTGTAAATCAATAATTTACAATACCAGAAATACACAATAAAATCAGATTATTTTGCAGATTGTAGGAATTTTCTGATGGAGATTCATCAATGGAATCGACTGATAATGAAAACTTGATTTTTAAAAATTTTGAATAAGGCAAGTTTTGTAACTCATATCTTCATTTATACAGCATTGATCATTTAATTAAATGTGTCTTGACTTAAATGTGGTGGACATTTAAAATTTACTTAATTTCATTCTTATGTTGAATTTCAGATTCAAAGTATAATTTTTGGATTAAAAAAAAGAAGAAGATTCGTCTGTATGAACATAAACAGGTAGCAGATAGATTGATACTGTAATTTTTATAAGATATTGAAATAAAATTGTATTACAAGGTTCTGCTTTTCAATTGGTATGTTTTGAAGCAAAATATAATGTGTAAGTATGTATATATTAATTCAAAAGCTATTTCTATTGAAAAATATGCATTTTTTATATAAAAAATTATGTTTTATGTGCAAAATTTGGTGTATGTTAAGAAAATTAAGAAATATTGCAAATATTTTGCTTCATAACACAGATAAGTGGTTTGCTATTATATTGGTGAAAAAAATAGTTAAATATATTGAATAGACTTTAGTATAGAAGATTTGTTTTAAAGAAAATTCTTTACAAATATACTACTAATTATTGCCTGAGTTTGAAAAGAAAGTTGAAATTCCATTGACAATTTATTTGAATTCATAGTTTTATTTTGAATTTTAATTAAATACACATGTGTTTAATAAAATTTTCCATATATATATTTTTTAAAAGTTCTGAAGGTAGTCACATACTTTAACCTTTCGCTGGGCGTGTAAATTTTCATCACACAAGCGTGCATTGTAAATTGCACAACAGGTTAAAAAAAAAAATTATTGCTGCTTTATTTTAATTTTACAAATAATTTAACTTACAAATGTGATATAAGTTATCTCTGATCACAATTTATGAAAGTATTCCACAATACACTTATTTTGTTATAACATACTAAAGCAGAAGTATAGATGTTTAAAAAGCTACTTGCTACTACAATCACAAAGATTAAAAAGTATTAATGAATTAGTAAACAATAATTAAGTAATTTTGGATTTACAGAATTAGTCCTATATTGCATCTATACAGTCAAAGTTCTATAATCCGCACAAGCTGGGGCCAAAAGTTATGCAGATTATGCGATATTGTGGATTATAGAATGTTATTGATTATACGTCATTTAATTATTCCTAGACAACATTTTAATTCTGTAGTCAGTTTAATATGAAGTGATATATATGAAATCTAGTAATAAATTTAATATGCTATCTCAAAAAATGACTTTTAAATGTTTTTTTAGTTAAAAAACATATAAATATGCTTTTAAATGAAAATAATTACATATGTTCCATAATACAGTTTGTTTTTTACTGTTAATAAAATAAAAAAGTTATATTTAAAAAAAATATATGTTTCACTACGATTTTTTTAACTTTTTTACTATTTGTTTTAAAAAATTATTTTTTTAATCACAAATTTGTAAATTTTCTTAATTGTTTATTTTATTGTTTATATTCCTAAAGTAACGGGAATTATAGAAAATTGTTCATTATGGGTGCGCATATTACCGATCCTTGACTCTATTTGTCGCTTCCCATATCAAGCATAAGATTTGCTTTTTTGAAGGCTGTTTACAGATAAACCTTGAACATTTCATGCACTGTTAACAGATTAAAATGACAGGTGCATCTAATTGTGCAATCCGAAATACACCTAACTTTCAGGAACTCGGTAAAGAGATCCAATAAACGAATAGAAACAGTCATTAAAACCCACTAGGGCTTGAATTTTGTTTTAAAGAAAAAAGAATGTGAATGCTGTACTTTTTTACAACGCCATGCCCGATGGAAGGTTAAAGAGAAAAGCACTCCATTAAAATAATGAACTTATTAATTTTATTATTTGTGCTGATGCTATATTATTTGCAGTTTCAAGTGATCTTCACTGTTTAAATTGTGTTGAGATAATCATTCCAGATTTCTGGACAAATTCATTAATCCAATGGAGCTGGGTGTGGAACTTCTGTTTTAAAATAGTCTTGAAAATATAATTATAAGTCTCATAAATTATTATTTGTGAAACTTGAAACATAGTTGTTTAAATATTTTTATACTTCAAAATAAAAGCATTGAAACTAATTACAATTAGTTAATAAAGTTTATTTATTTAGACTGAGATTTTATGAAATTATCAGCAAATTACAAAAAGATTATAAAGATAAACAACAAATTAATTAATAAAAAGCAAACAAATGAACTAACTCTAAATCAATGTAGTTCAATTCATATAGTAATACTTTAATCATTGAATCGCAATGTCTTTGAATTATAATTTTACTTAAAATCAGATTAAATCTATGGAGTTTTAATATTAAAACTGATGTAATTTTTATAAGTTTTAATATATAGATATAAATAAATTAGTATACATAATTTTAACCAAACAAAAATTACTATTTTTATTTAAATATAACTAAAGAATTATTTGTCTTTAGAACTTCTATTTTGATATTTGAAAGATTCAAAACATTTTTTAGAAGACTGTTTATTATTATTATTATTTTGGTACATAATTTTCAATGAATTCTAGCACTGCCTGTTGTCTGCTTATCTAGAATCTATTTTGTCAGAAAATGGTCATCTTCTCAAAAATTTAACTATTGTTTTTTGTTTTTATTTTAATTATTTATTTGGAAAACAGTTGTTGTTTTTGGTAGAGAATTGGGAAATCTGAAGTAAATCGAATCTTTTTATTGGTTGGATACCGCAACTTATTTTATTTTATTCATTTCCTGATTGGTCCAAGTTTAATGGCCAAAACTGGAATACTTCTGTTGCTACAATGACAAAAATATAATAAAAACTTAAAAAAAAACTAATAATCTAAAAGAAATTGTGATGAAGATTTGAAAATAATTTCATTAAAAAGTGCAATTTTTCCTCTACGCAATGGTGTAAAAATTTTAAATGTGCGATATTTAGAAGTTTAAAAATTTGCAGTTCCGAAAATTGTAAAAGTGAAATTTCATTTAAAATTTGTTTAGGATAGGTCCTGGAATATGAATGTTTAATCCATGTCGTACACAATAGGAAACTTTCAGAAGTCTGTCTGATTAACTACAACCAAAAAAATGCACACTTTAAACATTTAAAGTCGTATATCTATAAGCTACTGTTTTTTTTCTTTTTTTTTTAAATTATTGATCTGGGAATAATAATGTTTAATGCACGGCGTACGTAATACTTGACTCGTTATGATCATCCTATAAATGAAGTTTATTATTGTTATTAATTTAAATATAGAATTTATTTATAAGTCTTTAAAATTTTAGTCTTTGAAAATATCGTTTTCCAAATAGTCATTGTAATTTGTTAAACTACAATTTTGTTATTTTTATTGTTTTTATCTTTTATTTTATTGTTATTATTATAATTGAAAATGTTCAAATAATTTGATTTGATCTTGTCTTTTGTCATACTCAGAAAACAAATTGAACCAGGTAATCATCTTTATTCAGCTATTACTTTAAAATATATACAGTTTTAAGTAGCACTTCAAAAATTTAATCATTTGTACATGACTCATGATTCTATTTGTATTGTGAAGGTTTTATATAAGCAGTTGCATTTGTAATAAAAAAAATCATAATTTATTAAAATAACCATCATTAAAATGAACTTTGTTATTCATTTTAAATAAATTCAAAGATTTTTAAGGAAAAATCGCATTTGCAATTTTTCTTTTCAACCACACATTTAATTTTGTGGCCTAGAATCAAGGTAAAAAAGTCAGTTGTAGATAATTTAAAAATAAAATAATTTATTTTATCAAAAATTATTAATAATATAAATTTATTACCCTTCTTCCAAAACTATGATTGTCCTGGGAGTATCCTGTGAAAATATTTATCACTAGCTGGAGAATATGAAAGAACTTCAACTTAAAGTGTTTGTTGCTACCTGGAATATTTGGTAAATGTGAGTCTATAAATGATATTACAAAATAGTCATGGAATCACTCAGGTAAGGAAACTGTAAAACGATGACTCAAATGGGACAAAATCAAGTCATCTGTGGGAGATGGGTGACCAGTATTTAATTTTCAATGAAATAATTCATATTTTTAAAAATATGTATTCAAAACTCAATGATAGTCTAAAAATGAATGATAAAAGTATTTCTTGGAATATATTAAAAGAATTGTGCAGTTATTCACCAAAGAAGTTAACAATAACATTGAAAATATAAAACAGTAATCTAATCAAGAGTATTTATTATTAGAAGATAAGAAGGCAATGAAAAAAAAAATATGTATTTTTTTAACTAAAAACATACATTGTGTTTTGATGTTTTTATCAATTACTTTTTCAATAGTATTAAAAAGTAATTGAATATATTGAATCTGCTCAATGGGAACATATTATTCATGATCATGTTTATCCGTGTAGTGTAACTATTATCGCACATTTGTCGTCTAGAAATGCATAAGGTAATTAATAGGTGTGCGCTATGCTGATGTGTTACGATTGGTTACTCTAAATTGTGTAAATTGATTTGTAATTTATTATTTTGTAGAAAAATGAATTTATTCGAGATATTTATATAATTTCTATTAAAATGTTTTAGTCCACTTTTACTTTTCATATCCGCTTTAGTTAACTATAGAATCTGAAATTACCTATGAAAATGTCATTATTTTATTGCTGGCCTCAAAATATGAGACGATTTTAATGGGAGATATTTGCAACCAGCTTGTCTTTTATAATACATCAAAATGAATGTAATAAATTAGTTACTATTCTGAATCCATTTTTCTACTTTCATATTAAACTTTATAATCATGTTCTTAAACAGGCATTTTTATGCTGCTTTCAGATGATGCATTATAATTGCAACACAATTATTTGAATTCAACTCTACAAACTTAAAACACTTTTGATTCTTAATCTTCACACATTTCATTGTCCAATTTGCATGGGCCTATCTAAGAATGCGAGCTATATTTGATTTGTCTATTACAGTAGACTCCCTCAAATCTACAATCGTAATACCTGCATCTCTCTAAACTCTGACATAATTTATAAATGTAAACAATGAAACATTCAGTTCACATATAATTACAAAATTTGACTTTTTTAGTTTTATATCTATTCCATACATATTTTGATTTGTAATTTTTGTTAATATTATTGAATTCATATTTTTAATGAAGTAAGAATAATTTTATTTCTGAAACATTAAAGATATTATTGATATCACTGGTAATCGCAATCTCTTTACTAAAAATTATTAATAAAGTTTTTTTTTTATTATCAAGTCTGACTAAACCTGAAATAAAACTTCCTTATTTTATTATTTTGATATGAATTAGTAATGTGTCTTTATAAGGCAAGTTTATGTTATTAATTTAGAAAAATAAAATTCATCCTTATAATGAATATTTAATCATGTATTATTGATTATTAACTTGACCTTCGCTTTTAATGTTTTAATCAATTTAAAAATTATCTAAATTTTTATTATTTTATTATATTACTTATTTTAATGTTTGATTATATCGTAAGCATTCATTATAGTTTTATTTCCATTATTAATTACATTCAAATTACTGTTTGAAAAAATGTAAACAAAGCAATGACCAGAAATCTGCAAAATTCTAAAATCCGCACAACCTGTGATCCCAAGCTGTGTGGATGTTTCTTGAGTCTTCTGTATCAATTGTGTAGGTCATTAAACATAGTATAAAGGCTGTTTAAATTATTACCAAGCAATATAACTTGAATTAGTAATGTAAAATCTTGTCCCAATAATCCTTTATATTAGTTTGAAAAAATTAATAATTCTGGATGTATTCTGATTAAACACATTTTTGCATTGCCATTCCCCTTACAACAAAAATAATTTAGTTTTGCCTCATTGCTTATAAAGTGTAACATTGTTTGAATTGATGGTATGAAACTAAAGAATTTTATTCTTAGACTTGCTTTATTTTTATGAGGGATATTAAAATACTTTATTTATAAATATTTGCTTTATTTTTTATTTATAATATTTATTTGTAACTTTTAATTTTAATGTTGAATATTTTATTTATAATCAATTATTTGTTTTATGATGGAAGTTATTTACTTTACTTTTTGTAATTTTATTTATATTTTATTCGCTACATAATGAGAAATTTGCACACATGGGGGAATTGATTATTTTTATATTTTTCTGATAATTCAACATCCACAGTTTTCAAAAATGTTCTCAAAAACGCAAAAGAAAAGAAATCACTAATTGAATAATTAGTCATAAAATAACCTGAAATCACGTGATTCCAAATCGGGCATTACTTACTATGACGTCACATTTCAAGCCAAAACCAATGTTTATATTTTGTTAACAGGCGGCCATCGTATTATCTTTATTTCCATTTGAATTTTCACATTTCTTCATCATTCTGATTGTTGATTTTTTGTCTTTTTATATGTATCTGAATTATGTCTCTTATACAGGGATTTAATAAAAGACAATCTGACAATCTACAGATACCATGAGTATGTTCTCTTCCTTGAGAACAGAAATAATAGGGATTAAAACAAAAAATCATTTTTTTTATTATTCAATTTTTTAAATCGTGATAAAGCTAGAAAACTTACAAATTCTCCATCACGAAATGGAATCTCATGTATTTTGGTTCTTGAAGCATTAAACAATTACGTTTCTTTGTAATTTTTAATACCATGATAGAAATATTATTTCAATTCAGTTTAATACATTGATTTTAATTTCTTCATGATAAATTTACTTATTTCTTATATTTTTTTTAATGAACCGTAAGAAGTGATTACCATATTTTTAAATTGCAGTTGGATAAAGCTATAAAGATAGATACAGATCAAGTCAATCAAAATTATCTTCAAACTCTGAAATATGCAGCAAAACACTTTTGGAAAAACAGCTTCGGAAAGGAAAGGAAAATGTTTTGGAGAAGGAAAATGTTTTGTGTGTGAGATATGCAACGAGAGTTTCTCTCGAAAGGATAAATTAGGCATACACCTGTTAATTCATTCTGGTGAGAAAGCTTTTGTATGTAAGATATGCAACGGGAAATTCTCACATAAAAGCTCTTTAAGCCGGCATATGTTAATTCATTCAGGTGAGAAAGCTTTTGTATGTGAGATATGCAATAGGAAATTCTCATGTAATAGCTCTTTAAGCCAGCATCTGTTAATTCATACTGGTGAGAAATCTTTTGTTTGTGGAATTTGTCACAAAAAATTCTCTCTAAAGGGTAATTTAAGCCAACATCTCTTAACCCATACTGGTGAGAAACCTTTTGTTTGTGAGATATGCAACAAGAAATTTTCTCAAAAGAGTCATTTAAGCATGCATCGATTAATTCATACTGGCGAGAAACGTTTTGTGTGTGAGCTATGTAACAAGAAATTCTTTCGAAAGGGTCATTTAGGCACACACCTGTTAATTCATTCTAGTGAGAAAGCTTTTGTATGTGAGATATGCAACAAGAAATTCTCACAAAAAAGCTCTTTAAACCAGCATCTGTTAATTCATTCTGGTGAGAAACCTTTTGCTTGTGAGATATGCAACAAAGAATTCTCTCGCAATTATACGTTAAACAAACATCTTTTAATGCATACAAAGAGAAAAAGCTCTGTGTGAGATATGCAACAGTCATTTCACTTAAAAGAGTGTTTTATGGATGCTTCTTTTTATGCATTGAGAAAACTTGTGTGAAATTTTTACTAAAAAAATCTCAAAAGAGCAATCTGTTAGTTTTCGCTCTCACATTTTGCTAATTGCGATTAAGTAAATTGTACACGTGTTTTATTAAGAATCTTTGGCATATTCTACTATTAAAATAGTAGTTTATTCCAAGTATTATGGAAACTAAAATGAAACGTCTACCAACAAAAATTCTGCCACTTTCAATTAAGAATTCAGCAAATGGGAAGCTTCAAAATGATTTCTGGTAGGACTATTTTTTTTTTATCTGGTTTTATTTTTTATATAATTGCAAAAGTATTGCAATCCTTTTTTTACATAACATATATATAAATGAGTCTGTATAATTGAGAATGTTAAAGTCAGAAGATTTGTTAAAAGTAATTTCTCGAAATGAAGTTCTTTGATTTTAAAACTGTCTTTATCATAAATTTTTCTTATAGCATTTAAGCCTCCTCAGTCCTGAGACAAATATTGCATCAGTCTTCAAAATCTGTTTAAAGTTTCTATAAAACATCTCCAAAAATATATCTATCTCTATGAATGCTTATGATATGCACACATTCATTTAAAATAATCAGAAGTAATTTTAACAATTCTAGAAGCATTTAAATTAATCTAAAAAGTGCTTTCTAGTGTACCCCACAGGCGACATAAGGACTGAGGAGGTTATGCTGAAAATACTATTTTTAAGGGGTACGGCCCGGAATTCTCCATAATGTTGAAAATAAGATATAGTTAAATGTGTTTGGTATATTCATTGTTATTTTTAAAAAGTCTAATAAGTCTAAAAGTCTAATAAAAGTCTAGTCTTTTAAAAGTCTTAAATTTTAAATAAAGGTTGCTTAAAAATGTTTTAAAATTATGTTGTTCTCATCGGAAATCTGTAAAACGGATGTACCCTAATTTGTTTACAATGTCATTACTAATGCCTGTAGTTATTGAATTACTTAGTTCCGAAATCTTCTGAATTGTGATTGTTTTTTCATAAAAGTATAAATATCTGATGTGATTTTCAAATGTCAATAAATGTTGATAAAAAGCACCTGATTTTTTGTCTTTCTTTTTCCGATTTAATCTCCCTTTAAAACTGATTGATTACTATAAACTTATGATTACTATCCCACATTCACTATTGAAAATAAATATTTGAGTATTTATAGTTCGTTCAGAGGTACAGTAAAAATAATTTCATTTTATATTATGGTCTGATCAAATAATAATCTGATAAGTAAAATCCTTTATGGATTATTTCAAGTATTTATAAAATAGAAAAATGTGGATGGATTTCTGAGGTTTCTTAAAACATGTTTTCTGTGGAATGGAACAGAGCGAGCAAAGTATTTTTTATTCATGAACTCTGGCCATAGAAACGTTCAAGTCCTTGCTCTGTTCCGCTGCTCCGAGACCGCATAAAATTTTAAATGCACCACTAGTTTTAAAAATTTAGTGATCCTCAATACCAGTAACTTTTTTTTCTACGTACAAACGTACATTTCCCTCACTCTGGGAAAACTGCAACTGATCCCATATCACACACCTTTATTTCAAAAAATAAATGAAAAAAATTAAGAAAACTCCACTTTTCTTATCCCAAGCAGTAGATCCATTACTGCACTTTACACTTTCTCTTCCAAGCAACAATTTTGAGCACCATTTCTTGGCTAGGGGGAGAGGATCACTCACAGTGTTAAAGGGAATTATCGTAAATACTCGTGTATAAATCGAAGAATTTGGACAAGATTTGGGATTTTCAAGATTTTGAGTTTTGATTTTTTGGGGGATCGACTTATACATGAATAAGTATAAAATAAATTTTAATCAGATGATCGACGAATAAGCAAGTCTTTTAACTTTTCACACATGGGTCTTGTTTGGAGTAGAGATGGGGAAAAAAGTTACATTTCGTTAACAGGTTACGCACTGCAACACTGTTAAATACTTGCAAAAGCACCAGGTTCCAACAGCCTGTTATTTTTGTAACATATAACTAATTGTATGCTGTCAACGGATGTTATAATTAGAAGGCCTTCAAACAAAATATTTGAAAAAATTTCGGGACTTAAATATAGACGCTGTTTTTTGTTCACATAAATAACACCATCAAAATCAGTTTTTGGTTAAAAAATTTAATTTTTGCAGAATCAAAACCTGCTTAGTTATGATCTTATGAGTGTCGTGTATTTTCAGATTTTCTGACACTATTAACAAGTTTCCATTTTATCGTTCCTTCGACATCGAAAACTCATTAAATTCCTTAAGTATCATAACTCAGTAAGTTTTTGCTATAGAAGAATATTTTTTTTCTTGTCAGATGTTAGAACATGAAGAAACATTTTCTGAATTAAGCTTAAGGATCCAGACAATGTAATGGTTTTAAAAATTTCTTAACTATTTAAAAAGCACATTTTTAAGCATAAACTGAATTTTACATGATACATAATATCTGAAAAATATTTGGAATTGGAACTATACCACATAAACTAATGGTTTAGAAATTAGTTTTTAGTAAACATTAATAAGAGACGGCCTGTATAGAAGAAAACATCGTTTTACCATGATTTAAAAAAATAATAAAAGTTCGTTTTTGACTTCATTCCTGCATATGCATAGCGAACACTAGAAGACTACGAAATTATTATTTATGCATCCAATCAAATACAATTTAGAAATGCAGAACTAAAAACATGTTTTTCCATATTTGGTGACTAAAAATCAGAAAATTAATAAATTTGCCAATATCGTAACTGAATAAGTTTTGGTCATAAAAGAATATTTTTTTAACTTTTTTACATGTTAAAACAGAAAAAGTTATAAGAGTCAGACACTGAAATTTTAATTTCGGAAGTTTTGAAAAAGCAGCTACTTTAATATAAATCGATTTTCATATGATATAGAACGAAATTTTAAACTTTTTTGAAGCTGGAACTGTACTTCTAAAATAAAATAAAGATGACAACAAGAATTGAAAATAATTTTCTCGTCTGTATTTTAATGTAGGGTCACCTTTTTTGTAAAAAACTCAGTCTGTAAATAATAAGCCAACCCCCCCCCCCCCCCATCGAAAAAAACAAACAAAACAAATCGGAGATTTTTGCAAGATTTTTTACCTTTTCCGAGAAAAATTTTGCATTACAACTTCAGACTCGTATTCAACACCGCCCGAAAACATAGACACTAAAAACAAATAAGAATGAAATAAAGATTAGAATAAGAAGGTAATTTTCTCGTCTGTATTTTAATATAGGGTCACCTTTTGTGTAAAAAACTTACTTTGCAATTACAAGCCCCCCCCCCCCCCCCGGCCAAAAAAAACTGCAATTTTTTAAAAAAGATTTTTTATATTTGCCGAGAGAAAATTTGCATTATAACTTCAGATTAGTATTCAGCATCCCCAAGAACGTAAAGTAAAACATTAGAAACAATTCCATTAGAATTTTCCACTTTGAACTCTAATTTGACTGGACTAGATAATAAAAGCTGTGGTTGATAATATGCCATTCATGGTCGGCAAGTTAGTTTATCTAGAAAAGTTTTTTTACTATAAACATATTTCATCTATGTCGTCTTCGACAGTATATAAGTCGTACTTCCATCTGTTTAAAATTTTTGAGAGATGCTGCGTTGGCGTTTATTTTCGTTTAGGTTCAAAGCTATACTTGGATAATATTTCATTGGTCTCTTTTGAAAGTAACTTAACTTCTTTAATTCATTAAACATCATTTAAATATTGATTTCGTTAAAACTAATGATAATTACAATCGCTAAATACTAAAAAATAGCGAACTTTAAATATTAGAGTTAATTTAAATTATTTTTTTAAATTAATGTCTGTCAGTATCTATTTTTTTAATTAATTAAATTAAGCAGTTTGCATAACCTTAACTATTAAAATGTAAGAGATATTTCAAATATTTTTATTGGTTAAAAGCTGACACTATAATATAAAGATTAGACGTTACATTAAAGGTTAAGCATTAATATAAACTTAAAGCGTAAGCTTAAATTGAGGTAACAGTTTGTTTCGTTTTTAGCTCATAAGCTATTAAAGCTTGAGAGCTTACAGTGGTGACCAAAATTGTGAAAACTTTTAAGTGGCTTTCATTCTAAAAAGTAAAAAACTACCTTTTGCAGTCGATCGGAGGAAAGCACTTCGGGAAAATTTGATATATTTTCGTCGATCGTGACCCCCCAGATCCCAAACCACCCTCCGTTGAAATTTTGCCTTGCATATATCTGCTATATATATATATATATATATCCATGTACATATGGATATAGATATCTGAAACTTTTTCGTGCTGTAACTCTCGAATTTATGAACCTATTTGGACGAAATTCTTTACGTGCGTAGGTTGAAGTACTAATTTCTCGACCGAGTTTGTTGGTCAGCTTCAACCACCATCTTCTTTCAAAATGGAGGCCATTTGAATTTGCGGACACTTATGGAAATTTTTATGTTTACTAACTTTTTTTAAAAAATGAGCTATGTTGTTAACTTAGATTTTCTGACTGTTTAAAATGACTTTTGATGTTTCTAACATTCTGTTTAAAATGATATATAAGAGTTTTAATTCTGTAAAACGGAATTTTTTCTTATAAGTATACAAAGTTAAAAAACGTAAAAATTTCAAAAGCATCAAATGACCGCCATTTTGAAACAAGATGGTAGATGAAGCTGATCAACAAACTCGGTCGAGACATTAGTATTGATATTATGCACATAAAACAATTCATCCTAATTAGTTCATAAATTCGAGAGTTACAGCATGACAAAATTGAGATATATATATGTATATATATGGATATATCTATATGTATATACTATATATATGTAAATCAACATTTCAACGGACAGTGGTTTCGGGATCTAGAGGCCATGATCGACGAAAATATAGCAAAATTTACCGATGGGATTTCCCCGGACGGGTGCAATAGGTAGTTTTTTTTTTTTTTTTTTTTGTAATGAAAGCGACTTAAAAGTATCCACAATTTTGGCCACCAACGTATGTGCTCGTCTATATGTATGTACGTACGTACGTAAAAAGACAACTCATGATAAAAATAGCCGATTCACTTAAAATTTTGGATATAGCTATATTCTGATAAGGCTCATCTCTAATTAGTTTTTTGAATTGATTCGATATGTATAAGATGGGAAACGGGGATTAATACCAATCCCTTTAATTAATATAAATGTGTTTTCATGCAGAATTATCAGATATAGGATCATTCTGATGAGACGCCTCCGTGATTAGTATTAGGTGTTCATTGGATAATTATAAAGAGGGGGAACAGGGGGCTAATGCCACACCCCTGAATTTATATAAATGGCTTTTTCATGCAGAACTATCAGCTTTTATTCAAAATTTAGATATAGAATCATTCTGATGAGGCGCCTCCGTGATTAGTATTAAGGGTTCATTGGATAAGAATAAAGAGGGGGAAGTGGGAATTTATGCCCCACCCCTTAATTAACATAAAGGGTCTTTTCATGCAGAATTATCAGTATTTGTTCAAAATTTAGATATAGGATCATTCTGATGTGGCGCTTCCGTGATTAATATTAGGTGTTCATTGGAAAAGTAAAAAGAGGGGGACAAGCAGCTAATGTCCCTCCTCTTAATTAATAAAAATGGGTTTGTCATGCAAAATTATCAATTTTCGTTCCAAATTTAGATATAATATCATTCTCATGAGACGCTTCCATGTTTAACATTAGGTGTTCAATGGATAAGTAAAAAGAGAGGGAACGTGGGGCTAATACCCTTTCTCTTAATTTATGTAAGTAATTTTTTCATGCTGAATTATTAGTTTTCGTTCAAAATTTAGATATAGGATCATTCTGATGTGGCGCCTCCGAGATTAAGTGTTCATTAAACAAAGAAAAAGAGGGGAAACGAGGGGCTAATGCCCCTCCCCTTAATTTATAAAAACTGGTTTTTCATGCAGAATTATCAGTTTTCGTTCAAAATATACATATAGCATCATTCTGATAAAGCGCCTCCGTGATTAGCATTATGTGTTCATTGAACAAGAATAAAGAGGGAAAACGCAGGGCTAATGCCCCTCCCCTTAATTTATATGAATGGGTTTTCATGCAGATTTATCAGTTTTCGTTCAAAATTTAGATATAGGATTATTCTGATGTAGCACCTCTGTGATTAGTATTAGGTGTTAATTGGATAAGTATAAAGAAGGGTAACGCAGGGCTAATGCCCCTCCCCTTAATTTATATAATGAACTTTTCATGCAGAATTATCAGTTTTCGTTCAAAATTTAGATATAGGATTGAAGCGCCTCCGTGATTAGCATTAGGTGTTCAATGGATAAGTATAAACAGAGGGAACGAGGAGCTAATGCCTCTCCCTTTAATTTACATAAATGGATTAGTTTTTAACGCAGACTTTTCAGTTTTCTTTCAGAATTTAGATATAGGATCATTTTAATGAGACGTTTGTGTGATTAACTTTTAAATGTTCAATGAATAAGTATAATCAGGGAGAACAGGGGCTAATGCTTCTCTCCTTAATTTATATAAATGAGTTTTTCTGCAGAATTATCAGTTTTCTTTCAAAATTTAAATCATTCCGATTAAGCGCCTCCGTGATTAGCATTATTTGTTCATTGGATAATTTTAAAGAGATTGAAAGGAGGGAGACTAATGCCTCTACCCTTCATTTATGCAAATGTGTTCACGCAGAATTATGAGTTTTCGTTCAAATTTTAGATACACGATCATTTTGATGAGGCAACTCCATGATTAGTATTAGGTTTTCATTGGAAAAGAATAATGAGGGGAAACGGGGCGCCAATGCCCCTCCCCTCGATATATATAAATGGGTTTTTGATGCAGAATTTATGACATTTTATTGAAATTTTAGACATAAGATCATTCTGATTAGCGCAACGCCATGATTAGTTTTTGGAGTTCATTGGATAAGTATAAAGATGGGGATGGGGGTTAATCCTCCACCCTTAATTTCGATAATTGTATTTTTCATGCAAATTCAACAGATTACATTCAAATATCAGACATAGGATTATTCTGATGAGAGCACCACCATGATTTGTTTTGCGAATTCATTGGATAAGTCTAAGATGAGAGAAATGGAAGGTAACCCCCATAAATTTAGGTTAATGGGTGTTTCACGCAGAATTTTACGATTTGCTTTAAATTTTAGAATTAAGTTCATTCTGATAAGGTGCTTCCGTGGTTTTTTTTTTAAATTCATTGGATAAATATAAATGAGTAATCGGTGGGATTACGCCTCTTAATTTAAACAAATATTTTTTCTTGCAGAATTAATCGATTTGCTTCAATTTTTGAATACAGGTTCATAGTTATAGGATGCTTTTCTAATGAGCTGTGGGGGTCTTTTAAGTATAAAGAGGGTCTTGCGATTACTTCCTCCCTTAATTTTGATAAATGGGTTTTTATGGAGAATTATCCGACTTTTTTTTTATTTCGGACGTAGGTTTTTTCTGATTAAGCAAATCTCCGAATAGTTTTGAAATTGTAATGAATAAATATAAAGGAGAGATGATAAATTGTCTTACATTATATAAATGGGTTTTTATTAAAAATTTTCTGATTTGCTAGGAATTTTGGATATAGAATTTTTATATGATAAAGCATATCTCTGATTAATATATGGGGCTCAATAGATATGTATTAAAAGATGGGAAGAGAGCTATTTCCCTCCTTAATTATTTTTTGGACGACATTAACCCTTGAAAATATAAGTCTGCAATTTACAATTAGTATGTGTAGCCTGTGAGCTCAATGCCGTCAGTTTAACTGGGCAGTATTCTTTCTATTAAGTCTTTTTATCTCTCATTTCTTGAAATAATATGGAGTAAATCATAGCGCTTTCTATCTCTTTTCATGTGCTTTTAACGACTCTTTTTATATTAACGTATTTTGCAGATCTTCGGGTTTTATTGTCGACATCATTGAGACTTAGTTAATGTTTCATAACGTATAAGAGGTATGGTGTGTTTTTTCAATTAGAAATACATGTGTAAGGACCCTGTAATTCCTTATTTGCTAATTGGTGAATTGGCAACTGTACAGAGAACGCTAAATTACCTAGTCATTTTTTAAAACGTTAGATTTTTGTTTAATCCGGGAGAACGCGCACCCTTAATAGTACCATGAGCGCGTGCGGTGGGTCTCGGAAACCCGTAAGCGCTTTTCTTTTTAAAAATATATTTATTAATCTTGTACAACAAGTTTTTCTGAAACATTTTACGCAGTATAATTAGGCATATAGGAAAAACATGCATAAAAAGAAGTATTTAAAACTATGTCGTTACAAAAATAATTAATGTACTTATTAGGATGAAAAAGTGCAAGATTAGTTAAATAATACTATAAAATTGTCACCTTAATTATAATTTAAATTGTATATTAATATTTATTAAATACTAACATATGAAGTTCAGAATCATTTTTACGCAGATTATTTACATGTATTGATTTTAATGGAGCCGTGTTAGCCGCATACATTTTTTGACATATTTTGCATATTATTTTTCATTTTTTATTCTTTGCCACTGGGCATATGTGACATGTCTTTCTGTTGAATTTTTGATATTTTTGTGAGGGGATTATGAAGCTGTTCAGCACCAGTGGTATTTAACCCATTTTGTGTTTTGCGGGTTATAAAGGGTTGCATTTTTCGCAGCAACGCGGTTGAATAAAGACATAAATGCGAACGCAAGCGTTGGTCTCCGATGCCCGGAAATACACTTTTTAAGACTAAAAATATTCTAAAGGACAAGAAGAGAACGACCCTGGGAATAGATACTGGTAGACTAACACATTTTTTCTCATAAGGGATGTTTTTTAACACTGTAATCTAAAAACGTCCGGGCCTGATATACCCACCGTGTGTACTCGCGGGTTAATAAAGATAGTTTTTCCTTTTACATAGTTGTCATTCCTGTCATACATAAGCACATAAATCTTTGATACATATTGAACATTTATTTTTCTGCTATTCTTCATATATTCACAGCTTGTTATGGTTCATTTTAAATAACAATTATCTTTGTAAATTTCTACGCATTCACAAAAGTATTTTACGGACAAATTCCGCTACCTTATTTTAAACACTGGGTATCACTTATGTTCTGATCAGAACATCAATATTAAAATCTTTATATAAAAAAACACGATTACCAATTTGCATATTACAATATTTTACTTTGATCAAATTAAAGCAAATAACGACAAAAATTTGAAGTAAATAACAGCAAAATACTTTATTTAACATCAATTAATATTACAATTATTATAATTAAAATTAAGCATGAACAAAATACTTCCAATTGTAATAGAGAAAAAAATAGCTTGTTACATTGTTAAAGAGAATTTTTCATTTCACAAACAAAGAATTTCTTCTGAAATGACTATGTACATTTAAATTCAAATTTGACAGAAAAATCTTTACAGCGAACACAGTAAAGACAAGTTGGAAATTGCACGTGAAGCGTAGCAAATGAGGTGCGTTCGTACGATAACGAAGTTTTTAAACATTTAGATCTTGGTGATATAGTAGAGCGTACTTTGGATACAATATAGTGGTCGAAATCTTTCTGTTCCTGTAAATATGAATGGAGTATTTTTATTATACTTCATTAACGTATATCTTATTCATAAAATGTGAAGTAGTTTGATATAATTAAAACACGCCCCAAACAATGTTTCCCCGTATAACATTATTTAGTGGAATACATTTGTGTGGGCCTTTAATTTAATAATAAATATTCTTTGCATCACAGATTGTACAGAATGTATATTTTAGGACATACTTCATAGATTCATGTCAATTCGATTATGCTCAAATGAGTGTAACACTAATAAAATGCATTTGAAATTTTTTTTCCCATTGATCGTAATGTAACGGAATATTTTTGATTGTGCCTATAATTGATCTATCCATCCGATTTTCATAACACTTGAAATGACTCGACAAAAGTATGTAACAATTATGTTTTAAATTTTAAACGATTAAAATGCATTTGAAACTCTTTTCCCCATTGACCGTAATGTAAAGGAATACTTTTGATTGTCCCTGTAATTGATCTATGCATCCAATTTTCATAACATTTGAAATGACTCGACAAAATTATGTAATAAATATACGTTTTAAATTTCAAACGATTAAAATGCATTTGAAACTTTTTTCCCCATTGACCGTAATGTAACGGAATCCTTTTGAATGTTCCTGTAATTGATCTATCCATCCGATTTTCAGAAAATTAGAAATGACTCGACAAAATTATGTAATAATTATGTATTTTAAATTTAAAACGATTCAGTTGGGTAGTTTTTGCGTTGTTATATGCGGACAGACGGACGGACTGAGCGACAACAATAGGTGCTACGTATTTACATATTTACGAACGCACCTAAAAAAAGACTAAAAAAGAAATGCATGTGAAGTCTGTTACAGAAGTCCTGGACTTTTGAGAGGATATGATGATGCATATTTGAAGCAGGTCCACCAGAATACTTTTTGTGGTACCACTTGGTTATCCCGTCGACCATTTTTGCCAAATTATAAAAATCGCCAAATAGCCAAGTTATACATGTTGACATAGTTTTTACTTTAAATAACGGAAAAACAAATAAATTAGTAAAGCATGAATAAAAATACAAATAAAAGGTGGAATTAGAAACAACTTGATGACATTTTAAACATGTGTATTGTGTTTAAGGTCATTGAATGTGACATTCACAATCATCCATTATTGGCATTTAATCTTATAATTTGGCGGGGTTTTTTTTGATCAACGGGATAACCAAGTAGTGCCTTTTTTGTTAACAACTAAGGCTTCTGTTTAGTGTGAACATGCAGGTAGATCTGGCATGAATTTTCTGCGAAAACCCTGTTCCACATTTCACAGTTTTTTCAATGTGAATTTTCAGTTCGTCATACAATTTAATTTTTGAGAAAACATCTTCTTGAACATTTTTAGACAACAAGGTTCCTTTTTCTTATGAAAACTTAAGTAAATATTCAAATGGGATTTGTGAGAATTATCAATTGCGTCTCATCTTACAAGAGAAAGGTTTTTCTTTAACAAAGTGTTTGCAAATGGGTATTTAAATGAGATTTTTGGGAAAACTGCTGCACATTTCAGATGAAAAAGTTTTCCTTTAGTATGAAATTGCAGATCGGTATTCAACCGACATTTTTGAGGAAAGCCTTTCTTGCACACCTCAAAAAAGGAAATGTTTGTCTTTAGTATAAATCCGTCCATTTGGATTTCGAAGAAAACTTTTTGTTACATACATCACAGGAGAAATCTTTCTTTTAATATTAATTCGCTTGTGAATATTCAACGCATATTTCACAGAAAACAAATTCTTGCACAATCCACAAGAGAAAAGTTTTGTTTTTTACATGAACTTACACATAGACATTCAAATGATATTTATCTCTAAATCCTTTATTGTTCACCTCACTCAAAAAAAAGTTTCTTTTTAGTATGACACAGAAGGTGTTTATTCAAATGATTTTTTCGAGTAAAGAATTTGTTGCATGTCTCACAAGAGAATGGTTTCTCTTTAGTATGTACTCGCAAGTGCGCATTTAAAGTAGATTTTTGAGAAAATTTGTTCTTGCATACCACACAAGAGAAAGGTCTCTCTTTAGTATGGATTCGCATGTGAACGCTTAAATTAGATTTAAAAGAAAACCCTTTCTTACAAATCTCACAAGAGTAAGGTTTCTCTTTAGTATGGATTCGCAAATGCGTATTTAAACAATCTTTTCGCGAAAACGTTTTCTTGCATACTTCACAAGAGAATGGTTTCTCTTTAGTATGTATTCGACTGTGGACATTCAAATCAGATTTCGCACAAAACTCTTTTTTGCACACCTCACAAGCGTAAGGTTTTTCTTTAGTATGGATTCGCAAGTGTTTATCCAAAGAAGATTTTTGAGAAAACCTGTTCTTGCATACCACACAAGAGAAAGGCCTCTCTTTAGTATGGATTCGTATGTGCCTATTTAAATTGGATTTAAAAGAAAACTCTTTCTTGCAAATCTCACAAGAGAAAGATTTCTCTTTAGTATGTATTCGCAAGTGCGCATTTAAAGTAGATTTTTGAGAAAACGTTTTTTTGCACACTTCACAAGAGAAAGGTCGCTCTTTAGTATGTATTCGCAAATGCACATTTAAAGTAGATTTTCGAGAAAACTTTCTCTTGCAGATCACACAGGCGAAAGGTTTTTCATTAGTATGAATTCGTAGGTGGACATCCAAATAACTTTTCCAAGAAAATTGTTTGTTGCACAGTTCACACATGAATAACTTCTCTTTTGTGTGAGCACAACACTTCTCTAAATTAGACATCCCAAAAAATCGTTTTTTATATATATCACAAGCGAAAGACTTTTTCCGTCTATGAAAATGAGTATGTCAGTTTAAATTGGATTTGTTATAAAGTCTTCTGATGCATATCACAAATGGAATAGTTTTTCCTTACTTTCAATACGATGGTTTTTATTTTAAACTGGATTTCTTTTCAAAAGTTTTACTAAGAAAATTTCTAGTGAAATTCCTTAAAGAAAGGCTAAGCTGCAAAGTTTAATTAGATTTCTGAAGGACATTTTATTTACATCACACAAGTAAAAGAGGTTTTTGACTACTGCAAATAATTGTCTTTCTTCTTACACTTAAATAAAAATAATATCGAGATATTGGAGGTTTCTTATGGATAATTCCAGAAATAAACGAGAATGAGTTAGTTATATCTATTTATGCTTAAGCTGCTTTTCTTTCCTCCTGAAATACAGTTCATTTTATGGATATCGCCACGTTTTCATTTGAGAGCTTCTTGCAAAGGGTTATTCAGGTGGGATTCAAAAGGTAATACTCTTCCACATAGAGTACTGACAATGCATGAAAAAATTAGTGTAATTGAATATTATTAGTAAATTTTTGATTATTTCATTGTTGCATTAAAATTATAATCTTTCAAGAATGTAGAAAAATATAAACATTACATTAAAGATTCACCATCCTAACAAAATTGACATTTTCTTAATAACAAACTAATTCCAAGCACTTGATAACGTTATAAAAATTGTTGTCTAATAATCTTAATCTAATCCAATCCGACAGCCTGTGGGAGAAAACAAACACAGTTCCACTGTTTCAAACTGTTTCAAACTGTTTTTAATCCAGAAGTTTTAGAAAATCCTCACTGAACCATTTTATTACGCTAGTACGTAGAAAATGCGGGAAAAGGAGCCCATAATCTTCAAACGCAGTTTGTGTTTTAAAGTGTCTTCATGGTATGGCTAGATTGAACTTCTGAAACAACTGCATCTGCAATATAAATAAAACACCAAATTAAAAATAATAAATAAGTCATAAATATTTAGTACAGCTCATTTCAATTGCTAATAATAAATGTTTTATATGAAAATATCTTTTAATAAATATTAGAAGGGGACTGAGATAAACTGCTTCAAATTTTTTATGTTTAACAGTTTTCTTCCTTTTTTATACACAAAAATTAAAAATATGGCGTTATGAATAAGTTTCCTGATTTGATCTTCTAAAGATTCTGAAAATTAATGTTGATTTAGATTAACCTTTCTGTTAAATGTCCTTTACTGTCACATTTAGAAGCAAAAACATACCAGAATACAAGTATGAAAGAGGAAAATAATCATAGTATTAAGATATGTAATCTAGATAAGCTTAAAAAGATAATTTTAAAAGAATTTATGAGTTACATGTTTTATTATCAAACTTCATTTTCAAAATTACGCAATATCATGCCGAACTACATTTGAGAGAAAATATCGTCACTTTAAACTAAAGAAGCCTCCAGTAAAGGAAGCGAAAAAGTCTTTTTTTAAGAACAAAATTGTGGGACTGTTTAGTCAATGTATAGATATAAAATGTGATAATCACATTGAATTTACTACGCACATACAACTATTGGATTATATATATTTTTATGGTAACGGATGAAATGTTTTGTAAATAAATTATTTTGAATGCAAATATACAACAATTAATATAAGAAGTTTTTAAACAGAAAATAGTATGCCATTTTTGAATATATAATGAAAAAAGGAAATGTCTATGCAGTGGGGATTCTTTACTATGAAAATAATGCCTTAAAGAATGCTATAACTAATATATACGGAATTTTGTGGCTAAATTTTCTGCAAAAATATTTAATTTTTAGTCTTCTTTCATGTAAATGGTCATTTCAGAAGGAGGGAGGGTGTGATACATCGAGCAGTGTAACAAAAAAAAAAAAAAAAAAAAAAAACAGGCTGTGTTTGGGATAATTCTGTTCCCATTTTATGAAAACAGAAAATATTTTATTTTAAACTGTATAAAAATAACAATTAAAAATATAAGAAAAAAGCATGTAAGTTAAGATTTTAGAACGTGAATAATAAATTTGTTTATCAGATCATTGACAAAAATCCGGTTGTGCTTTTCAAGGAGGGGGAGGAAGTTTCCAGATGAAATAAATAAAAATGAAGTAATATAAAATGTATGGCAATCAACTCAAATATATACAATGGAATTTCTGAATAATGGTTTCCCGTAAGCATGTTAGGAACCTTTACATGGATACGGACATGGGAAAGATTTCTGTGCTGTGATTGGCTGATCAGTTCTGTCGTCCCTTTCACGGGAATTGAAAGGACGTTCTCCTTCGCATCTTTAGCCAGAAATGAAAAGTTTTTTTTAATACTTGTCTCAGAAAAGTTGTTCTTCGGATCGGTATGATAGATAAAACTATGTCGTACACTGCTAAAAATTTGAAACTTTTGTTGTATCGTCACACCACCGCTATTATAGAATATCTATATTTTGACCAATGCGAATGCTCCATAATAGAGTGAAGTAAGAGTTTTCTATAAAAGTGGTGGAGTGACGATGCGACAAAAGTTTCAAATTTTTAAAAGTGCAGAAATAATTTAACAAAATTTCTTCATATTTAAATTTTTACTATTCTTATAGTTATATAGACACATTATAACTTATTTATAATTCTAATGTTTAAGTAATGCATAATTTCATGTCGGAAAGTTTATTATGCATCTTTAAAAATATAAAACAAAAAACATTTTCATTTCATTTTTTAACGTAAATTTATGGCTCACAGATGGAGCTGATTAAAAAAATGTGCATTCACTATAATTTTACACAAATAAGCAATGGTTTAACCCTTTGCTGGGAAGAGCAAATTCATTGCTTAAGTATTGAAATAAATAACTGAAACCGGAATTTGAAAACAGCTTTATTTGTAAATAAGAGAACGCTATATTTCGTGAATTCAGTAAACTGTAATTTTTTTAAACAAAATTCTGGTGCGAATGTGGCGTTTGAGAATTAAAATTAAGTGGTATATCTATGAAACCAGCGCCCGGCAAAGGGTTAACGAATCACAAAATATTACAGTCATGCAAAAAAGAACACTAAAAATTACTTCATTTAAGAAGAAAACATGATATTTCTAAAAAAATAGCAGAATGATTGTATTTATGGTTAAAATATTTATTATCATTTAAAATTGGTTATTATAAACACTGAAGTAGCAAGTATAGATTTGGGGGAGACTTAAACGAGCTTTGAATTTTGCAGTCTTCATGCACATTCCAGCTAGATTTTTTTTCATAGTATTAAATTGAATAAACTTAGTTTCGTAAAGCAATAATTCCATATTTTTGCAACTATGTTGTAAAAATGAAGATAAAGAATTTTTAAATGTTCATCAAACTAACGTTTGCTTTCTGCAGATCATTCTATTTTGAGTCGTTTAATCGAGTGATATTTCGATGAGACAAATATGAATAATAATCCAAAAAATGATTTTTTTTAAATTACACAGTTGTATAAATAAAAATCTTGTGATTAGAAGTCTATGGTATCAGACATCATAAAGCCATGCCGGTTTGTTTTTCTCTCTCTCCTCGACTACGGTGAACAACGTGCTAATGACGCACGAGATTACTTTATAACATTAGCCAATCACAGTGCAGAATTTTTTCCCATGTCTGTATCCATGTAAAGGTTGCGTATATGCTTCCCATAAAGGGGCCACGAAAAATTGACCGCTCTTTAGAGGTGAGTATTGTTCAGAGGTTTCATTTTTAAGAAATGAAAATTACATAGATTTAAATAGAAATGCTCACATTTTAATTATTACCCGTTGTTTTTGTACAGTAAAACACCAGTTCCTTTTTTTGCTGCAAATACAGTTTCCTGAAGAAATAGTAACATAAGTTGGTTTGATGAATGCTCTTCAGAGCTCTTCGAATTTTAAGAAATCAAAATTACACATATTTAAATAGAAATGCCATCATTCTAATTATTCATTAATGTTTCAATGCGTTAAAAAATCAGATTTTTTTATTGTATTACTGCAAATATATTTCGTTAAAGAAATAGCAATATGAAATGTTTTGCTACACAATTCATCATTATTATGATTTAATGCAAAATTTTAGATTTCACAAAGGTCCGTCAAAATTTCGGCAAGCATTTTCAAAAGGAGTAATGTAAGAGATTTTGGAATCGTACAAATGATTCCAAAGTCTATCGCATTTCTCCTTCTGCTACATTTTCCCCTTTCCCTTTCTCCTATCTTCCATTGTTTGTTGCAAGGAATCAAATGTGGAAATAACTGCCTTTTTTTCGTCCAGCTTTGCTAGTCTGCATCTTAGTGATTCGTTTAGAACTCAACCATGATTTTCACTCGCAATCAAACGCTTAATTTTAATATGAAAATGCACGAAGTATCAAGAATATGTAAGAAATATACTCTCAAGTTATAAGAAGCAGCCCTAATAAGAAAATGCAGAAATGTTAAATAAAAATTGATCAATATGTAACACTTGCAGCAGCGCCATGCGAAAGGGGAGGGAAGAAGTGGGTGGTCACCCTTTTGTGAAGATAGCTCAAGGCTTCTTGCAAAGCATCTTAGACTAAAATTTAAATTTTTTAATAATTAGCTTGGTTATAAATTACAAATCCCAAATATTGCAAATTAGTGAACACTATGATAACCTAGAAAATAAAAAAGAGAGAGAAAAATGAAAACAGACAGACAGAAATATTTTTTTTTAATTTAATACTATTGAAAGAGGTCGAAATTACAGAAACAGAATGCCCTCAATGGAAAAAAAAAGACTGAAAATCAAATTCGGCATTAAAGAGTTTTGTGGGAACAGTGTACTTGTTTTTAGTACCCTTTTCATAAAAGAAATACAGTCGAAGATCAATAATCCGCAATTTTGAGTCACTTTACATATATAAACAATGAAGTAAACAGTTAAGAAAATTTAAAAATTTGTGATCCAAAAAGGATTTTTTAAAACAAACAATGAAATAATTGAAAAAATCATAATAAAACATCTACTTTTTTTAATATAACTCTTTAATTATATTAACAGCAAAAAACAAACTGTATTATGGTTTATGTATGTAATTATTTTTTTATGTAAATGCAATCCATTTTTATAATAAAATAACTTAAAAAAGGCTTTTTTTGAGATAGCATATTAAAAAATTATTAGATTTCTTATTTATATTTTCTGGTTATACTGATTATAGAATTAAAATGTTGTCTAAGAATAATAAATAACGGATAAACCATAGTACTCTATAATCCACAATATTCTATAATCCGCACATCCTTTGGCCCCAGCTTGTGTGGATTATGGAACTTTGAATGTGAAGTAGAATCCCTCGAATCCGCAACTCTCTTAATCCTCTTAAATCCGCAGTGGCGTAGGAACTTTGAAAAAACAGGGGGAGTTGGAGCATCAGCGCCGTGCGAAAGTAGGGGGGAGGCGAATGGGGCGGTCGCCCCGGGCGTGGAATTTTAAAAGGCTCCAAATTTATACTACCAACGCCATTTTTTGGCTTGTCTGAAGAAAACGTTGGAGGAAAGCAGCTCCAAATTGAAACTTTGCCCTAATCAAAGTTTTCTCTTTGCACGCCCCTGCGGAGCACATTGTTAAAAGCTAGTGGCAAGGATCATTTCATTCATTTCGGAGGGTTTCGTGTGTTGCACTTTTCACAAACAAGAGTATAAAATAGAAGCATATCAAAAGATCACCGACTTTTTAATCCAGTTTAAATAATTTATATTCGATATACTTGATGACACTTAATTTATGGACGATACCGAATAAAATATTCAAATTTCGGGCTTCTCCCACTCCCATTTACCAAAAAGTTTTATTTCTGTTGTTTGGCTTACAAATTCTTCACAATCTCTTCCAAATCAATTTTAAAGTCTTCTTCTTTATAAATTTGCAATAGCATGCAGTGATGCCGCTGGACTTGAAAAATCTTTGGGTCCCGGGGACTTAGGAAAAATGCTGGGTCCCTTTTTTACAAAAACGGGTCCCCACTAATAAGTCATATTTTTAGACGCAAAAATTGAACTTATTCATTTGCAAAAGAAAAATGAAATGCAATAATTGATGCTTTAATAATAATGTATAAATAATTAAAGCCAATATTATTTATTTTAACTATTAAGAGAAATTTTCTTTACTTTTTTAGAAATAAATGTGCAAGATACAAACTGAATTATAAAATAATGCTTATTTGATTGTGAAGATAACAAATATAACTATTGTTCGCATTTCTTTTAAAAAGGGGCAAAACTGATTTATTGAAAAAGACATTTTTCCTGAAAAATGAATACTTTTGTTGAGTAAAGGGGTACTTTTTGTTCAACGAATGGGTGTTTTCAGAAGTTACATTCCCTCAGAAAGATTTGGAACAATCAAAAACAGATTGTGAAGCAGGAAAATCTGTTTTTGGAACATCAGAATAAATAAACAAATAAATAATAATTTGGAAGTAGGAAAGTTAGCTTTTGGAACAGAAAAATTCTATCCTGGCATTAACTTTTTTTTTGTGCCCCTTTGACAAAAATTGCGTTTTAAAGTGATCTTTTGACGAAATTTGTCATTTTTTTGCGATTTTTTCTGATGAGATTTGCCGTTTCTTCGCGATCTTTTGACGAAATGTGCCGGGTTTTCGTGATCTTTTGACGAAAGTTACCATTTTATCACGATTTTTTGACGAAAGTTACCGTTTTATCGCGATTTTAGGGCGAAATTTGTCGTTTTATTGCGATATTTTGAGGAAATCTTCCTTTTTATCGGGATTTTGTAACAAAATTAGCCATTTTTTCGCGAACCTTTTCACGAAATTTGACGAAAATTATTCGTTATTTCGCGATTTTTTAACAAAATTAGCCTTTTTTGCGATTCTTTCACGAAATGTGCCGGTTTTTCGCGACCTTTTGACGAAAGTTACCGTTTTATCCCGATTTTTTGATGAAAATTACCGTTTTTCGCGAATTTTTTTTGCAAAATTTGCCGTTTCCTTGCGATTTTTTAATGAAATTTGACTTTTTTGCGATTTTTTGCCGAAATGTGCCAGTTTTTCGCGATCTTTTGACGAAATTTACCGTTTTATAACGATTTTTTGATGAAAATTGCCGTTTTATCGCGATTTTAGGGCGAAATTTGTCGTTTTTTTGCGATATTTTGAGGAAATCTTCCTTTTTATCGGGATTTTGTAACAAAATTAGCCATTTTTTCGCGAACCTTTTCACGAAATTTGCCGAAAATTATTCGTTATTTCTCGATTTTTTAACAAAATTAGCCTTTTTTGCGAATCTTTCACGAAATGTGCCGGTTTTTCGCGATCTTTTGACGAAAGTTACCGTTTTATCCCGATTTTTTGATGAAAATTGCCGTTTTTCGCGAATTTTTTGACAAAATTTGCCGTTTTCTTGCGATTTTTTGGACAAAATTTGTCGATTTTTTTGAAGAAATTGGCCTTTTTTCGGGATTTTTTAACTAAATTTGCCTTTTTGCGATTTTTTGACGAAAATTACGCGTCCCGCGGGACTTTTAAGCTCCATTTTTTTTTTTGCATCCCGTCGCCAATTTTTTGCGTATTTTACGCGCTATAGCGCGTCCGCGGCATCCTTGTAGATTGAGTCTATCTTATTGATACATTGTTGTTCGGCGGTGTGTCTGTTTGAAGAAGTGCATTGAAAGCTCTCAGCTGTCACTAATGATATCGGAATAACAAAATAAATTCTGCCAAAAGGTAAACTTTGGAAAATAATTTGTTTACTAATTCCTGTGATGACATCATTTTAATTGTGATCGACAACGTATTTCTGTCAGTTCCGTTCGGCTTTGCAGAAAGATTTGTCAATTCAAAATCATTAGCATGTATTCTAAGCTTTTGTTTGACATCTTCTGGCGTGATTGAAGCTGTATTCGTGAATATGGATTCGATCTGTATGTGAGAATCAAAAGTTTTTTGATTAAATCTTTTTTATGCATTAGTAAGGTCAAGTGCTTCGCTAAAAACTCAATTTTCCTTATTCTGCTGGACCGGAAGGATAGCTTGTCTATTCTTATCGTATTAAAACTATCTTTTATTTGGAGACGCTCGTCCTTTCCCCGTAAATTTTCTAGAAAAAGTAAACTTTATTTTTCAATTTTTCTCGAGGGAGCTGAGCCCATCTGAAAAATCCTAAGGGGAGCCAGGGCTCCCCCAGCTCCCACGGTTCCTACGCCTATGTAAATCCGGACATAATTTTTAGATGTAATCAATGAAACATTCAGTTCAGATATAGGGACAAAATTTGACTGTTTTTTTAATATCAATTCCATGTATATTTTAAGTTGTAATTTTCGTTAATATTACTGAGTTCATGCTTTTTCATGAAGGATTAATGAACTTATTTCTGAAAAAATTCAAGATATTGCTTCATTCAAAAATTCATTATAGTTTTGATTGTATTATTAATTACATACAAAATACAGTCGACTCTCTTTAATTCGAAATCGGATAATTCGAATCTTCGCTTAATTCGAACTAAACATTAAGTACCGAAATTTTCAATGGCAAAATAACGTTAAAATTTTTTATTAATTCTTATTCATTTTCTCTAGGCTACGTTTAATCCAAACTGACGAGAATTCCCATTTTTCATTTTTCTTTTCTTTCTCACGGATTTCAGATCATTTGAATAATTTCTTTCTTTGATTTTTATGAAAAATTTTCCGAACGAGTATACATATAATCCAATGCATTTGATATCCACTTTCTTAGAGCCCCGTCTGTCCATCAGTGACGCTTTAAATTTTTCTTCCATTGTGCTAGTTTCTAATATTTTAATTAGTTTATGTATCTATACATTATAATTTAATATCAAGGTATATTCTAATGATAACAGACGAAATAAATTCAAAAACCCTATAACACTAATTCCTTTGTAATATACTATATTCCATAATTCGAACGTTTCTTGTGGTCCCGGTGAGTTCGAATTAACGATAGCCGACTGTACTTTTAAACAATGTAAACAAAGCAATGACCAGAAATTTGCAAAATCCTAAAACCCGCACAAATTCTGGTCTCAAGCTGTGCGGATTTGAGGGAGTCTACTGTAACATGTTGCTACAAAAGTTGACTCCAGCTGATGTTCTGGGAAATGCTAGGACTACGTAGTGAAATGCTGTCTTTGGAATCTGATTAAGTTTATAAATAGAATTTCTAAAATATTACAATGGATAAATGTGTAGTTTATTAAAACCTGATCTCTAGTGGAGAAATTTATATATTTTTTAACTTAAGCAATTTTCCATCCTTTTATTTTAACTTTTACAAAATTTCACAACTTTATGAAATAAAACTTCTGTCTGCAGAAAAATTTAAAGTAGGGTAGTTTCATTATAGACAATGTATATTTTTGTTGGTTATATTTCGCGTTCAGGTATGCAATTGCTTACACAATTGCATTAAAGTGATTCAGCAATGATCACAAATTAATTAAAAAGAGATCAATAGTTACATTGCTTTTCTTCAACTAAACATTTTTACTTTCTTTTATCCTTACAATTTGTGAAAATTTTGAATTCCGGTTTTCGACGGATTCACACGTTTTCAGAGACAGAGAATCAGAAAAACATGTTTATACAAAATGTCTGTCTGTATGTGACGAAAATTTTGTAAGCGCACAATCTCAAGAATTAATGTACGGAATTCCAGAAGACTTTAAACTCTGTTGACCTTGATATAAATTAGCGGTGATTAGTTTCCGGGGCATATCGCTGAACAGATGGCACTGCTATGTTGCATTTTTCACAATTTTCACAACGGTCATATCTGAAGAACAAGTGCATGAACTTTCATAAAACTTTAGATTTTGTTAGTATTTGATATTACATGGTGCTGATTTTGTTTTGGTGCAAATCGCTCAAGAGATGGCGTTGCCATGATGCATTATTCCTGATTATAGCAATAGTTCTATTTCAAGTTCTAATGCGCGAAAATTTCTGAAACTTCAGATTCAGTTAATCCTTGATATAGATTTCTTTTGTTTAGTTTTTGGTGTAAATCGCCCTACAGATGACGCTGCTTCGCTGAATTTTTCACGATTTTGCAATAAATGTATCCCCAGAACTAATGAATGGATTTTCATCAAACTTCAGATTCAGTAAGTACTTGATAAAAAAAAATATTCGGATTAGATTTTGGTGTACATCACTCAACATGTGGCACTGTTATTGAGATTTTTTTAAGACTTTGCAATATCTCAAAAACTAATACACTGATTTTCGTCAAATTTCAGATTCAGTTATAAGTTGGCATAAATTGACTCTAGATTTTTGTTTCAATAACCTAACCAGTGATGCTGCTATGCTGCATATTTTAGAATGTATGAACATGTATAAAATAGAAGAGTTTTGGGATTGCCAAATTTGACTAGTTTTATTGTAGTGTTCAGGACTAGTATCAGGAATAGTTGAGGTAAATTTTGCAAGCACTTTAAAGAACTGCAATCACTGATTTTGTGTTAAGCAAAAATTTAACTGGTTTGTTTGTAGAGCACTAAATAAATATGAAATTGCATTGTGGGGGTTTTACACATTATGAATACATAAATTAGATTCAAACTTGATAATTTTTTACTAGTAGTCTCAAAGTTCTATAATTAGCAAAGCAGTTGGGCAGCATTAATGGATAAATAAGAATGAAAATAACAATTTTCACTCTTTATCCACCATTTACTTAAAAAAATTGTTTCTCGATTCTACTATAGTCATCAGAAAAAAAAGACTACAGGCTTTGAAATACTTTGCTTACTAATATATTAGACTCCCTTAAATCTGCAACCATAAAATCCACACATACATTATGGATATAAACAATGAAACATTCAGTTAAGATATAGGGACAAAAATTGACTTATTTTAGTTATATCAATTCCAGGTATATTTTTAATTTGTTAATTATACTCAATTCATGTCTTTACATGAAGGAAGAATAAATTTATTTTAAAAAAATCAAGATATTACTGATATTATTGGTAGTTACAATCTTCTTACCAATTATATTTATGTACAGTAGACTCAATCAAATCTGCAAACCAAAAATCTGCAACTCCCTAAAATCTGCACACATTTTATGGATGTAAACAATAAAACTTTCAGTTTGGATATTGGGACACAACTTGATTTTTTTAGTTTTCTATCAATTCCATAGTTTTTTTAATTTATAATTTTTGTTAATATGACAGAGTTCATGTTTTCTCATGAAGGAAGAATTAATTTATTTCTGAAAAAATTCAAGATAGTGCTGATATTACTGGTAAACACAATCTTCTTACCAAATACATTTATGTATCAATCATTTTTTTTTATTATTATTGTTACCAAGCCTGGCTAAACTGAAAAAAAAATTCCTTATTTTATGATTTTGGTGTGAATGAGTAATGTAGCTTTATGAGGCAAGTTTTGTTGAATATTTTTGGAAAAATACATTTAATCTGTGTAATCAATATTTAATCATACTCTATTGATTGTTAACTTGACCTTTCCTATTAAAAATTTAATTATTTTAAAAATTATCTAAATTTTTATTATTTTAGTTTATTACATTTTTTAATATTTTATTATATTGTAAGCATTCATTACAGTTCCGAATGCACTATTAATTACACTCAAATTACTATTTAAAAAATGTAAACAAAGCAATGACCAGAAATCCACAAAATTCTAAAATCCACACAATATATGGTCCCAAGCTGTGCGGATTTGAGGCAGTCTACTGTATTTTTTTTATTTTTTAGTCTCTCTTAACCTGAAATAAAACTTCCTTATTTTATAATTTTCTTGTGAATTAGTAATGTACCTTTATGAAGCTAATTCCATTGAATAATTTAGGAAAAATAATCTTTCATTTTTTAAATGAACATTTAATCATACATAATCACTTTAAAAATCATCTTTTTTTATTTAAGTTTATTACTTATAATCTTTTATTTTATTGTACGCATTCATTGAAGTTGCAATCGCATTATTAATTACATTCAAATTACTGTTTAAAAAAAAGGTAAACAAAACAATGACCAGAAATCTGCAAAATTCTAATATCCTCACAACCTCTGGTCCCAAGCTGTGCAGATTTGAGGGAGTCTACTGTATTAAATAAAATTACAAATTAAAATGTATATTATATTGATATGAAACTAAAAAAGACAAATTTTGTCCTTATATCTAAACTGAATGTTTCATTGCTTACATCGCATATGTGCAGATTTTAGAGAGTTCCTGATTTTAGGGTTGTGGATTTGGGACAGTCTACTGTACTAAGAATGAGATATTTATGAAGAACATGTGTGATACAAACAGTGACGAATTAGTAAAATGGCTTACCACATAGCACAATGCAAATTATAGTTCAAAATTGTTATGACAAAATTTACACAACAGCAAAAAATAGTTGGCTATTATTACAATTAATTTCAGAATGTTTTCCCTATTAAATTAAAAAATATGTATAAAATTTAATATGAAATAGAACTAAACACAATGTTTCAATTACAATAATTTGGAAAGTTTCAAAATATGCTAATTAACTTTAAAAAAATGGTTTTGGCATAGCTGTAGTTAGTTTATACAAAGTACTTCAAATTTGTGCATTCTTCAGAAATTTAAATTAAAAAAAATAGTATTGAAACTGCCCTTGCAAGAGAAACTGAAAGAAAAGCAGAAATAATAATTTTTGAAACTCACTTAATTGTAACCAGTTAATTGCAAGATGAAAGATATTTCTTAAACAATTAGACTTTTCTTATTTTTTATCTACAGGACTATAATGTTTTTTATAAAATTTCTTTTTTGATTTATAAAGAAGTTCCTATTTTGTATTTTAATAAAGTCTTCTTTAAGTATTTTATTAATCAAGATTTGTTTTTGCATCTATCTCATTGCTCATTAAACAAACTACATTGGATAAAAATTGCTTCCATCATTTGCTGTTACCCAAGAATGAGTTTCATTGTCTCCAGAAAGTGTTTCAATGTACTCTGGCATACAGGGTACAATGAAACACTGCAAGACATATACCTTTCATGATTTTAAAAGCATAAAGTTATTGTTTAGATGTTTAGAACCTAATAAAAATTTGTTTAGATCGGGAAAACACAAAAATAAAAGTATGTACTACCGTAAAATACCGTTAATCCGCCCCCCCCCCCCCCCAAACGAAAAGAAAAATCGTACAATAGTTAGGGGAGGGCGCTTACACGGGATTTTTTCGCGATTGTTCAACAAAATTTACAGGAATGAATCATCATAAAATGAATGAATCGTTGAAAGAATCATAAATATTTATACTTGAAAAAATTTGGGTTTTTTTCTTTTTTAAACATAAATTCTGTCGAAAAAACGCGGAAAAAGGAGAAATTACTAAAAAAAGCCAAAACAAGCATGAAATCAATAAAAAAATCTTGAAAAAACGCGCATTTCATCAAAGATTCATGATTCGTTCATTTCAAAATGATTGATCTCGCTCTCAATCGCCTTTGAGAATCCGGTGGGAGGGCGCTTTCTCGGGATTTTTTGAAAATTTCAAATTCTTTATAAAGTGGGGAGGGGGCGTTTGATCGGGAAGGGCGGATTAACGGTATTTTACGGTAATTGTATTTTAAAATATGTAAAATTGTAGATTGAAAAAAAAAAATGCTTAAATTTTGTTTCAATGTACCCCATCTTTCCCTATGTGTAGCCAAGAATATATATATATATATCACATTGCTTCTAATATGTGCACAACTAAAAAGGTCTAGATGCAATTTTAACAATTCTGGAAGCATTTAAATTATTTAAAGGGTGTTTCTAGTATCGACTCCAGATGTCAGGACTGAGGAGGTTAGTGAAAAAAAAAAGTTTATAAGTTACATATAAAGCATAAATCATTATGATTACTTTTGTAATCAGAAAATTGTAGTCAGGACTGGCAAGTTTCTGCTGGGGTGGTTAAAACCAGTGGTTATAACTGGTTAAAACGGGCATGGCAAAAACTGGTAGAAACTAAGAAATAACACTAATAATTGCAATTATTCATAATTCACAGATGTATTTAATATGCAATGAATTTATTTAAAAAATGAATGTTATTCAAAGTTATAAAAAGTTTCAAAAGGATCATATAAATATGCTTGTTAATACAGTAGAGGGCCTATTATCCGGAATTCCGAAATCCGGAAATGAAGGCGATTGAGAACGGTTGAATCATCATGAAATGAATGAATCATGAATCTTTGATTAAATGTGCGTTTTTTCCGGATTTTTTAATAGATTTCATGCTTTTTGGCTTTTTTTTTCAAAAGACACCTTTTTTCTGCGTTTTTCCGACAGAATTTACGTTTTTTTTTTAAACGCAAAGTATTGCTTCAAGTTTCAAAATTCATAATTCATTCAGATTCATGATTCATTCATTTCATCAAAATTCATCTCCATAAAAAACGCACATTTTTTCAAGTATCGCGAAAAAAACTCCAAATTTCGTCAAATATCGCGATAAAACCTTGCAAATCTCGTTAAATATCGCGAAAAAATCCTGCAGCTATCTCACAAAAAAAGCATATTTTGTGAAACGATCGCGGAAGAACCCCGTGTAAGCGCCTCCTCTAATTATTTTACGATTTTTCGTACCCTTTGAGGGCGGATTAACGGTATTTTACGGTAATATATATATATATGCATAAAGCCAGTTAGCAAAAAGTCCGAATTTTGAAGAGCTTTGAATTTTGGATGTCCGGATTTGAGACTATGTACTATAGTACAAGAGTCTAAGTTGTAGCTTAGTTTTTTTTCCCACAGACTTCTCATACAACACACTTTTCATTCATATTCTAGAAAGCAGTGCTATAATTTTGTTATTATTTTTAAATTTTCCGTGTTTTTTTTTTGCGGGGGGGGGGGGGGTCGAGTTTCTGACGGACCCGAAATCTGGAAAATTCCAAAATCCGGAAAGCCCTCGGTCCCGACGATTCCGGATAATAGGTCCTCTACTGTATAATAATTTTCTGTCATTTGAAATACAGAAACTTTCATAATGGTAATCTGATGCTGTATAAGTTTAACTATTGATATTACTATTTACGGATGAATTTCTACTTAAATGAAAAAAAAAAAAGAAATTTACGAAAAATTCTATATTTTTTTATCATTATAACTTAAAAATTATGTACTACTACATAGAAATAGAAATGGTTCTTGTAAAAACATGTAAGTAAATAGCTGTAGCAAAAAAATAAAGTTAAAAAAAGTGGATTAAATATATTTTATTATTATTTTAAAATGTTGAAAGAACAAATTTGTTTGTGGAAAAATTAATAATATCTTAAGAGCATTCCATATTATAGGATTAATTTTGCTAATCTTTTTTGACCTAGACTGCTTTTTAATTTGCTCTGAATGCAAAAAAAGATTGAAATAAATATTCTTTCAAGACCAGCATTACTTGCTGGTAATGTCATTATTGATGATGTAAAATTTGAAAATTTTTCATTTTCACCGTTATTTGTTTCTAAAATAACCCATAGAAGACAAGACATTTTCTAGGACTTCCTTGGTGAAACGTGTTTCTGAAAAAGGAGTATTTTTTTTGCTCTTTCTTTATGCTTAAAAAACAATTTTGATCCCAAGTACTAAGGATGAAGTAAATAAGCTAGCATAAAAGCTAACGCAGCAATAAATGAGATTTGAATCTTGCATTTTAAAGTTTCCATGCTATTTCCATCATTAAATGAAGTTAAGCAAATTTTATGAGCAGCTGCAATAGAACAGTCATGTTTTTTACTTTTATCTAAAGCAACAGCAATAGATTTTAGCATTTGTAGCAAGTATTTAACTTCTTTATAAATCATATTTATTTACAATTTTAACAACTGCAGTGTCCTTAATGTCATTTTTATGATTTTCAATATTTTGCAAATATGGTTGATTCTCTGTGAAAGATTCAAAACTATTAAATTTTAATACAAATTTGTTTATATTTTAATTTAAACTATGCATAATATTTTATTTGCAATTTATCCTTAATAACATGTATATAAGCAATTTAATACTACTAAAAAAGTCTCAGATTATGTCATGAAATTAGTTTATGCCAGTTTCTGCCGGTTAAAACTGGTGGTAACCACTTTCTGCAACTGGCATGGCAGAAACTATTTTCTGCCGGCAAAAACCCAGCCCTGATTGTAGTGCAATTAAGTATATTACTGAATCAAGATTTTGTCATTAGTATTGCTTTAATATATTTAACCAATGGATATATTCAAGAATAATACTATGTAAAAATATAATTACATATAAAGCAGAAAATTATTACAGGTGATTTAAAAATTGATAACATGAGATAAAATATATACTTAATCAAATTTTATTTAATAATTATTGTATGTTAATAAGTTATATTCACAACATTGTTTGATAGAAAAAATTTTATTTCTCCATTATTGAGACTCACATTTTGTTTTATAGCTATTCAGCAAAATTCGAGCTTTAGAAAATGAGATTTATTGCCAAATGATGCAAACAGCTATGAAAACAAACCTAATGAATGCTTATGAGTGTTTATACATCTATCTATCTATATATATATATATTAATATAAATATAATTCTGCATTTACACGCATTTATACATACATATAAACATAGGTATATGCCAGGGCCATAACTACCGCCAGAGCAGCCGGGGCCTCCAAGCCTGAGGGGCCCCAAACTAATAGTTAAAAAAACTATTGATTTTAGTTTCTAGTCTAACTTCCTATAAAATGCCTAGCAACTAGCTAAAAATTAGCAATAAAAAAAAAATCAAAGTGCTAGACTAAATGTTTTTGAGTGTCCGTTGATATATTCCATACGCTTTGCATACAAAAGGAGCAAAGGAGCTCTCGAGCAGACAGCAGAATGTCTAGTCGAATGTGTCATGTCATGCCAGTATGTTTGACGATCCCACCGAAGCTAGTATAAGGAAGAAAATATGGGCTTCTTATCGGTTGAATAATATAAAGAGCATCTAGAAAATCTTTCTTCTAATCTATTTAATAGATAAAATCAAAAAACAAATTATCAAAATCCATCTTTCAAAAGTTTTTAAAACAAAAATGCATGATTGAGTTACATAAATTCAAAAATGAACCTAAACAAAATGCTCTTTAAAGTATTCAACCAATCAGAAGTCCGTATTTTCTCCCCTCTACTCGTATTTTCTACTAACTTCAGTGGGATCGGCAAAAATTGAGTCGCTTTCAGGTGCCTGCTGAATTGGGTTGCTAAATTCTATGCTTTTTAATCATTTTTGGGGTATAATACAGTGGCGTGCGAAAAAAAAAAATCTGCGCCCGGGGCAAAGTTTCAATTACAATTACAATTGGAATGAAGTGTTACAATGAATGAATGGAGTGAGGACCCTCGTGCCCTGGCCACGAGGGTCCTCACTAGTTTGCCACGGGGCCCCCATGTTTATATTTATGGCCCTGGTATATGCATTAAAATACTTTTTATATGCTATTCACTAATGTTTGCATGCTAAAATAAGTAAATGGCCATTTCATATTAAATAAACTAAACAGATGTTAAAAAAGATGCTTGTGTACATGAAACAGAAAATAGGCTGGCAGAAAATATTTTGCTACACTTATAGTTTTCAAAGTGTATTTTACTTGTAGTGAATATAATAAGCTTATACACTAAAAGTATCTAATTTACTATTGATCTTATCCTATAATTTACTATTAATCTTATCCTATAATTTACTTATAGGGTATTTTATTTTTTTTTTGTGTAATGAAATAATTTGTTTAAAATACCATGTAAATTTAATTTTTTAATCATTTCTTTCCTAAAATAATAAAGTATTTGCATGATAATTACTGTTCGGCTAAAAAAATATGCTTTACCAGTATGCTGAATATTTAAAATGGCTATAAATGCAATAAAAATGAGTTCTGGCACATAAAATTCTGTGTCATTATTAGATCAATCCACAAATAACAGAATTTTCGGTAGAATAATAAGAAAAGGAACATATCTTACCACAATTTTTTTAGTAGAGAAAATGAGTCAGTAAATTGATTTAAAAATATAGCTACTTTTAAAAATTTAAAAATAGTTACAATGAGAGTAAGCCATTTTGTCTATTTTCTTACAGACGCCAACGCCAGCACAATGAATGAATCAAGAATAAAGAATTCATTCATAAATAATGAATCACCGCCTTTGAATTAACAAAATAAAATATTTATTTATTAAAAGAATAGGAAGAATTTTCAAAATTTGTTGATCTCGTACTTAAACATGCTTTCAGGTTAAAAATTAGAATCGATTTGATATTCGAAATTCAGGAAAAATTACCTTGGATTATTTGGCAAAGCTTGTTTAATGGCTGTCTGATAATAAATATTACAAACAACGATAAAAAAAAAAAAAAAAAATTCTGGACAAATTTCCATAGCAGTAATTTATTTGATAAATAATGTTAAGAATTATAAATACAAGAATCACTTTCAATGAATAATGAAGTACTTCATGATTCATTCTTTTATTGGCGTCTTGTGATAGAGTTTCCGTTGTTTGTAATATCAAGTATCTTTTAAAACATTACTAATATTTACCTTCCTAACTTGTTCCTAGTTACCTTGGGGATTAAAATTTAAATACTTGATTAATTTGTGTGATAGATAAAGTTTTGTTATCCTTTTTTAACTTGTTTAATTTTGTACATAGAAATTTATTTTATTAATTGAAATTGCTTGCATCATTACTATGTTTATCTGTTTGCATCGTGTATTCTATTTCTATCATTTGCATTGTGTTACCGTTATACTTGTCAATGATTTAAATATTTCATTTGGTAATTTCACACTACTGTGATTTAAAATAATTGAAATTTGAAAATTAAATTTACTTATATTATTGTACTGGTCAGCCCTTTCCCCCTCCCTTCCCTGGCGTGTCTCTAAAACTCAACTGCTCAAAGACCATCTATCGACAGCACATCATCTGCTCTTCACCACCGCAGCTGCCTGCGTGATGAACATTAGACTCTTTTTATCATCATGATGAACTCTGCTTAGATCGTCTCTTGTTCGATGGAAGTAAACGTGAACATCACGCCCACGTAGGTATTCCAATACCAATCGCCTTTGAGCCTTTGAGCTTAAAACATTACTTTATCCAACCTCTTATTAATGCTAAGGTAGTAAAATTTTTCCATTACTCTTTAACTAAAAACTCTGCAATTTGTTATTTGATAATGACAGCGCTAAATTTCATTTGTCGCAAATTTCATTTTTTGCTGATTTATCATTGAGTCTTTTAAAGCATTAAAATATTTGGTACTACTTGGTTATCCCGTCTACCAATTTCATGAAATTATACATTTTGTTAAACTGTTCGCGAAATTATTTAAATTAACATAATTTTTATATTAAATAACGAATGAACAGGTAAGTTAGCGAAACATTAATGAAAATACTTACAAAATGTTGCAAAGAAATCTTTTGATGACTTAAAAATCGTGTTTATTAACAGGATGATGTGACATTTATGATAATTCAGTATAGGCATTTAATCCTATAATTTGTCGATAGTGTTTTGGTAGACAGGTTAACCAAGTAGTACCAAATGTTTTCTTTATTGCAAGTAATTTCGCTTATTATCATTTAATTTTAAACTAGTTTAGCATCATTTTATTGAAATTTCAATTTAATTACAACAAATTGATTTGAATTTTTTTCTTGTTTACTTTTAAAACATTGTGTTACTTATAAACTGAATTTGATTGTATTCTATCCAGTTGAAACATATTATTTTTTAAATAATTGATCACAGAATGAAATTAATTTATATCGAAATTTACATATCTGGGGGAGACTTTCGACACTTGAAAACAGCCGCTTCATAAAGTTAATTCAGTGGGCAGGTTTTTTTTAGAATTTATCCTTTAAATTTGAATATTTTCAAACTTTTTTTTCTTTTGCATATTATCATATGCAAAAGGAAAAAAAGTCAAATTTGTAATATTACAATTTTTTACTTTTCGATTTTGGTTGAAAAATTTCCATAAGAAGGTATTTTCAATTCCAAAACCTGTTACAAATTTAAAAATACCTTAAAATTAAAAAAAAATTAGTACCAAGATCTAAAAAATTAAAAATAGCCATACATTAGATAAACCTCAGCTATCTTATGAAAAAAAATAAAAAGTTAAAAAATATTGAAATTCAAAAAGAAATTAGAAAATAGCTTGCTTATTGGTTTTACATTATTGAGCGGGTGTATTCAAATGAGTGAAGGGTCCACTTAAGAAACTACAATTGAATCGTAGAAGAAGTAATATACTGATTTTCAAACTTATCTGACAGGAATCTCTGTATCATTTTGTGTTAAATGAAATTTTACGTTAACAAGATTTAACTCTAATTGTTCGGGAAAAAACAGATTTATTGATTATTATTTTTTTTTAAACCATTACAGAATGGAATGCACATTTCTTTTGCTGAAAAAGTCACCACAAACATACATTTTATAAATAAAATGTTATAATTTTGGTTTAAATATTCCACAGTGGAATGGTTTCCATGGTGATCATCTTGATGACTTTTTATCTTGCACTGTGCAATAGAAAACTGCATTCTCTCAATTCAGTTAAGTCACTTCATTCAATAAAAGAGGAGAAATCTACAGCGATTTTTTTACAGCAGTTTTTTTTAAATTCCTATTCATTGTACTTTTCAAAAAAAAAAATTTTGAAAATAATGATGGAAATTCCTATATCAAAGTGATTGGATTATGCATAGAGTTGCCATGACATGAGCAAATTCCATGTTTCTATTAAAATTTTAATACATTTCACAATATTTGTTCAAACTGAGTTCTGATAATACACTTGTAGCATAGAAAGGTGATACAGTTGACTCCCTTAAATTCGCAATTCTAAAATCCACACATAATTTATGGATGTAACCAATGAAACATTCCTTTCAGATGAAGGGACAAAATTTGACTTTTTGATTTTTATATCAATTCCAATATATTTTATTTTGTAATTTTCATTAATATTACTGAATTCATGTTTTTTCATGAAGGAAGAATAAATTTATTTCTGAAAAAAATTAAGATATTGTAGATATCACTGGTAACCACAATCTTTTTACCGAACATACTTATGTATTAATCAAATTTTTTTGGTTATTAAGTCTGGTTAAACCTGAAATAAAACTTCTTTATTTTATGATTTTGATGAGAATTATTAATGTACCTGTATGAGGTAAATTTCATTAAATGATTTAGAAAAAAATGGTACTACTCTGTTATCCCATCGACCAGTTTTGCCAAATTATACAAATCGCCAAACTATACATGTTGACATAATTTTTATTTTAAATAATGTAAAAACAAATAATTATTAGAATATTAATAAAAATTCAAATAAAAAGAACAAAATAAAAATTACTTAATGACATTTGAAACACGTGAATTGTATTTAATGTCATTTAATGTGACATTCACGATCATCTGTTTGGCGATAATTTTTTGATCGACGGGATAACCTAGCAGTACCAAAAAAATTTCTAATCTTTTTAATGAATATTTAATTACACCTTACTGAATATTATCTTGGCCTTTGCTTATAATATTTTAATCACTTAAAAAATTATCTAAATTTTTATTATTTTAGTTTATTACTTTACTTATTTTAATATTTTTTATGTTGTAAGCATTCGTTATAGTTTTGATTGCATTGTTAATTGTATTTCAAATTACTATTTAAAAATGTAAACAAAGCAACGACCAGAAATCCACAAAATTCTAAAATCCATAAAACTTCTGGTCCCGAGCTGTGTGGATTTGAAGGAGTCTACTGTATATGTATTACTTGAGGATGTGAGTTTCAAAACTTGCTTTATCTAAAAAATAAAATTTTCGAAAATTGTGAAAAACATTTGATTACATCCACTGATTTTTTTTGTAAACCAACATTTTAGAATGCCAAAAATGCATGATAAAACTAGATTTTTTGCTGACTATTTGATGTAGATTCTCTGATAGAGTAGATTGATAGTGAAAACTCAATTAAAAAATTTTTGGATAAAGGTGAGTTTTGTAACTGTCATCCTCATTTATACATTGATTGTTTAATTCAATGTGTATTTGCTTAAATTTCAGCAAATAAATAAAATAATTTCTATGTACAACATATTCTAAGCATCCCATCTCATATTGATGTCAAATTATTTGTATGGGTGTAACATAATTAAATACACCACAGAATTTTTTCATTATACAGTGTAGTGTAACTAAATTCTTTTCAGTGCCCCTTTATTAATAGGCTATAAATGTTAGACATTTCATTCTCAATACAGAATATGCATGGTAAACCTCAAAAACTTATATGAATTGAATTGCAATTTGAATAGATGTATGCCAGTTATAGCATGATTACTTGCTAACCTCTATATTTTATTAAATAAAATATATATACTTCCAACAAGAAATTTTGTTTAAATTAATGTGTCTTGACCTAAATGATGAAGTTCCTCAAAATTCAGTTAATTTTATTATTTTATTAATTTTATTGTTTGAAGTATAATTTTTTAATTTCAAAAAGGCTAGAAATAGGCATATATGTGCATGGACTGGCAGAAAATAGACAAACAGATTATATTCATAAACACTTTTAAACAATGTTGGAAAGTTTTAAAAAGATTAATGCTTTTCATCATGTTTTTTTAAGGCATTTTATCTGTGATCTTACTTTTACAAAAAAGTTCTTGTGGAATTCTATAGAATTATTGTCCATTTTTATATAATCTAGTTTAACTAAAATATAGGTATAGAAATTATTTTAGAAATTCAATAGAAATGTTTATGGAGTTTCTATAAAAAATATTCATATATCTATAGAATAGAATAATCTATAAAAATATTCTAGTAGCATCTATATTCTATAATAAATATTATATTCCATAATATTCTATAGTAAAATATTCTAATGTAACAGAATATCGACTTTTAAAAATTACAAAAAACTTCTGACCTCATCCGTTGATATCCATTCTAAACTTATCATTTTATAATGCTAGAAATACACGATAAAACTAGATTTTTGCTGACTATACTACATTTTTTGATACGGATTCACCAATGCAGTAGATTGATAAAAACTCAATTAAAAAGAACTTGGATAAGGCGAATTTTGTAATTTGGATTTTTTTCAATTGTGCATTGATTTGTTAAGTAAATGGTTTTTGATTTAAATTTCTGTAAATAAATTGTTATTTCTTTGCACTCCATATTCTAAGCATCCTATCTCAGTGATTCATATCAGTTTCAAATTATTTGTATGAGTGTAACATAATTAAATATATCACGTAGAATTTTTTCTTCATAGAGTGTAATGTAATTAAATTCTTCTCTGTGTCTTCTTATAAATGAACTATAAATGTTATATATTTCATTTTCAATACAGAATATGCATGGTAAACCTCAATAACTTATATCAATTGCATGACAATTCGAATAGATTTATGCGAGTTTTAGCATGCAAAGCTTCCAACCTTTGGTTTTTAATAAATTAAATAAGTTTCTTCCAACCAAAAAATTTGTATAATTAAATGAATGTTGTCTTAAAATAACTCTCATTTAAAATGCACTTAATTTCTTTTTTTAAGTGAATTTCAGGTTCAAAGTATAATTGACCTTATGCACGCAACCTGATGTCGAAACTAACTGCTGGTGGTATAGAGTGGCGGTGTTCAGCATAGCAGTTTATCAAGTGCGAGTTATTAATGCTTCTTTGTTGAAAATACTGGAAAAGAATTTTTTGTACTAGCAGCATATACTTAGTATATTGTAATATAAATTCAAAATTGTTGTTCTGCTTGCAAGATTTGCTAATTTTGTAAATTTTCCATTAAAATGTATCCATTCTACCTGGGTTCAGGCTAAAGCAATCTTTGTGCCTGCGATTACTAGCATTCTACACTGGCTTGAATAACAGAATAGTATAGCCAGCTCTGGCATCTGACATTACATGCATAAGGTCCATTTCTTGATTTTAGAAAAGCTGGAGATTGGCATGTATATGAGCATGGATAGGCAGTAAACAGACAGACAGACAATACTCATAAACAGTTCCAAACAATTTTGCAAAGTTTTGAAAAGATTGATGCTTTTTATCATGTTTTTGTTAAGATTTTTATTTGTGACATCACCCTAACAAAAATTTCTTATAGAATCATATTAAATTATATCCCATTTTTATATAAGTAAGTTTAGCCAAAAAGTATAAAAATAATTTTAGAAGTTCAATAGCAATATCTACAGAGTATCAACAAAATATTAATATATATTCTATATAATAACATACAAAAATATTCTAAGTAGTTTTTGTATGAAAATAATCACCCTCCTAGATAGAGGAAGACTCCATGGTTCATGATTCTGTTTACATTGCAAAGATAATATTTATTATAATCCTTCTTACAAAATTACGACCATTCCTGGGAGTTTTGTTATTTCTTAGTAAATAATCGCTACCAGGAAATTTTAGTCACTAGCAGGGGAATATGAAGGAACTTTGATGTAAAGTGTTTGTCTCCATCCGGAAAAATTGGCAAATATAAGTCTATAAATGTTGTTATAAAAACAGTCATTGAATCATTCATGTAAAAAAAAAAAAAAACCTCGATATGAAGAAATATGACTCAAATGGGACAAATTTAAAAGTCATTTATGGGAAATGTGGGAACAGTGTTAAAATTTCAATAAAATCATTCATAGTCTTAAAAAAAAACTCAGTCAAAGTTCTGTAATTCGCACAAGTTGGGCCCAAAGGTTGTGTGGATTATGGATTATTGTGGATCATAGAGTATTTTGGATTATGCCTCATTTTATTGACAGCATTTGAATTCTATATTCAATATAATATGAAAAGATATATATGAAATCTAATAATTAATTTAATATGTTATTTCAAAAAACTGTTTTTTTAAAGTTATTTTATAGAAAAAATTGATATTTATATGCATTTAAATAAAAGTAATTACATATGTTTCATAATGCAGTTTGTTTTTTAATGTTAATAAAATAAAAGAGTTATATTTTTAAAAAAAGGAGATGCTTTTTTTTATTATGATTTTTTAAAAGTTTTTTTAATTATTTCTTTTAAAAATTCCTTTTTGGATGACTAATTTGTGAATTTTCTTAACTGTTTATTTCATTGTTTACATTCGTAAAGTAACGAGAATTATAGAAAATTGCGGATCATATTTATTTTTTCATATTATACTGATTATAGAATTTAAATGCTACCTACCGATAATAAAGTGATGTGCATCAATAATGCTCTATAGTCTGCAATATAGTTCTGCAATATTCCGCACAACCTTTGGTCTCAACTTGTGCAGATTATAGAACTTTGACTGTAAAGCAGTATTCTAATCAAAAGTATTAATTGACTATATGAAGGCAATGAGAAAATAAATATAGATTTTCAAAATTAAAAACAACCTTTGTGTTTCCATGTTTTTTATAAATTGCCTTTTTGATTTTAGCGAAACTTGGTTAAAATAATTGATCTTTTTAAATCTCCTGTGATGACAACTCATCATTCAATTTCCTCATCATGTATATTCTTTAAGTGTAATATTATAGCACATTTCTCTTCTGTAAATATCTAAGGTAAGTAATACATGTATAATCTGCTAATTTTTTATGACTAATTTCACAAAATTGATGAAAATGGTTTTTTATTTATTATTTCACTGTCAATTGAATTTATTTCAGATGTTTATATGATTCATATTAAAATGTTCTTAGTTATCTGCTTTAATTAATTGTTAGGCTTATTAGAATAGTATTGTGAAAGGAATTATCTTTGAAAATGTAATTAATCATACTGGCTTCGAAATATGAGGGAATTTTAACGTAAGATATTTGAGACCAGCATGTCTCTTGTAATACTTCTAAATTACTTTAGTTCTAATTATTCCAAATCTATTTCTTTACTTTCAGACTGAATTTTAAAATCTTGCTTCTAAACTTTCATTTTTAGGCTGCTTGCAGATGACGCCTTATAACAGCAACACACTTATTTGAAATATTGCCGTTTTGATAATTTTTATATATTGAAATGTTTAGTGGTTGATTTGTTTTTTAATAAAACATGCTATTTATCTGATATTTGCATGGTGTTTTCTACTATTTTGTCAAGGCTGGGTTTGACCTGCAAAAAGTGGTTTCTGCCATGTGAATGGCAGTAAGTGGTTATAACCGGTTTTAACTGCCAGAAACTGACAACAAATTTCAGAAAATCAGTTCAGGACATAATCTGAGAATTTTTTAGGATATTAAATTCCTTAAGTACATTTTATTCTGGATAAATAAACTAAATAAAATACAGTAGAACCTCGATTAACCGAAGTCGGTTTCTTCTGCACTTTTTTTTCACTTTCTACTATCGTCCAAAATTTTCTCTTAAACATGTATTTTTCAGGGTTCTCCCCCCCCCCCCCACATTCATTTTTTATGCAAGCCGTCCTTTTCAAACTATGAGTGCAATTAAATATTTCAGAATTTCCTTTTTTAAAATTCCTTCTCACAAGGAACCCGGAAAAAATTTAAACCATTGTAACTTTTATTTTCGTTTATAATTTTCATTTAGTATTTAACAGTTAAAATAACTCATAATAACAGTTAAATGACGATACTACATATTAAACTAAATGATTATTGAAGAATTCTGGATTATCCGAAAATCTTGATTATCCGAAGTAGGATGGGTCCCAATTACTTTGGATAATCGAGGTTCTACTGTATTATGGATAGTGCTTATTTAAAAATAAATAAATTTGTATTAGGAAAAAGCAGTGATGTAGTAAATAAAATCTTTGTTATAAGATGATTGTGAAATTTTATATATGATCAATTATTAGAATATTTTAAAATCTCCGTTTAAAATTCAAAATAGAAAACTATATTCAGTACTTATTTTAAATAAAACACATTGCAAGCAAGTAACGTTGGTCTTGGAAAAATGTTTTCAAACGTTTCTTTTATTCAGAACAGGTTAAGAAACAGTCTGTGTTCAGAAAGCTTAGCAAAATTATTCCTATGCTATGGAAGGCTCTGTGAAAAAGGTAATAATAGTATTAATATCAGTGCCGTAGATACTCGCGTATAAGTCGAGAAATTTTAGACAAAAAAAGAACTTCAAAGTGGGGGGGTCGACTTATACGCGAGACCTAAAAAAATCTATATATAAAATATCAGAAAATAGTTTGCTAGCGAATCGGTGCTGCAGCACCCGATTGTTTGTAGAGTACAAAATACAAAATCTGGAACCCTTCCAACCACGACGATTCTGAATTTAAGATCATTTTTAGTTAATTTTTCAAAAGAAATCGATTCGGAATGAATCCGATTTTTCTTCGTCATTCCTCGAATCCTCCTGTCTGTGTCCTTTTCGGAGTCGTTTCATTTCGGAACGATTCGGAAGAGTCGTTCTTTTTCGGAACGATTCCTAAGAATCGGTTCTTTTCAGAGTCGTTTCATTTCGGAACGAGTCTGAGGAATCGGTCCTTTTCGGGGGACAGTCAATCGGTTCCCCTTTTGGAGGAGGGGTCGACTTATACGTGGGTTTTGAATTTTTTCTTATTTTTAACAACATAAGTTAGGGGGTCGACTTATACACGAAGTTGACTTATACGCGAGTATATAAGGTATTAATTTTGTTCTTTTAATATATTGTAAAATAACTGTACAAAATATTTCGTTGAACATTTTTTCTCTGTTATTTTTGGGGGTTTTATTATTTACTTATGTATTTTCATAAGAACAATTTCTATTTCTGTACAGTGAATATTCTGTAAGTTATTGGATTGCTGTATTTATTTAAAAATACTTCAATAAGTGATTTTTTAAAATATCATAGAATTGTTTATATTTCTTTAATATTAAAAATTCAATTGTAAACTACAATTTTAGTAGTTAAACTTGTGCAGCATCAGATTACCATTATAAAAAATTCTGTTTTTCAAGTAAAAGAAAATTAGTAGTAGGTAATAGACAACGGAGGCATCAGTACAGACAATCACCTCATGAAGATGACGACGGCTGGAAATCTGGAATTTATTAAAACTCGGTAAGCATATTAAAATGCAATTGATCTGCCATGTCCTGTCTTGGTGGAAATCACATCCAGACCCAATATTTAATTCGTTGATTGATAGATTTGTCATTGTGTTTTCTTGCTGCCTGTCCTCCATATTTTTATACCTTTGCATGCAGTACACAATGGTAAATCTCCGAGTTAGGTGCTAAAATAGGGTTTCTGAATGTATTTTACCAAGATATGATTTCGAAGACCGATTGCGTTTTAATATGCAAATCAAGTTTTAGCTAATTCTAGAATTTAGGACGTGAACTTGATGAGGGTGATTGTAAGTAGCACCGCCTCCCACTCTATAAACGAAGTGTATTTCTATAATCATTTTGAAACTTTTTACTATGTTTAATATCATTCATAATCTTTTTTTTTTAATTTAGTTGATTGTACATCAAATACATGTGTGAATTATAAATCATTGCATAAAAATTCTTCTTAGTGTTGATTTCTAATTTCTGTCATTTTTTATTACCGTTTCTACCATGCTGGTTTTAACAGGTTTTAACCACTCGTTTTAACAACCCTGGGAGAAACTTACCAACCCATCGTCTTATGTTCCGTCATGACTATTATACTCACCATAGACTCTATTATAACTAAATTTGATGTTTTTTCTTCACACATTTCATCATCTAATTTGCATGGACCGATCTAAAGATATATTTCCAAGTCAGCTGTATTTTGAAATTGCACAACAAAATGCATTTATTTAATTATTATCAACTACATAAAGCCTTTAACATGCTCAGTGCCGCAACATTTTCCGGTGACTGACACTAAACTTTCCGACTAAGCCGCCTATTATTTAATGATATAATCATCTAATAAATAAAAGTTAAGTAAATGTTAAATTAGTTTTCAATAATTACATATTTTTTATATCATTATTTGTATTGTCAAACACCAGTGATTGACACTGCCAAAAACGGAAAGTTCAGTGTCAGTCATCTGTGACTGACGTGACATTCAATGTATTAAACATAGAAAAAAAATCTAATAAATAATTTTAATATTACCATACAATAAAGCTTGAAGTAATAATACAAAATCTTTTATAATAGATAGCAAAATAAACAATTTTGGATGAATTCCGAGTTGAACATATATGTACATTCCATTATCCTTGCCGCAAAAATAGATGATTTTTGCTTCTCTGTTTAGGTGTAACATTGTTTCCACTGATGATATGAAATTATAGAATTTTATCTATAAATTTGCTTTATTTTAAATTTATAATATTTATTATAAAAACTTAATGTTTAATATAATCTTTATGATAAATTTGTTTTATGGTGGGAGGTATTTAATTTACATGTTATAATTTTGAATATAGTTTAGTCAGTATATCTTTATAAAATGCACCTGACGCACTTTTAGTTTTCCAAGCATCAGATATTTATGCTTCTGTTATAGTTTATGATAGTATCATAAAAAATTTATTTCAATTCAAATTAATACATTAATTTTTTTCATGATAATTTTTTTTGCTTACAAAGTATTTTTTATGAATCATAAAAGCGAGTAATGTATTTCTTTTTTTGCAGATGCTATAAAGTTAGCTATGCATCAAAACAATCAAAACTATCTTTAAAATCTTAAATATGGAGCAAAATATTTCTTTACAAAACTTTTTTGGAAAAACAGCTTCTTGCTCACAGAAGGAAAAATGTTTTGTGTGTGAGATATGCCAAAAGAAGTTTTCTCGAAAAGGCCATTTAAGCGAGCATCTGTTAATTCACACTGGTGAAAAACCTTTTGTCTGTGAGATATGCAACACGAAATTCTCTCATAACATTAATTTAAACAGACACATATCAATTCATTCTGATGATAAACCTTTTATGTGTGAGATTTGTAACAAGAAATTTTCTCGTAAAGGCAGTTTAAGCAGTCATCTGGTAATTCACACTGGTGAGAAACCTTTTGTCTGTGAAATATGCAACAAGAGATTCTCCTATAAATTTCATTTAAGTAGTCATTTATTAATTCATTCTGGTGAAAAGCCTTTTGTGTGTGAAATATGCTACAAGAAATTTTCCCGTAAGAGTCATTTAAACAGACACTTGTTAATTCATTCTGGGGTAAAATCTTTTGTATGTGAGGTATGCAACAAGAAATTCACTCAAAAAGGAGCATTAAACTCGCATCTGCTAATTCATACCGACAAAAACTCTATTAAGTGTGAGATTTGTAATAAGAAATTCTCTCGAAAGAGTGAATTAAGCAGGCACCTGTTATTTCATAGTGGTGAGAAACCTTTTGCATGTGAGTTATGCAACAAGAAATTTTCTCGTAAAAGCAGTCTAAGGAGGCATATGTTAATTCAAACTGGTGAGAAGCCTTTTGTGTGTGAGATATGCCAAAAGGGTTTTTCTGATAAGAGTCATTTAAACAGACACTTGTTAATTCATCCTGGTGTGAATCATTTTGGGTGTTAAATGCGCAACTAGAAGTTTTCTGAAAATAATGATTTAAATTATCATCTGTTACTTCATGCGTGGTGGGAAAAATTTTGTGTCTCTGATATGCCCAAAAAAATTCTCTCACGAGAGAGATTTAAGCCTACATTTTTTAATTAATACTTGTGAGTAAATCTGTGTGTGAGATATACAATATGAAATTTTCTCTTTAGATATATTTAAACACAATCATTTTAACTCATTCTGTTGAGAAACCTTTTGTGAGCAAAATAAAAATCAAGAAATTATCGCATACCAGTTATTTGAGTAAACATTTATTAATTTACAGTGGTGAGAAGATCTGTGATGTGCAATAAAAAATTCCCTTAAAAAAGATTATTTAATTATGCATCTGTTATCCTGGTGAAAATTGTTTTGTGCATGGGTTATAAAACAAACACATCTTATGATAAGTTACTTTGCAAGTATGCTTTGAGAAATTATTTAGCGCAATGTCTGAGGGGCACTGGCATGGACCAATGTGGCGCTTTGAAGTCATGTGGTAGTAGACAATGAAGAGCACCATGGTGTGTATATTACTCTTTTTGCATAATATTGGACAAAATGGTCACTATGAGAGGAAAAAATCAAAGATATGTTAAATGACCTATGAACCATATCTCCAATCACACCTTAGTATCAAACTTACCAGACACTTTAGGTCCATCAGTCCGAGGACAAAAACTTAGTGTTCCCGGATTTGCTTCCAGTTGTAAAAATCAATAACCGTTTGAGAGGCTGAAAAATTATGCTCGTGAAATGATGCAATAATTGACTCACACCAGAATTTCCTGGAAAATAAAAACCTGTAGCCATCTGTTTTTTTATTTTTAAAAATTCTTTTAATTTTAACAATTTTTTCCTTTGTATTTCTTTTGTAATATATTTGATATTGTATACAGATGACGTTATACATTTATTATTTGAATATTTTGTTTTTTTAAGTGAAAATAAATTAATTAAATTTCACTTTAATATATGAAATGGTATGTTATATATTGCATTCTTCAATAATATTATCTTCTCGCACTTGCTTCTTGCATAGGGTAAGTTCTTGGTTAAAAATTAAAAAAGTTGGACATTATTAGCCTTGAAATCACACGCATTTTACCGGGAGGATTTTGTGTGGCCCCGTAGTATGGATGTCATAGATTTCCTGCGGGAAATTAAACTTTTTGATTATTGAAAACGAAAAATCTCAAATCTTCTAATGGGACATCTCATTGACCCAGAGGGAATGTCGTACTATCCCCAGAATTCAACACCGGACAACTTTTTTCCAAATTTTCTTTAGAACAAGCAACAAGTATCAAAGTTTCGAACCTTGTTTCATTCTCTAAAATTAAATTATATACATGACAAAAAAATTTAAATGATGAGCGTTGTGATGCTCCGTATTTTGTGATGAAATGATTTTATAACCCCTAATGATTTTAATAATAATTTTGTTTTTGTAAAAATAGTTAACAGATTAAAAAAGCAATAAAAAACCACATATTGATGTAAAAAGAAATCTTTGTATCAAAAAAAGATATGAAATTGAAAATCCCCCCCCCATGTTTTGTATAAGATGTATAAATTTTCATATGTATAAAATGGTACATTTAAGATGAATTAAGATTTAAAATTCTCTACATAAGGCAATATATCTATGTTCTTTTGTGCCACTCTGTATAGAAATTTATTTATATTATTCTTAAACTACTTAATCTGGCCAATTTTAGTTAAATTTAAAAAACTCATACAATTCAAAACACATTTTCAGGGTTTCTTATCCATGTACCACAATCCATTTGATTTCTGTCTGATTGCGTTGTGTGTTATATACTTGACACTTGGTATATTTTAATGTATTTCAGCTCAAAAATTGTTTAAATTAATTTCAAAAGTTTGCCTGAAATAAGAACAATAAATAGGATGTAATGTGTTTTCACTATTTTCTGTGCTTGCGTAAATGATTTTATTTATATTATACTCACGTCACTTACCACAATAGAATTTCTTACTTTCAGTTAAAATATAAAAATGTATTTTATTTAATTTTTAACCATAAACGTTAATGTATTTGATTTATTCCGAGGAGCTTCTTATAGAGGATATAAAATTTAGACATCCTAATCTAATGAATTCACATCACATTTTATACTAAAATTTTAAGAATCTTTGAAATCTATAACACAATTGAAACTTAATTTCTGTAACTGTTATTTATAGATAATAAAGTATCTGAATTATTTTTCGTAGTTTTGTAAAAAGAAATGAATGTTACATGTATGCTGTAGATAAAATGTTATCTTGCGCAAAAGAAAGTAAATTTATTTCATTATACTATTTATAGATATAACTCAACATGATTAATCCTTGATTCAAATAATTACCCCCACATACCATGATAAAATGGAATTTTGTGTTCCTCTTTCAGAGTACAATAAATGTCATACACACCATCTTATATAAGAAACATTTTTCAGAGCATAAGAACAACATACATAATTTTTTTAAGTAGGGGAGACTGGGGCAAATTTTCCAATTTTATTTTATTTTCTATATTTTGATTTAAACAGGATATCATTGTATTGCTTAGACTTTTAACTACACATCAGCATAATTAAAAAAAGTTTAAGTCTGCTCGTTTTATCTTAGAGAACGTGGCCTGAATGTGGGGCACACTGCACACTGCCATGGGCGTAACTACAGAATTTTTCTAGGGGTTGGGCACGGCTTCATCAATGTGATAATTTTTAAACAGTAATTGTAGAAACTATTATTGTTTGAAAAATAGTAATTGTGTAACAATGTTTTTTATAGTAAACTGTTTGATAATTTCCAAACAATAATACTATTAGTAACTAGTTGGATATAGCAATCGCAAAATTTTCTCCTATCTCCTGCATGTTAATGCGTCAAAATTTGCTACCACAGTGCCAAAATTAAATGACAATTTATGATCATTGTGAAGCTTCTAAATACATGAATTTCCGTACAGTAGTTTTTAAAATAAAACTATTGCGGATATTGTAAAAGTGCAACATAAAAGCGCCATCTGTTGGGCGATTTATACCAGAACATAAAGAGAAGCAATATTTATCAAACGAAACCTGAATCTGAAGTTTGGTGAAAAGTTGCTGACTAGTTTTTGAAATAGAGCTATTGAAGGAATTGGGAAAAATTCAGCACAGCTGCGCCACATTTTGGGAGATTGACACCAAAACATAAACAAACTAGTTCATTTCACGGATTTACTGAATCTGAATCTTGCTTTAATACCTGAGATAGAGCTATTGCGCAAATCATAAAAAATGCAGCATAGCAGTGCCACCTGTTGAGCAATTTACACCAAAATGTACCGTAAAATATCGTTAATCCGCCCCCCTCCCAAACGTGACGAAAAATCGTAAAATAATTAGAGGGGGCGCTTACATGGGATTTTTCCGCGATCGTTTCACAAAATTTGCAGGGATGAATCATGATAAAATGAATGAATCGTGAATCTTTGAATGGATCATTAATTTTTATATTTGATGCAATACTTGAAAAAATTTGCGTTAAAAAAAAGTAAATTCTGTCAAAAAAACGCAGAAAAAGGAGAAAATGGTAAAAAAAGCCAAAAAAGCATGAAATCAATTAAAAAAATCTCTAAAAAACGCACATTTCATCATCATTCTCAAAGGATCCGTTTTCAGCGATTTTTGAGAAGGAGGGCGCTTTCTCCGGATTTTTTTAAAATTTCAAATCTTTTATAAAGTGGGGAGGGGGCGTTTGATCGAGAAGGGCGGATTAATGGGATTTTACGGTAAACTACATCGATTCATGTCGAGAACTAACTCAATATGAAGTTTAATGAAAATCCGTGCATTAGTTATGGATATATAGCTGTTGCGTAAATCGTGAAAATGCAGCATAGCAACACAACTGTCGAGCAATTTGAACCAAAAACTAATCAGTATCAATCTATATTAAGAACTACTTGAATATAAATTTTTATTAAATTCCGTACTTTCGTTCTTGAGATAGAGCTATTGTAAAATCGTGAAAAATGTAGCATACCAGCGCCAGCTGTTGAGCAATTTACGCAGAAACGAATACAATATCAATTATCAATACATGTCAAGTACTAACTGAATCTGAAGTTTGGTTGATATCCACACATCAGTTCCTCAGAAATAGTTGTTGCGTTAATCGTAACAAAATATAGCATAAAAGAGCCATCTGTTGAGTGATTTGCACCTAAAACTAATTAGTATCTATTTGTATTAAGAACTACGTGAATATAAAATTTTATTACATTCCGTGCACTAATTCTTGAGATAGAGCATCCACAAAATTTATGTCACATATAGACAGAGTCACAGAACATGTTATTGGGGATTTCTTATCCCAAAAACGGGTAAATCCGTCGAAAACCGGAATTCGAAAATTTTCATAATTTTAATGTTTTCTTCTCGTAAAGATAGAAGAAAGTATAAATAGTTTTGTTAACCCCCTCACTGACAAGACCGTCTATAGACGTTCGCGAAAAGTTTCTCTGAAACAGGCAAGGCCGACTCGGCGCGTTTCTTCAAAACATACTCTAAACAGGCACCACCGACTCAAGACATTCAAAGAATATCGCTTCAATAATGGCAAGAACGAATCTGGTAAATGTGCCTTCCCCCACCATACTTCACCACCCTACCTTATCTAGATTTGTCAACAATACTTAATTGTTACTCCCCACCACCCCCTGTGGTGATTCGCTTGGGATCTCTCTTAAAAATTTTCCGAGAAATTTTCCCTTTAGTGTCACAGCAGGGATAGTAGACCTTGAGTCTCTCGACACTAGCGAAATAGAGCGACGGCTAAGCGAAGTATTTGTTTTGTAGAAATTGTTTTGTAAAAGTTTTGTCATAGAGGGGAATTTATTTTTCCAGGCTATGGAAAAATAAATTGTTCCATATTATTATTGTTATATACCCTATTCATAATTATTATTATTTTTGATTGGGTCAATAGTAATATCTAACAAAACTAAAGTCATCTTTGTAAATTTAAATATGCGTGTTCGATTTGTTTTTGGGGTATTTATATCAAAAATTCTGGATGAAGAACGTCAATTATTTCCAAAAAATAAAAATGCAGTTTACAGGAATAAGCACTGCTTTTTTTTTTCTTCTTCTTCTTCCCTTTTTTTTTTTTTTTTTCAAAAATTGGGCATTTTAAAACGAGGTTGAAGGTGGACATTATTTGGTAGATTTGGGCTTTTTCCTTTAAATCGCCTCTTCTGTATCGCTTCTTCATCGCGTCTTCTATATTTTTCTGTCTGCCCGACCGTCTCTGATTCGTGTAAGTTTATTGGGATTACTCTGATTTTTTGTATGTTACAGATGCTTATTAAAACTTGATCAGTATCGAAAACGAAGTATGTATAATTTACAGTTTATTTAACAAGGACGATTAAACAATTTCTGTTACAATATGATCAACTGGAATTTAAAAAATCGTTTCAAGTTCAATTTAATAAAGTAAAGCAGTTTCAAACATAATGATTTTCATATGCATAAATGTAGCGCAGTGAATCATGCATTTTGAAAAACAAGGATTCAAAATATTTTTTATGCATTTACAAGGTTAGCAAAAAGAATTTTGTTACATAATGGTCTAGTGTGAATTTTTTTTTCTGCTTATTTTAGTCATTTTACACTATTTCAAACACAATAAAATTAATATACATTACTGTGGCTTCTTATATAACATGATTTGCATAGCATTCATCATCTCATTTACAGGGACACGTAAAAGATTTTGATACAATACCCTACATCTGCAGTACTGTCAATTAGATATAAGAGCTGGAAGTTAGATTTCATTTATGATATGCGTATTTAAGTTTAATATATTTTTGCTTTTTATGTGTATACAATGTATAAACGCTTAGATCATATAAGGGGCAACACAGAAGCTTAACAATTACACATTATCAACATGAATGGCATAGGTGGCTTTTATTTCAGTAAAGTGTAATTAGAACTATATTTAGTACACTAAAATATGTTTATATAATATAAATACAATCTAAATTCGTTAAATGGTCTTCATAATGAGAAATCGCTATAATGAAAATGAATTTTAAAAAAGTAAACTTTAATCTGGTGAGGGAAAATTGGGGTTTCAAAGAAATTTACATAATAAAATAATATTACATTTTTTTTCACTTTCGTACTAAATAAACATTGACAATATATAAGTCATTTTAACAGAATAACAAATTTCTGAAAAAAATTCAAAATAAATTTAAATCACGAATAAAAGTTAAGACCCATCTTACGTAGTACACTGTAAATCTTAAATCGTTAAAAAAAAAAAAAAAAAAAAAAAAAACTGGAAGTTTCGAAAAGCATTTTTTTAGAGAAAAAAAAAACTGCCGTCCGTCTGCCTGCATGTCTGTAAATGCTCTCCAAAATAAATTAAGAAACTTGAATTTTTGTATGTGCTTAGTATATAATAATGGAAGGAAGCTTATTGAATTTCAATAACTCCTATTTTCCCCAACTATATTTTTCAGATTCTCGAAATAGTCGTTGGAAAGAGAGTTACATAAGCATGAATTTTCCATAAAAAAAAATGATGTCGATCGGATAACCAGTAGCTGAGATATTTGTAATCATATTTTCCACACTCTTTGATTTTTTTCATGATCCTGTATATCATTAATATTTCACTTGAAAGATATATTTAAATTGGAAATGGCACACTTAATCTGACGCAGTAAACTGTTAAATAATATTATTATTTTTTTTTGGAGTTATAAGATGTTTCTTTAACGTATATGAGTAATACAGCATTTAAAGTTTATCAAGCCAAGATTGGCGAAATAATTTTGAACAAATTGCAAACGACTAGTTTTTTTTTTTTTTTTTTATTTTTTTTTTTATTACAAATTAATTTAAATTAATGTTTATTATATATATATATATATATATATATATATATATATATTTAGGGAAAAAAAAGGGGGTGATAGGTTAATTTGGCCGCTGTATTGGTAATATGCATTTGTTCGTAATTATACTGGATGTCAAAATAACATAACATAAATGAGATATATTTCCAGGATATTGCATATATTGTTATAATGGAACGGTTGCTATATAATGGGCTGTCGTTAATGGGCGCTAATGGGTGGTCGTTATAATGAGCGTTGACTAAATAATCATACATGAGGACATCCAAAGACCCGGATACATGGGCGACTAAGAATAATAATGTCTGATAGTGTGGATTGAGTAGTTTTAATAATATTTTAGCTTCACTTAAATTTGAGCTTAATGTGTGGCGAATAAAAAAAAAAACTTTTGATAATACATTAGGCTGTACCAAATAATTCAAGCATATGTTTCCATTTATTGCTACAAATTTCTGAAGGTAAAATTTTAAATTCCTAAGCGTTTTTTACTAAACCAGGTTTAAGCATATACTATGTATAACATGTGCAAATAATATAGATTAAATTCACGGCTGAACAGAATAATTTGGCTGAATTTCTGGCTGTAACTGTTGAAATTTGGTTTTAAAATGCGTTATAAGCTGAGTTTTTATTTATTATTATCGTTTATTAAGATTTTCTTTTACCTTATTGAAAAGCGAAATTTCTGTAAAAACAAAGTGTTTCTTAATCTATGCTGGGGACATTATCTTTCTTTCTTTCTTTTTTCCCCTTTTTTAGAGAGTAAAGTACACTCCGAAATTCTAAATATACTTTATGGAACTAATTTATCCTAAATGTGTAAAATGCTAAAATAAACCAATACATGCACACCTTCCACTTTTTTTTTCTATTGCATTTTTTGTTTGTGATAATGTGTGTTTTTTAGGGTAGGCGGAAAAAAGCGCACTGGAAAAAAAGTGCACGGAAAAAAGCGCCCCGGAAAAAAGTACCCCCGGAAAAAAACGTCCCCGGAGAAAAGCGCACCGGAAAAAAGGGTCCCTTTTTACAAATCACATATTTAAATAAGTCTGATAATAGTACACATTGTTAACCTTAGAATATAAACACTAGATTGAGACGATTTTATGAAGTTTGAGCATCCTTGCTCTCTCGGGACTGAGATAGGGGAAGGTGGGAGGGGGGGGGGCTTTAAAAGTTATCTCAAAACCTGTTATTGCCTGAATGAAAAAAAAAAAATGTAAGATACGAAGAATTAGATAATCAGGTACTTAAATGTGTTTTTTTTTTTTAATTCAGTCTCTCTTGTTTTTCTGTGGTGGTGGTGTGTGTGTGTATGTGTGTGTGTGTGTGGTGGGGGGGGGGTACACGACATTTCGGTCCCGCCGTTTCGGTCCCGAGACATTTTGGTCCCTGGCCATTTTGGTCCCGAGACATTTCGGTCCCGAGACATTTCGGTCCCTGGCCATTTCGGTCCCAAGACATTTCGGTCCAAAGACATTTCAGTCCCCAGCAATTTTGGTCCCTTGTTATTTCTTTGCTCCCTACCTTATAAGTCAGATTCTAATTGTTGTGGGCCTACAAAATGGTATAAGTTCGACATTATTCGGGCCTTTTTTTTTTTTTTTTTTTTTTTTTTTTTTTTTTTTTTTAATTCTTTCCCCCCCTCCCCCAAGTTTTATAAAAAGTTGAATATAAGATTCCGATAAATTTAAACTTTTACAACTCGTGATAATGAGTCACAGTGAGCTGAAAATTTTGTTTAATTAAACAATGTGATATAAGTTTAGGGGATATTGTCTTTTGCTTTTAGTAGTTGTTAGAAAACGGGGCTTTTAAGAATTCGCGCCTTTTTTCAGCTGACGCTATGAAAATCGCTCTCTGCTTTTTGTCACCTGACGTTGTGACGTCAGAGAGTAGATGTTGGAGCGGGAGCAGACGATTGTTGGTTTTTCAGCGACATGGGAGGTAAAAGAAGTTCTTCGGTAATATTTTTGCGAATTACATTTTGAGAAAGAAAGAAATAGGCTCAGATTTTAAATTTCTGGGCCATCTTCCGCTGAGATGAGGATAATTTTATCCTTAATTATATATTAAATTTATATATAATGAGTTTTTAGTTAAGAATACAAAACAAAGTGTCCAGCTGCGTTTACGATCTAAAGTTTTGAGTTTTGTTCTTCAACACTTCGAAGTTCTGAGATTCGCTGTGCCAACAGGTATTTTGTTAGTCAAAAGAGTTGCGAAAAAAGAATATTTGGCTTCACATATGTTAAGTGAGTTTAATTTTGAGTTCTAGTATGATTATTTCTCATTTATTCTGTATGCATATATATATATTTTATTTGTAAATAATGTAAATATAATTCAGTGTCTATCTAAATTTAATTTTTGTAAATAGTTCAAAAATTTGGATTATATTCCAACTTAAATCTGTGTGTAATTTTTTAAGATAGTTTTGTAATTAAATATCCCATAAAATTAAGATTTAATAAGTTGTTTTTGGTTTTCAATTTGAAGTTGAGTTTTGTTTATTTATTTTTTTTTTGGTGAGTTTTTTAGCCGCCCTGCAAGCACGCCATTGCAGTTTAGCGGCACATTTCTGTGTCTTTATTTTATGTTAGATTATTTTGAGTTTTGACATAGAAAAGTGGCGTCCGCGACAGGATTTTTGAGTTTAATTAAGACTTTTGATTTTGTTTTTTGAGAAATAATCATACCATTTGATAGTCGTATTTGGAAAAAATAATTTATGCCGGATATGTATTATTTAAATTTTGAGTATACTTTCGATTTTATATGTCATGAGTGCGGTTAATTTTTATGTATTGTTTTTATTTAGAATTATAATATTGTGTTTGTTGAGTTCAGAATTTATTAAAATTAATGAGTAATATTTACAAATACTGATAAGTTTATAAATTGAGATTTTGAGTTCATTTTCATTTATATAAAAATGAATATTGATACTTTAAAGAAAAAACGTGCGACGGCACGTAGCGCTTTTACGAGAACAGCTAAGGTTTTAAAAGACGAATTAGAAAAGGAACAAGCGGATAAATCCGTTTTAGATGATAAATTTGTGAAATTAAAATTTATAATTGATGAATTAAAATCTTATGATTCGGAAATGTTAGATTTAATGATAGCAGCTAATGTTACTGATCAAAATCTAGAAACTGAAGCTATAAGTTGCGAGGAATATACCGATGAATTTATAACGCTGAGTCGCCGAATAAAAGAAAAAACGGATAATTCGGACATTAAAATTAGTGCGAGTTCTAATGTTGATAGTAATGCAAATGCGTGTAATGAAAAACGGTACAAATTGCCGAAAATCCAAATTAAAAAATTTGATGGTCAACTATTAAGTTATCTTTCGTTCTGGGGTCAATTTAAAAAAATCCACGAGGATAAGAGTCTGGATGATGTTGACAAATTTCATTATTTTGCCCAATCAATGTTACCGGGGACTCGAGCTTATGAGTTAATTGAGAGTTACCCCTTAACTGCGGAAAATTATCCGAAAGTCATTTCTGCGTTTGAGGAACGTTTTGGTAACAAAGAAATTTTAACTGAGATATATGTCAGAGAGTTGTTAAAATTAATTATCCAAAATGTACGTTCACAAGGTAAAGATAAGTTACCCCTGGTGTCATTGTTTGATAAAATTGAGTCTCATCTCAGAGCTCTCGAGTCTTTAGGTGTACACCAAGACTCCAATACTGCTTGGCTATATCCCATGGTTGAATCATGTTTATCGGCTGAAATGATTAGGGTATGGCAGAGAAGCGTTCTATTTAGTGACAAGGGACCACGTCTCTCGAATCTTTTACAGTTTCTGCGAAAAGAAGTTGAGGGGGAACAGAGAGTCAAACTTGCACGGTCAGGGTTTGAAATTTCTCCTCCTTCACGTGATGAACGCCCTAAAGAGATCAAATTTAAAAATAAAAAACCGCCCGTGAGTGCTGCAAGTTTGGTAGCAACTAAGGAACAAAAATGCGTATTTTGCGGGAAAAATCATGAAAGTAAAGAATGTTTTTCGGCTCGGTCTTTGCCCCTGAAGGAAAGGTTAGATAAATTAAGAGAATTAAAGTGCTGCCTACGCTGTCTTAAGCCAGGCCATTTTGCTAAGGATTGTAAATTATTCATACAATGCCACCTGTGCAAGCGATCGCACCCCATAATTTTGTGTCCCGAGATTCAAGAGAAAAAAAATGAGAGTACGGCTAGCGCAAAAGGTTCGACTACAGTACAAGCTACTATGTCTACACCTTCATGTATGAAAGAAGTCCTCCTTATGACATTAATGGTGGAGGTAGTGTCAGGTGGCATACGGAAAAAGGTCAGGTGTCTCCTGGATTGCGGATCTCAAAGGTCGTATGTGCTGAAATCTACAGCCAAAGCTTTAAAATTAGAATGCCTTTCCTCTGAGAATTTAACTCATTCTCTGTTTGGAGGGACAAGAACTGAGTCTAAAAATCATAAACGATATTCTATGAGATTATGTCCTGTAGGAAGACGTACTGAATATCAATTCTGCTTTCTAGATCAGGAAAAAATTTGCGGAGGGATATCACGCTTCTCTAAAGGTCCTTTATTAAAGGAATTAAAAATGCATAGAATTTGGATTTCAGATGTGGGCGATGGTTACCCGGAAATAGAAATTTTAATAGGTAGTGATATTTATGGACAAATTCTTACGGGTGATGTAATTCAACTTAATGAGGGTTTGACAGCCATTAATACTAAATTGGGTTGGACTTTATGTGGAGAACCAACAGGATTAAATGTTCAGAGTTTTGAGGGTACCCAATCTATGTTAGTAACTAATCTACATGTTCAAAACATGAAAGTTTCTGATATGTGGAGTTTAGAAACAATTGGCATAGCAGATGAAGCGCAAACGTTTTCCAAAATGGTGGAAGATCAATTAGCTGAGGAACAGTTTTTGAAGGGTCTTCATAGAAACGAAGATGGGAGATATTGCGTAAGCTTGCCTTGGGTTCAAAAATTTCCACCTAACATTGTCTCTAATCGGCATATTGCAGAAAAAAGGCTTTTTGCTACTACTCGTAAATTAGAAAAATTGAACAACTTTGAAGAATACGATAAGATATTTAAGGAATGGTTGTCTGAAGACGTAATAGAAAAAATCCCAGAATCTGAAAAGAGTGAAAAGGGACATTATTTGCCACATCATCCAGTTATTAAATTAGATAGTTTAACTAGTAAAATTAGGCCCGTTTTCGATGCTTCATGCAAATCGGATAACTCGCTGTCGCTAAACGATTGTTTGATTAAAGGTCCGAATCTCGTAGAAGAAATTCCGGCGATTCTAATGAGGTTTAGAGAAAAGGCGATTGGCGTAACTTCTGATATTAGGCGAGCGTTTTTACAAATTGGCATAAAGCGGGAAGACCAAAATTATCTAAAATTTCTTTGGTGGGAAAATAACAAAATTTCTGAATTCCGACATAAAAGGGTTGTTTTTGGGGTTACCAGTAGCCCATACCTGTTGGCAGCAGTGATCTCATTCCACCTTAAAAATGTACCTTCAAAATTCGAAGATTTGGCCCTGAAGCTCTCAAAGTCATTCTACGTTGATAACTGCGTAACCTCAGTGAATACGAGCGCAGAACTTGAAATATTTATGAAGCAAGCAACCGACATTATGGCAGATGCCCAAATGGAACTGCGTATGTGGACATTTGGTCCTGAAAGTGAAACGGTCTCTTCACAGAACACTGATCCGGTCTGTCCTGTTTTAGGTCTTCAGTGGGACCGGATAAATGACAATTTTTCCATTCCATTTAAAACTGAGCAAATATCATCAGATTTTTCAAAAAGAAAATTACTTTCTATAGTTCATTCTATTTTTGACCCTCTGGGGTTCATTGTGCCAGTAATGATACCTGCCAAATTAATTCTTCAAGAAGCTTGGGCCACAAAGACAAATTGGGACTTACCTTTGCCAGATGAATTAAAGAATTGGTTTTTAATGTGGTACCAAGATTTAGCTTGTATTTCCCAACTTAAATTTCCTCGTCGCATAGGTTATGGAAAAATAGATACTTGGTCCCTTCATGTCTTTTGCGACGCCAGTAGAAGCGCCTATGCCACCGTTATATTTTTAAGAAGTGAAGAAGATGAAGATGTTTATGTGAGGTTCGTGGCAGCCAAATCTCGTGTATCTCCATTGAAGAAAGTGACCATTCCGCGATTAGAGTTACTAGCTTGTGTTTTAGGAGCTCGTTTAGCCAAATACGTTTCTAATGCATTGTTGTTTGAGGAAGTTCCAATCTACTACTGGACGGATGCAACTGTAGCTCTTTGCTGGATTCAACGAGAAGAAAACTGGGGTCTCTTTGTGAATAACAGAGTAAAGGAGATTCGAAGTTTGTCTGAGAAAGAATGCTGGAGACACATCCCAGGAAAAATTAATCCAGCTGATATAGCTTCTCGTGGCTGTACTCCCCAACAGTTGTTGCGTTGCGGTTGGTGGGAGGGGCCTGATTTTCTGAAAGCAACTCCCGAGGAGTGGCCTAATTTTAATTTTTCCCCAGATGAAGAATTAGTCGCTTCAGAATTAAAGAAAACAAAAATTGTTAACTTAAACGTGAAAATAGAAAGCACTGAGTGGTACGAGCATTTTTCCAGTTTTTCCAAAATTGTCAGAATTTTCTGCTGGATGTTGCGATTTGTGAATAAACTGAGAAAGAAGCCTTCCTATGATACTAATACCCTAACATTGGAAGAAAAAACTAAAGCTGAGATAATTCTATGGGGTATAGAGCAAAAAAGGTATTTTCACGCGAAGGAAAATTCCGTTCATGGTTTGGTGGTTGTGCGTGGCGATGACGATGTTCTTCGGGTGAAAACTAAAATAATCGAAAGAGATGATGAACTTTCCTTTTTATATCCAATTCTTCTTCCGTCCAAGCATTACTTAACTGAATGCCTAATTAGACAATATCATATAAAGTACTGTCATGCTGGTGTGCAGATATTGGCTGCTAAATTAAGACAGAAATACTGGATTATTTCATCAAAGAGAAATATAAAATCTAGCATAAACCGTTGTGTAGTATGCAAAAGATTCACTTCCAAACCTTTAACAACGCCCCCGATACATTTACCCCTTGACAGAGTAAGGGATGCTGCTGTCTTTGAAGTCACCGGAACTGACCTGTGTGGTCCTCTGCTTTTAAAGCCAAAGGGAAAAGCCTGGATTGTGTTGTTCACCTGTGCAGTATACAGAGCAATTCACCTTGAACTTCTCACGGCACTTAGCACGGAATCCTTCCTCCAGGCTTTTCGAAGATTCATCGCCAGACGAGGACGTCCGTCAGTTGTGTACTCGGACAACGGGACCAATTTCAGAGGAACGGACAATGCATTGAAAAGTCTGGATTGGAAGAAAATCACTGAATGCTATCCAATTAAGTGGAAGTTCAATCCCCCTACAGCAGCCTGGTGGGGGGGATGGTGGGAGCGACTTATTCGCTCAATTAAAACTTTACTCGTACGAATTTTAGGTAAATCCTCAGTGAATTTTGAAGAGCTTTTAACAGTCCTGTGCGATGTTGAAGCCATAATAAACAGTCGTCCACTGACATATATTTCGGATGATTCTGATGAGCTCATACCTTTGACACCCTCCTTGTTTCTGCAAGATATCAGACAAGTGGGAGTGCCTGATTTAGATATTATCGATTCCGATAAATTGAACGTACGTGTGAGGTATGTCAACAGTTTGCGACAAGAACTGAGAAATCGTTTTCGCAAAGAATATTTGGGACAACTTGTCCAGAAAGCCAATATTAAATGCCAAGAACTTAAAGTGGGGGACATTGTCCTCATTGAACTTGAGAAAAAAAAACGTGTATTGTGGCCCATGGGCAAAATTGTGAAAATATACAACAGTAGGGATGGTGCTTCCAGAATAGTACAGGTAAAAACTAACAGCGGATGTGTGACACGACCAATTCAAAAACTTTATCCACTGGAAGTGTCAACTGGAGATCCTGTGCTTACCTTGGCACCGGAAAATAGATCCAGATATGGAAGGTTGATTAAACCACGTAAGAAGTAATATTTAAGACTGTAAATAATGACTTTTATTTGATTTATTTTGTTAATAAGAACTCTAATTCAAATTTTTATATAATATATGTACTGTGTTTCAATTTAGTTCCTACTATTTGTTTTTCATGTTTATTTGATCTAGCAATGTTCAATTTAACTTTATTTTTTAGTATCAAACTTGTTTAGTGTTAAATGAGAAATAATTGATTTTAAGAAAATCAAGGTGGGAGGATGTTAGAAAACGGGGCTTTTAAGAATTCGCGCCTTTTTTCAGCTGACGCTATGAAAATCGCTCTCTGCTTTTTGTCACCTGACGTTGTGACGTCAGAGAGTAGATGTTGGAGCGGGAGCAGACGATTGTTGGTTTTTCAGCGACATGGGAGGTAAAAGAAGTTCTTCGGTAATATTTTTGCGAATTACATTTTGAGAAAGAAAGAAATAGGCTCAGATTTTAAATTTCTGGGCCATCTTCCCCTGAGATGAGGATAATTTTATCCTTAATTATATATTAAATTTATATATAATGAGTTTTTAGTTAAGAATACAAAACAAAGTGTCCAGCTGCGTTTACGATCTAAAGTTTTGAGTTTTGTTCTTCAACACTTCGAAGTTCTGAGATTCGCTGTGCCAACAGGTATTTTGTTAGTCAAAAGAGTTGCGAAAAAAGAATATTTGGCTTCACATATGTTAAGTGAGTTTAATTTTGAGTTCTAGTATGATTATTTCTCATTTATTCTGTATGCATATATATATATTTTATTTGTAAATAATGTAAATATAATTCAGTGTCTATCTAAATTTAATTTTTGTAAATAGTTCAAAAATTTGGATTATATTCCAACTTAAATCTGTGTGTAATTTTTTAAGATAGTTTTGTAATTAAATATCCCATAAAATTAAGATTTAATAAGTTGTTTTTGGTTTTCAATTTGAAGTTGAGTTTTGTTTATTTATTATTCTTTTGGTGAGTTTTTTAGCCGCCCTGCAAGCACGCCATTGCAGTTTAGCGGCACATTTCTGTGTCTTTATTTTATGTTAGATTATTTTGAGTTTTGACAGTAGTATTATTATTAATCAGAATAATTATTTTAAATTTTATTATTAATTATTAGTATCAGTATTTTATATAAACTTCTATAAACTACTATAAACTAAAAAGTATTTTATATAAACTTCCACAATTATTTTTTTGGCTGTTTACGTACATTGTTTTAGAACCTTTAAATTAGCATTAATTAAATAATAAAAAAACAGCGCTTATTTTTTTCTTCCAATTAGTTTAATAATAAATGTCTTTAATAATTCAATTAGACAGTTCTAACTTATAATATATGCATATTTCCTCAAATCACCCATCTACACCCTCTCCTTTGATAATTTAGAAATAAAATGTATTTATTGAAGAACATTTTTTTTTTTTTTTTTTTTTTTTTTAATAATACAAAGTTGCATCTTATAAATTTGTTTTCATAAGTTACTTTCCATTATTAACATTGCGAAAGCAATAGTGATCTAGTAACTGGGCATGCTATGAAAAAAATTTCTTTTTAAAAATTTGCCTCCGCCACTTTTTTTTAACCCGCCACTTGACTGCTTTGTTTAACAGTTTTCTCATGCCATGAAGACAATTTTTGTGAGTTAATTTTATTGAAATTGGGCCTATTTCATTCTAATAAGATGATTATTTTTTTATTTTTATTTACATAAAATTAATATAATAATATTTTAAAATATAATAATATAAATATTATATATAAAATATAATGTATAGATTATACATTTCAGAATAATAAAATATATTAAAATGTAATATAATGTTATTTTAAATAATTTTATTTTCAATTTTTAAGTGTCAAAACTAAGCTTTTATTTATTTATTTATTTGTATTACCTTTTCGCTCTTACTAATAATAATAATTCTTATTTTAGTTTTATATTTAACTATACTAATTGTTTTAAATTTCTGTAATTTTAAATATACAATAAATAAACAAGTAAAAGATAAATTTCAGTTTAGAACTACTAGGAAATATAATGATGTATTGAGTATAAAATTAATTATGTATTGAGTTTCTTTTAATGTAAAATTCATTATGTAAATTAATAATTTTTAATTAATAAATTTATTTAATAAAATATTAATTTGATTTTTATATCAAAATTACTGAATGTTTTGCGAATTAGGATTACCAATTATCATTAGGATTACCAATTATTATTAGAATTACCATACAAAATTTGTGTGAATTATAATATTTTTTATAAGAGTTATACTTGTTTGCGGTTTTCGGGCACTTATAATCGCATTATACTAAAATTTTATGGCCCTCAATTTAAAAACGGTGCAATGTTCCCTATAAAATTATGTCTTATTTCACAAAATTTCAGTTTGTAGGAGAAGGGACCGAAATGTTTTGGGACCGAAATGTTTTGGGACCGAAATGGCTCGGGACCGAAATGTCTTGGGACCAAAATGGCTCCGGACCGAAGTGTCTCGGAATCGAAATGCCTTGGGACCGAAATGGCAGGACCGAAATGGCGGGACCGAAACGTCCTGCTTCCGTGGGGAGGGGGGGGAGGCGGTTGTCTACAAACTATCTGTTTAAATACCAAAATATCTGTTTATAAATCGGTTTATAAACAGAAAATAAAGGATAATTATCTTAAAAATTCTGTTTTTAATATAATTATCCTGTGTTGTTCTGCAGCTTGTTTCTCTTACATAAAACTTTTCATGTAGAAAATACTTTTTCTCTGGAGAATTGATATAAATTTGAGATTTTCCAGGCTGCCGTCCTTTTCTTTAATTAGTTCTACTAGCACTATATGTTCGGTAAGTTCGTGCGTCTTCTCTTTGCAAAAATACTGTAAAATGTTCTAGTATAAAGAAATTAAAGCTATTTCACTTCAATAAAAAATAATATTAGAAATTTTTAGCGAAAAATGGTTGCATTAAGGAGTACATTGTAAAAAAAATAATAAAAGGTAATGAAAAAATTAACTAGAAAAGGATTTAGGTTGTATCAATGTGCCTCGACAAAGACTGTATCAATGTGACCCATATAGCCATTTTGAATAAAATCAGACTCAAATCGAATGCTTCATAATTTATCTAACAAAAAAGAATGAGAAACTTATAAAAAGTAGTTTTACTTGCCAAGGAGAGTATTCTTTTCGGTTGAAAACACGAGAACAGTTATATAATACCATTTCAATTGTACAACTCAAATTTATTTTTTATCTAAAAAAACAATAAATCACCCATCCCGTTTCATCAAACAACTGAATCATTCCAGGACTTTCTGTAAGTAGTTGAATGTTCTAGTATCACCTTTTGGAACTGTTGTGAACCTGTAATGACCCTGTGAGCAGTAGAGCGGGTGTATCAATGTGCCCCATGTATCAATGTGCCCCAATTCCCCCTATAGTATATAATGCCTGGAGAGATATGGGAGTTTAATGGTTAAGCATAGAGGGGAAACGGAGGTATAACCTCTTACATTATATTAATAGCTTTTTACAAGGAATTTTCTGATTTACTTGGAATTTTGGACATAAGTGTGGTGGTTACTCCATAACCCCCCCATATGTTTAATTTAATTCATTTTATTAGCCATTTTATTTCATATCACCTTCCTTTTTATTAATGTTCTCAATTTAAATTTAATTTCGGTTTCGCTTATTTTCATTTCGTCGCCTGTATTGTTTTCTTTCTTGCTTAGCTTTCGAATGTTCCAAGCCGGTAAAATTCTGTTTGAAATCATTCCTTCCGGTTTTAAATTTGTTCGAGAACTTTCTCGCTAGTTCTTTTGGGTGGAACTTCCGTTTATTCGGACACACCCCTAACCTATCAAATTAAATTCCACAGGTGACGTATTTCAAGCCGTTAAGTACATGGCCACCGGCTTTGGCCTCCCCTCTTAAGATGGTTATCAATTTTATTCTTATTAGTTACATATCTTTTCATACTGTATATTGTAATTTGGCTTAGTTTTTCCTCACCCCCTCTGTTGCTAACTGCCAAATTGGCGTATTTTGCATTTACAATAACCCTTTCTCCTTTTCCCCTGGGCTCGCGGCCACCTGCGTCAGTTGCGCCGATAGACACCTGCTGTGATGGATGCAGTCGCATGAGTGAAAGTTCGGGGCAGAGGTGCTCCCCCGTTAACGAAGGATGGAACGGTTTTTTTTTTTTGTTTGTTATGTTGAGATTATTACGATGCTGATTTTTTTTAAGTGCGGCAAAGAAAAAGTGCTGCCCTCAAAATTCATCTAGGAAAGTGATGTTGATTTCTGTTAAGCCAAGTCCCTCTGTGCTGCGAGGAGCAATGAAGTGGTTTAATGCATTCCTGAATGTATTCGTTTTATGTGCCTTCTCTTTTGGAATTATTCAACGTAAATACGCGCACTCCATAGATCTTCTGGTTGGTGTTCTTGTGGAAGCATCATAAGTGATGTAGAATGTCATCATGAGTCCACTTAATACCTATTTCATCTTTCATCACCTCATCGTTAAAAAATAATCTTTCTGCAGCTATTATTGGTGCTCGAATCTTCTTCAATTATTGTTTTATGTGATGCCAGTCCTCTGACAAACAAGCAGAGGTGAAAATCTTTTCTTTTCGTGAGACGCAAATATTTATTTACATAAAGTTCCTTCATGTCGTTATCTGGCCCGATATATATATAATTTTTTTTAATATTTACGGGGCGTTATAAAGAAAATATTGGCATGTATCTATACAATATGAAGTATGATGTATTTTGTTTTGAAAGTTCATATTATGAGAGGTGTTCTTTTTCAAAAAGAAATAATAATTTATTCTCCTTTTATGTCATGAAGAAAATTGTTTAATTACATGTTGTTGAGATATCTAGAATATGTTATGAAAAGAATTTTTATTGCTTGGAGATAGCAATAGTTGTGATTAACATATGTTATGAAATGGTTGTTTATCAAGTGAGAAATTAATATGTACGAGTCACCAAAAATATAAATTTGTGAAGAAATATTTATTCATGAAAAAAGCAACAAGTTCTTCATGAAATAAAATATATTTTTTTTTTCTTCGAAAATTGTTCGTATATTAATTTCTTGTGCCTATTGTCTGGATTTATTTGTCATCAAAAGCCAAGGATTCAACAGGTAACTTTTACCTTTTAATTTTATATTTTTATAACTTTATACTTGATTTTTCTTCATCATTGGATAAAGAATATTTTTATTATTTTAAATGAAATAATGAAGAGAGTAATTAGGGTCGTTTGCAGGCCCCCACTCATCGCAATGTACTAGTTGATTGTACGATCATTTGGCCTAATTGTGGGTAGAGGCAAATAAAAAGTGCTTTCTCCACTTTCAAATAAACATAACATTATATTTTCTTTGATACCCTGACCAAAGCGTCAGCTCAAACACAACACCTTAATTCCTTTTGGAGCCGTGACCAACGCTTGAACATTCTACATTATTTTTTTTTCAAGTTATTTTTCTTCATATAGTGATTAATGTTTTATATAATTATATTTTGTTGGGTATGGTGCAGTAATCAAATACAATATTTATATTGATCTTGTATTGAAATATTATCTTTTTCTGGAGCAGTGCATTATATATACAACATAATTTATCAATATATTTCTTCTTGCATTATTATAATTTATAACTAATATATGCATTATTTAACGGTGGTACTGGTAAAAATTATTGTTCATGCTAAGATAAATTATTTTTCTTATCATACATATAATAATTTATGTTTTGAGCCATATTATATATAAATATTTACATAAAATTTTTTGGGTCTTATATTCTTCATATAAGCGAACGTGTCAATTCTCAAATAAAATCGTCTGTGAACACAATGGCTTCACAAGGATGTGATGTACCAACTGCTCTAAAAATTCACCAATCCATATATAATGCTACACCTCATCCAGCCACAAAATTCACTCCAAATCTTCTTCATTTTGGAAGAGAAATAAATGATATTTATTCCAATTATAAATCTCAAGTTTCATGGAAAATTCTCAACACTGCATATGAAATTCATAAATTGATGGATGTTATTGAAAAAATATACTATCAAGCTTACAAGAATAACGAATCATCCAGACAAAAGGTGTACCAAAAATCCAGAGAAAAATTAAAGTTTTCCAACATCAATGTTAATGACATTGTTTATGCAAAATTTCCTACTGTGTTTAACAAAAAGATACAAGGCCCATACGTGGTCAAGAAAATAATTTCTCCTGTGCTCATTCAAATTCAAGATCCCAATAATAGTCATGCTTCACCAATATTGATTCACACTAATCGAATCTTGAAGCTTCAAAAGAGAAATGAAGCACTGCAACATCCTTCAGTTTCTTCAAAAGGTGCATCACATGATCAACCAGCTGTTGATAATGCATCCTCCACTCCTGTGAGACAGCACTCTTCTATTCAAGTTTCAAATCATGATGCAGCTTGTAATACTTCTCCTCAAATTCTTTTTTCTTCTAAATGCCAGCAAACATCTTCATGTTCCAGTAAATCGGTACTGTCACAAGCTCCTCCTGATGGCACTCATACTGGTGCTAAAAGCAAATCCACTCAATATAGAAGTTATGATCTTCGTCCTCGCAATCATAAACTACATAAAAAATAGACTAACTCTCTTTTTCCTTTTACAGGATGACTTTTGCTTTGTAATATATTCAGTCGAAGCTAGCCGAACTGATTGTCCAGCAAGAAGAATCGCTATGTAATTTTTTTTTCTTTTCTCCAGGCTGCAGGCAGCTGTTATTTTTTTTTCATTTTATTTAAGTCTTCTTCTCTCTGGTACAACTCAACGGTCATCCTCGGGATGTATGTATGAATTTTCAATAGTTTTATTATTTACTGTATTTATCTATAAGTCATAATTTTTACAATATTTACACATAATCTCATGTATGCCATACTTTTAAATTTTATAAAGTCTTTAATTACAATAGTTGATGCAAAAAATGGAGAAAGAATTTGTCTTTTTATATTCTTGTTATAATACTATAGCATTATTTAAAGTTATTTTTTGACAAATGTTTCATTCTAATAAGAAAAGTGAAATTGTAATTCATATAAGGTAAACATAAAGATGAGTACTCATCAAATTATTTTCTCTATTGTGTCTTCTCTTTACAATGCATGCATGTTTTAACATTTAACCTCTTTTAAAAAAAAGAAAAAGAGAAAAGAAAGTGCATGATAAACTTATATATACTAATATTTCTTCTCTTCTTGGTGAAATATAGAAAGTGAATGACTCACCATAAGTAGTATATAATATTTTTTTTTTGTATACTTTTGAGTATTTATACTTTGGATCCAAAGATGTTGATTGAGGCATTATATATATATTTATCCAAAGATGTTGATTGAGTCAATATATATTTATATAAAGCAAATTCTTGATTTATGACAAATGCAAAAGTGATCACTTACTTATTTTTGTTAAAAATGCTTTGAAAATTACAAGTAAATATGTTCTAGATATCTTCTATATAGAAATTTTGACACAATTGATTTTTCTTTGTAAGTTGACATTATCAAGTCATATATAAGATTGACATATTCATATAAGTTTCTTCCTTTTTTTTCAGAATATTAAACATCTTATGTTTTATGTTTATTTTGAATGAAGTATAGTATTAAAGGTATTTATGCAATTATTGTCAATTTATATTGAAAATGTTTAAGAATATTCCTTTATGAGAGTGTAAAAATTCTCTCTTTGAAAATTATTATATTCACTTTGAAGATATTTTTATTGGAAAATAATATCATGCTTGTGTTACCATTCTTTTTTGCAACTTATTATTTTATTTTCTGCGAAAATGTGTTATTGAATAATACTAAAGTTATTCATTTAAGATTTATTGAAAGCTTAAAAGGCTATGTGGTGATATAAGTAAATATTTTTTTATGAGAGCCTAACTAATCTCTCTGCACCATTTATATATATATTTTTATTGTTCAATTTTCAACTTACAAATTCATTTAATTTATTATGTGTTATTTGAAACCATATATGTTATATATAGTTATAACATGATTCATATACAGTTATAGTATATTTCATTTTTGTTCACAACTGAGAATATAAATATACATATTATTGTGTAATCAAATATTGTGACATATGCTAGAGCATTCTACTATTGTGGTACATTGTGCACAGCCTAACAAGAGACTCTTTAAAGTTATGGACTGTTTTTCTGCACATAGACTTTAATTTTTTTTTATATGATAGATACCTCTGAAAGAAACTTTATATACCTTTCATGTTAACATTTACTACAGTTGGTATATTTTCATAAGGATTACTATCATAACAGTAATTATTTTTTTTTATTGTTTAAATATCATGTACAACAATTATGTATATTTTTATAACTATTTCTGATATTTATTTTGTGTAATTATTTAGTATATTTGTACATGTGTTAGAAAATATTGTCTCGATGAAAAATTGTCATTTTTGTCATCTCACCAATATTTTCTTTTGGGGGACCCTGGGTAATATGTGGTGGTTACTCCATAACCCCCCCATATGTTTAATTTAATTCATTTTATTAGCCATTTTATTTCATATCACCTTCCTTTTTATTAATGTTCTCAATTTAAATTTAATTTCGGTTTCGCTTATTTTCATTTCGTCGCCTGTATTGTTTTCTTTCTTGCTTAGCTTTCGAATGTTCCAAGCCGGTAAAATTCTGTTTGAAATCATTCCTTCCGGTTTTAAATTTGTTCGAGAACTTTCTCGCTAGTTCTTTTGGGTGGAACTTCCGTTTATTCGGACACACCCCTAACCTATCAAATTAAATTCCACAGGTGACGTATTTCAAGCCGTTAAGTACATGGCCACCGGCTTTGGCCTCCCCTCTTAAGATGGTTATCAATTTTATTCTTATTAGTTACATATCTTTTCATACTGTATATTGTAATTTGGCTTAGTTTTTCCTCACCCCCTCTGTTGCTAACTGCCAAATTGGCGTATTTTGCATTTACAATAACCCTTTCTCCTTTTCCCCTGGGCTCGCGGCCACCTGCGTCAGTTGCGCCGATAGACACCTGCTGTGATGGATGCAGTCGCATGAGTGAAAGTTCGGGGCAGAGGTGCTCCCCCGTTAACGAAGGATGGAACGGTTTTTTTTTTTTTGTTTGTTATGTTGAGATTATTACGATGCTGATTTTTTTTAAGTGCGGCAAAGAAAAAGTGCTGCCCTCAAAATTCATCTAGGAAAGTGATGTTGATTTCTGTTAAGCCAAGTCCCTCTGTGCTGCGAGGAGCAATGAAGTGGTTTAATGCATTCCTGAATGTATTCGTTTTATGTGCCTTCTCTTTTGGAATTATTCAACGTAAATACGCGCACTCCATAGATCTTCTGGTTGGTGTTCTTGTGGAAGCATCATAAGTGATGTAGAATGTCATCATGAGTCCACTTAATACCTATTTCATCTTTCATCACCTCATCGTTAAAAAATAATCTTTCTGCAGCTATTATTGGTGCTCGAATCTTCTTCAATTATTGTTTTATGTGATGCCAGTCCTCTGACAAACAAGCAGAGGTGAAAATCTTTTCTTTTCGTGAGACGCAAATATTTATTTACATAAAGTTCCTTCATGTCGTTATCTGGCCCGATATATATATAATTTTTTTTAATATTTACGGGGCGTTATAAAGAAAATATTGGCATGTATCTATACAATATGAAGTATGATGTATTTTGTTTTGAAAGTTCATATTATGAGAGGTGTTCTTTTTCAAAAAGAAATAATAATTTATTCTCCTTTTATGTCATGAAGAAAATTGTTTAATTACATGTTGTTGAGATATCTAGAATATGTTATGAAAAGAATTTTTATTGCTTGGAGATAGCAATAGTTGTGATTAACATATGTTATGAAATGGTTGTTTATCAAGTGAGAAATTAATATGTACGAGTCACCAAAAATATAAATTTGTGAAGAAATATTTATTCATGAAAAAAGCAACAAGTTCTTCATGAAATAAAATATATTTTTTTTTTTCTTCGAAAATTGTTCGTATATTAATTTCTTGTGCCTATTGTCTGGATTTATTTGTCATCAAAAGCCAAGGATTCAACAGGTAACTTTTACCTTTTAATTTTATATTTTTATAACTTTATACTTGATTTTTCTTCATCATTGGATAAAGAATATTTTTATTATTTTAAATGAAATAATGAAGAGAGTAATTAGGGTCGTTTGCAGGCCCCCACTCATCGCAATGTACTAGTTGATTGTACGATCATTTGGCCTAATTGTGGGTAGAGGCAAATAAAAAGTGCTTTCTCCACTTTCAAATAAACATAACATTATATTTTCTTTGATACCCTGACCAAAGCGTCAGCTCAAACACAACAATAAGTTCATTATGATAAGACGTATTTCTGATTACTTATGGGTTCTTATGCTTATTAATAAAGGGGTTGGGGGATGAGCAAAATTCTCACCTCAAATTAGATAAATCGTTTTTTATGCAGAATTATCCGATGCATTTCAAATTTTAAATGTGGGTTCTTTCTGGTAAGGTGAATCCCTGAATAGTTTTAAGAGTTTAATGGCTAACTATAGAAGCGGAATAGAATATAATCCCCCTCAAATTAAATAAATTCAACGCAGAATTTATCGAATTTGCTTCAAATTTTAGATTATAGGTTCATTATGATAAGGCGTATCCCTGATTATATATGGGGTTCTTTTGCTAATATAAAAGAGGAGGGGCGGTTAGTTATTCCCCCCCCCCCCTTAAATTAGATAAATTCTTTTTTACGTACACATATCCGATGTATTTCATATTTTGGATATAAGTTCTTTCCTAGAATGTGAATTCCTGAATAGTTTTAAGGGTATAATGGCTAAGTATAGGGAGGGGTAACGGAGGATACCCCCCCCTATAAATTAAATAAATGGCTTTTTACGCAGAATTATCCGATTTGCTTCAATTTTAGATGTAGGTTCATTATGATAAGGCGAATCCCTGATTAGTTGTAGATTATCCCCGTTCCCCCTCTATACTTAGCCATTAAACCCTTAAAACTATTCAAGGGATTCACTTTATCAGAAAGAACCTATATATAAAATTTGAAAGACGTCGGATAGTTGTGCAATATATATATATATATATATATATATTTAAGGAGGGGATAATCGTTCACTCCCCCTTTTCAATTAGCAGAAGAACCTCATAACTAATCAGCGATACGCCTTATTATAATGAATGTATATCCAAAATTTGAAGCAAATCGGATAATTCTTCGTAAAAAACCATTTATTTAATTTAAAGGGAGGTATCCCCCGTTCCCCCTCTACACTTGGCCATCAAACCCTTAAAACTATTCAAGATTCGCTTTATGAGAAATAACCTATATCCATAATTTGAAATATATCGGACATGTGTGCATAAATTTTTTTATCTAATTTAAAGGGGTGAATAATCACCCCCCATTTTATTTAACAAAAGAATCCCATAACCAATCAGAGATACGTCTTATCAAAATGAACCCATATCCAAAATTCGAAGCAAATCGGATAATTCTGCGTAAAAAGTTAATAATTTAATATAAGATAGGTTATTTCCCCGTTCCTTCTCTATGCTTAACCATTAAACTCTCAAATCCCTTCAGGCATTAAGAAGATTTTTATGAAATTCAAGTGGAACAGATATTTTGTGAATTGACAAAGTTAAGAAATTATTATTCATCAGAAAAATATGCCGATTTCTAATCTATGTCTGAAATGAAACACTTAATATATATACCTATACTTTTCTTTGGTAAACGGAAAAAAAGTGACCAGAAAAAAGTTATCGGAAAAAAAGTGACATAAACTACAAAAGCGGAAAAAAAGTGACACGGAAAAAAAGTGACGCGGAAAAAAAGTGACAAGGAAAAAAAGTTACCGGAAAAAAGTGACAAGGAATCGATTTTGGGGATTTATTATTGATTTTGGGGATTCATTGGTTAAGTATGAAAGGGGGATCGGGGGGGGGGAACTCATAGTTTAGGTAAATGGGTTTTTCATGCTGAATTAACTGTTTTCGTTCAATTTTTGGATATACGTTCATCCTGAAAAGACGCTTGCCTGATTAGTTTTGGGAAGGAACGATTACCCCCCCCCCCGTCCGTCCTCAATTAGATGAATGGGTTTTTATGCAGAATTATCCAACGTGTGTCAAATTTGCATATAGGATCTTTTCGATAAGGCTTATGTATAGCATAAAATGCCTGACGAGATTCTAGGAGTTTAAGGGTTAAGTATGGAGGGGGAACGGGGAATAACCTTTCTTAAATTAAATTAATGGCTTTTTTCGCATAATTATCCGATTTGCTTAAAATTTTGGACATAAGTTCATTATGATAAGACGTATCTTAGATTAGTTATGGGTTCTTCAGCTTATTTTAAGGGGGGGGGACGGGCAATTCTCCCCCTCAAACTAGATAAATATGTTTTTATGCAGAATTATCCCATGTATTTCAAATTTAAATATAGGTTCTTTCTAGTAAGGTGAATTCCGGAATAGTTTTAAGGATTTAATGGCTAAGTATAAAGGGGAGATGGAGGAAACCCCTCTTAAATTAAATAAATGGCTTTTTATGCAGAATTATCCGATTTGCTTCGAATTTTGGACATGGGTTCATTATGATAAGACGTATCTTTGATTAGTTATGGGGTTCTATTGGTAATTAAAAAGAAGGGTGGATGATTACTATACCCACCTTAAATTAGATTAAAAAAAATTATGCACACTTATCCGATGTATTTCAAATTTTGGATATAGGATCTTTCTCATAAAGTGAATTCCTGAATAGTTTTATGGGTTTAATGGCTATGTATAGAGGGGGAACGGGGGATAAACCCCCTTAAATTAAATAAATGGTTTTTTACGCAGAATCATCCGATTTGCTTCAAATTTTGGATGTATATTCATTATAAGAAGGCGAATCTCTGATTAATTATGGGGTTCTTTTGATAATTAAATAGGGGAAGCGGGCGATTAATCCTCCACTCTTTAAATAAAATGAATTGTTTTTTTTTTCTTTCACAACTATTCAACGTATTTCAAATTTTGGATATAGGTTCTTCCTGATAAAGTGAATCCCTGAATAGTTTTAAGGGTTTAATGGTTAAGTATAGAGCGATGAACGAGGGATAACCCACAATTAATCAGGACTTCGCCTTATCATAATGAACGCCCAATCAAAATTTGAATCAAATCAGATAATTCTGCGTAAAAAGCCATTTATTAATTTAAGGGGGGGGGGTGTCATCCGTTCCCCCAGTGTTTACTTAGCCATTAAACCTTTAAAATTATTCCGGGATTCACTTTATGAGAAAGAACATATATCCAAAATATGAAATATATCGGATAAGTGAGCATAAAAAACAATTTATCTAATTTAAGGGGGGGGAGGGAATAATCACCCCCCAATTTTTAATTGGCAAAATAACCCCATATGTAATCAGGGATACGCCTTATCATAATGGTTCTATAATCCAAATTTGAAGCAAATCTGATAATTCTGCGTAAAAAGTAATTTAATTTAAAACGGGTTATATTCTATTCCCCTTCTATACTTAGATATTAAATCCTTAAAACTATTCAGAGATCCACCTTATCGGAAAGAACCTATATTTAAAATTTGAAATACATGGGATAATTCTGGATAAAAACCTATTTTTCTAGTTTAAGGGGGATATAATTGCTCGCCCCCCTTTATAATAAGCAGAAGAACCCCATAACTAAGCAGAGATAAGTCTTATCATAATGAACCTATGTCCAAAATTCTAAGCAAATCGAATAATTATGCGTAAAAAGTTATTAATTTAATTTTAGAAAGGTTATCCCCCGTTCCCTCTCTATACTTAACCATTAGAACACCTAAATCTCTTCAGGCATTATATTCTATATATAAGCCTTATCGAAAAGAACCTATATGCAAATTTGACACACGTTGGACAATTCTGCATAAAAACCCATTCATCTAATTGAGGACGGATGGAGAGGGGGGGGGGGGGTAATCGTACCTTCCCAAAACTAATCAGGCAAGCGTCTTTTCAGGATGAACGTATATCCAAAAATTGAACGAAAAGAGTTAATTCAGCATGGAAAACCCATTTACCTAAACTATGAGCCCCGATCCCCCTTTCATACTTAAGCAATGAATCCCCAAAATCAATTCTTTGTCACTTTTTTCCCGATAACTTTTTTCCGGTCACTTTTTTCCCGTTTACCCATTTTGATGTTTACGTTATTTGTAGAAAAATCATATTTTATTTCTTTTTCCTGACAAATAACAATATTTTGAGAATTTAGTAGGTTGTAACAATACTTTACTTTAACTTGACCGAATTCTGTAAAATTTAAATTAGAATAATTCTAAAATATCATAGAATACTTTGTTTTATTTTATATAATTTATGGTTTAACTAATTCTATGAAAATATTATAATAGTTGGTGAAAGAACTTTAATCGAGAATTTCTAAAGGAGATTCGAATATTTTGATTTAACTTTAAAATGCACTGTAATATTTGAACATATGCCAATGCATGATATGACCTGAAGAATGTCTTTCAAACAATGTCTGTTCAATATTCCATTTTTATAACAGAGGTTTTGAAATTGAGATGAATTAATCTTTTTAAAAAATATATTTTATGTTACGCTATTGTTATCTTCAAAAATCTGTTTTTGAAAGTAATATTTTCCTTATGTAAAATGTATTTAAAAAATAAATTAGATATAATAATTTTATGCACCACTTGATTTTTTTTTTTTTTTTTTTTTTTTTTTTTTTTTTTGCAGTAGTTTAAGGTAGAAATGACTGAAACAGATTTTAAAGACTGAAATAGAAGCATTATTTTGGTTATCTTCCTATTTTAGGCCGAAAACAATTTAATTAAAACATCTGTAAATATAATATGTTCTGCACGGACTGGTTTTTCCAAGCATAGTTCTGGCACGGAACAGCCCGAATAAAACATGAAAATTTCAGTTAGGTTCTGCCCGGCCCTTAGAAAAATAAATGTGAGTAGGACCAATCTATTCAAAGCACGAGTCGTTAAAAATCCGATGAAATGGCCCAGTCCACTCTAACTGAATTTCAATAAAAAATAAAATTCGGATTTTTCTTAAGATACAATTGATATATTTTTAAATAATACTGTGTATAGTATATGTATGGGCAATTTGTATTGTGCAATATATTGTAGATCACTCTATTTTCACATGAGGAAAACAATAGCAAAATTAATCTCTTGATTCATATTTTATAGCACTCGAATAAAGATTCATTAAACAATTAAATTAGCTCAGAAAAATAAAGGGGGAATTTTAAAACATCATAACAACTTGTGAATATGCATAGCAAAAAAAAAAAAAAGAGTTTTGAAACTATTTTTCTACAATTAATTAAATTCAAAAGGCTTACTTTGGGACCCATTTCTGAATTTATTTTTGTTTGAAATGCAGAAATTATATGAAATATATAATGTAAAGTATTATTTTCCACTTTTTGATAAAGTGTCAAGATTTCAGAAAAAAAAGATTTTAAAATTTTTCAGAAAATTATGACAAAATTGGCGTTTTGAACCGTATTTTCGAACGCGACAGTGTAGTAAAAGGATAAAAACTGTCATTCCGTGTCTAGAATTTCTTAAATTCTCTAAATAATTTGGAAAATGCTATTCGATTCCTAATCGCTTCCTTAGCCAGACCTGTACTTTTATGCATTTACAGTTAAAATGTTAAAAATTGAATTTGAGAATTATTTTAAAATATAATTCCAGTGATTCCGTTAAACATAAATTCATTATTGCTAGTATAATTTTTACATAAAAAAGAAAAATAAATAAATAAAAATAAAACGCCTTTTTAATACATTATGTGAACAATTAAGTCCAGTTCAGTCCCGCCGCGAATGTGTAAAAAAAAGTAAACCTAAAAAAAAAATATGCTTGGGTTTATACTATGTAACTTTTGAATGTATATCTCTAATCTGGAAATCTTGTATATCTGTATTGATATTGCGAATCTACCATCGGTTCATGCAGCATATTTATGGTTATTCTCACAAAAGTTATATCTATCGAAAATGATTCATAATATGAATATATAATTTGGCTGACTTTGAATATTAATTATAAAATAAAAATCCTTTAACTGCTTAAATCAAGAGCGGTTAAAAATCTTTCACAAGAATTTTCTAAATATTCATTCTTTATTTAACAATATTAATAAAATGAAGTAATTTCATTATCTTAATTCATGGAATCAAAACAAGGGGCACAGAGGTAAGAAACAATTGAAGTATTCCCTGAAAAGGAGCCTAGTTACTACTATAAAATCTATACGAGCTTACGGAAAAAATAATTTTTGGAACTTTTGAAGTTTTAATCTTGATTTTGTACAGAATCTGCTTTAAAAATACCCTGATCAAAACAATTAATAAGCTTGTTTCATTTTAAATTGTTCTCCATTAATAATTATTGTTAATATAGGCCTTTCAAGAAAACATTCCATTTATAATAACTTTACCTGCCAAATGTAAAACCTTTACTTAAATTGGTAAATGGCATCTACTTTGCTTCTATAGTTTAAAAGATAAACAACAATATATGCATGTTATATAACAATAAATGCATGTTATATATGCATGTTTGCATTGAAACAATAGTACATAATTATTAATTAAACGTTAATTTAATTTAGAATGACATTAAATAAAATTAGTAATTGAAATATTTTAATTTTAAATTTTGAGTTGTTATAAACATTTAAAATTACTAAAGAAGAATGTAATTTAAAAATAAGAAATTCCATAAATATTATTAATATCTTCTAATTTTGTGATTTTTATGCGGATAAATATTTGCAACTCTTTTCAAATAGGAGTACCATTTGCATCGGCTAGGAGAGGAAGGGGGCTTGAAAGAATGTGAGAATAATACATATATTATTCTCACATAATATGTGAGAATAATATATGTATATCTCACATGAACCTCATATATATATCTCATATGTAATATCTCACATGAATCGTTATACGCCAGCACAAAATAAAGAATAACGTGTAAATTTTGACTAAAACAGGAGCATTAGTACTAAGACAAATTTAAGTTTCAAAACGATGTTTAAAATACATCTAATAATAATAATAAAAAAAAACACTCAATCTATATTTGACTGAAATACGAAGTTATCGTGGTGAAAGCTAGGAAACATGAATGACCTTCAAAAGAAAGTCCTTTTCCCCACTCCGACCAAGATCATTACCGATATCTCCCCTACTGTGACAAATTGGATGGAGGGGGGGTCAAAATAAGCGGTCAGTTTTGGAAGGAAAGTTGAATAGTGTCGGATTTTTCTTGCTACACTATTTTACTTTTAGGTGATGCTGCTTTCATTTCCGTAATAGCTGAAATGGGTTGTCAGTGAGGGGGTTAAAACTGATAGCACTCAATGGAAAACGCAATTGTGAATACATTCCTGGTAACGTACAGTCCATCAAAGAAACTAATTGGATGAAACTTTCTGCTGTCTTATACATCAAGTTTAGATTCAAACAGTGGCAGGGAGAGAGGAAGAAAAAATTTCTTAATGGAGTCAAATCAACGTTGAAAATCATGTTTTATTGCAAATATGCGAATTGATGGTAAGTTAGTTGTGTTTATGACGGCAAATTATCAACACGAGGGCTAAGGGCCCTGGAGGGGAGTGCCCTCCATGAAGGTCTTTCTAAGCGAACCTAACCTGTATTTAGGCATAGAAATCCAAAGTTCGAAGAAAACCACGGAAAACTCTGAACGATTAGATTAATAGGCGCGATTGAGGTCGAACCCATTTCATCTACCAGTATCAAGGGCAAAATCTCTCGGCCACTGGTGGGGCAATATGCAAATTGAACTTATGTAGATATAACAATTAGCGAGGCTAACGGAAAAGACGGTTTACCGCTGTGCATTCCACGTACCTTTTTTTGCAGACCTGGAGTCATGTGATGCTAGAATGCACCAATGCAGATGTACAAAAAAAGCATTACGTCACTCAAGCTGTCTGTATAAAAAGAACGTGGGATGCTCCGTAGTAGCCTCTCTTTTTAATTAGCCTCTATATCTAGGTGATCTAGTATGATTTTATTAAATAGTTACATCGTTTGTCATGGAAATTTTACAATAAATGTTCTTACAGTACCTCCTTCAGACAGAATATCTCAGTTTTAAATGGAACTTGCTAGCTATAGACAAAAATGTTTGTGGAATTTAGTTTAGTTATTTTTTCTTCCACAATCATTTGCCGAAATTCACGATCGTTTATCGAAATTCGTCTTTTCTTCTGAAACCGTTTGCCGGAATTCGCGATTTCTTCATTTAACGGAATTTCAGATATCCTCCCTCCCCATAACTTATTGACAAAATTTCATGTATATTCTGCGATCAATTGACAAAATTCATGACTTATTTTCCGCAAATGATTAATAAAATTTGACATACTTTTAATCACCGATTGCGAATCGACAGCTTTATTTTACAATCGATTGATAAACTTCATTGTTTTAAGGTGCAAACACACGAAATAGAAACTGTCAGCTTTTTTATTGTAGGGACGCTGCATTTTTTATCTCTGATGACATTTCCGAGAAGTGAACAAAAACTTACAAAAAGATTCCTGCAAAACAGGAATCTTTCCTATAATTAGGGTTCCTTATCCTTTGATCCATTCTTCATCTCTCTGTTTTCTATTGTAACTAAACCACAGAAGGAAATAACAAATACAAAAGAATTCGTCGAATTTAGTTGATTGGACGATCAAACAAGCATGTGTCCGGAGCCTTATTATACGAGCTAATAGAGAAATTTTGCAAATGTTTTTAGTGATCATTAGATAAGAATTACGATTTTATTTCAGAATAGTTTCACAAAAGTTTGTTTTATTTCGAGATATTTTGACGAAAATCACCTTTTTTATTTCGCGATCGTTTGGCGAAAACTGCAATTTTATTTTGTAATCTTATGGCGAAAATAGCGGTTTTATTTCGCGACCATTATACGAAAATCGTGGATTGATATCGTGATAGTTTGATGAAAATTTTTTACTTCGTAATCGTTTCATGAAAATCTCTGTTTTATTTTGCGATCATTTATCGAAGATAGCTGTTTTATATCCCGATCATTTGACAAAGATCGTGGTTTTTTTTTATTTCGGAATCATTTGACGAAGATCGCAATTTTTTATTTTGAGGTCATATGTCACTGATCGCAGTTTTATTTTTCGATCATTTGGCGAAAATAGCGGTTTTACTTCGCGACAATTAAGGGAAAACCGGAACTTGAAATCGCGATCGTTTGCCAAAAGTCGGGGTTTGTCTTCACAATCGTTTCACAAAATAATTGATTTCACGACTGTTTTATGATAACCGCTGTTTACTTTAATGATCCTCAAAATATAAGCTCAAAGAAACAAATGCAAAAAATAGTAAGAAATGGGAGTATAGCAACCCACTGCGAGGCATATTTAATCTTTCGATTAATTATAATTTTTACATTCTAATATTATCACAAGAGTTTAAAATAATAAGGGGAGGTATGTCTGGGGCCTGGCAAATCCGCTCCCCCCCGCTAGTTAAGCGTATGTGTTTGGGCTCCAGATGTGGACCAGTTAAGAGTATCAGTCGTTGCTATGAAGTAAATGCAAGGTGTTTATACTTGCAAAAATACCAGGATGTTGGAACCTGGTACCTGAGCAAGTGTCTAATAGTGTAACCTGTTAACCAAAAATAACTCTATTTCCCATCTCTACTACAAATCAGACCCATATGTGATTAGTTAAAATACTTGCCTATTCGTCAATCATTAATTTTTTTTAATTTTAAATTTATTTAAAATTTATTTTTTACTAACTCATGCATAAGTCGATCCGCCCCAAAAAACAAAACTTAAAAATCCCAAAATTTGTCTAATTCTTGGATTTATACACGAGTACGTACAGTAATTCCCTTTAACACTGTGAGTGACCCTCTCCCCACACCTAGCCAAGGAATGGCGCTTAAAATTGTTGTATGGAAGAGAAAGTGTAAACTGCAGCAGCGGATCTACTTCTTGGGAGAAGAAAAAAAAATTTTTAATTTTTTTATTCATTCATTTTTTTTTTAAATGAAGGTGTGTGATTTTAGTTCAGTTGCAGTTTTCTCAGAGTAGGGGAAAGTGTACGTTTGTGGCATTTACACTAAAGCGGGAGAAAAAGTTACTCATACTGAGGATCATTAAATATTTTAAATTAGTGATCCGTTTAAAATGTTATGAGGTCTCAGAGTAGCGGACCATCAAGGATTTGAATGTTGGTATCGTTAGTATTTATGAATAACAAATACTTTACACACTGTATTTCCCAGAAAACTTGTTTTAAGGAACCTCAGAAATTCATGCTCATTTCTTTTGATAAACACTAGAAATGGTGTTAAATAATCCGTAAAGGATTTTACTAACAGACCATAACATATAATAGAATTATTTTTACTGTACGTCTGAACGAACTGTTAATACTGTGAAATTCATTTTAAATACGGAATGTGTGATAGTAATCAATGAGTTTTAAAGAGAGATTGGATTGGAGAAAGAAAGGAAAAAAGTCAAATGGTTTTTACCAACATTTATTGACATTTGAAAATAGCATCACAAGTTTATACTTTTATGAAAAACCAATTAGAATTCAGAAGATCTTAGAACTAAATAATTTAATAAATACAGGTATTGACAATGACACTGTAATCAAATTAAGTTATTTTCATTTTACAAATTCCTGATGAGAAAAGCATAATTTTAAAACACTTTTAAGCAACGTTTATTTGAATTTTCAAATCTCGTCAGACTTTTTAAAATAACAGTTTGAATATAAAACACATTTAACTATTTCTTATTTTCAATATTACAGGGAATTCCGAGCAGTACCCCATTAAAAACACTATTTTCAACAGAACCTCCTCAGTTCTGATGTCGCATGTGGGCGACACTAAAAAACATTCTTTAAATTAATTTCAATGTTTCTAGAACGGTTAAAATTACTTTTAGGTATTTTTAAAGAACGTGTCCATATCATAAGCATAGACAGATTGATGCATTTTTGGAAATGTTTTACAGAAATTTTAAGCTGATTTTTGTAGTCCCATGTAATATTATCTCAGGGCTAAGGAGGTTAAAATGTTATAAGAAAGACAGTTTTAAAATCAAAGAAATTCACTGTGAAAAATTACTTTTAACAATTCTTCAGATTTAAACATTCTCATTAGCTAACAGGCTCGATTTTAATGACTTATAAATCTATGGTATGTCAAAAAAAATATTGCAATAGTTGTACGATCATATAAAAGCTAAAGCCTGATTTAAAAAAAGTGGAGAAGTACAAAAAACCATTTTGAAATTCCCATTTGCTGATTTGCTAGTTTAAATTTGCAAGACATTTGTTGGTAGATGTTTCAATTTAGTCCCTATAATATTTGAGTAGAATATGTCAAAGTTCCTACATAAAGGACATATACAGATTAGTAAACAGGGGTCTGTCCAGACTTTTTTCACACGGGGTCCTGTTTGTGTGAAATTGTGAATTTTTTCTGATATTTGTGAAAACTGTTAGCATTTTGTGAATTTTAAATTATCAATGTCTTCAGGTTCTATTTTTCATGCAGAAAAATCAAAGTAATACCTTCTTTGGTGAGTTTAACTGCTTATTCACAAACGAGATTTTATTATTAAATGATTAAATTTATGAAAAGTTCAATATGAAGGTGAAAAAATTCTGTGAAATGTCTATTTAAGAGACAAATAATTTTGTGAAATGTACTGTTCTGGGATAAAATGTTTTGTGAAGGGTCCGGTTTGGGGATAAAATAATTATGAAGTGTTCTGTTTAAAATAAATTATTTTGTGAAGGGTTCTTTAAAGGGCCTAAAATTTTCCTAAAGATATCCCTAATTAATCGCTATTAGCAAATTATGAGAACAAAATTAACAGGTTGCTCTTTTGAGGGGTTTTTTTGTATAAATTTCACAAACGTTTTGTCAATGCATAACAAGAAGCTTCCTTAAAACACTCTTTTAAGAGAAATTATTGTTGCGTGTCTCACACAAAACTTTTCTCCTTAGTATGTATTGAAAGATGTTTGCTTAAATTACTCTTTTGAGAGAATTTTTTTTTACATATTTCACATACAAAAGGTTTCTCACCAGTATGAAATAACAGATGCTTACTTAAACCATTCTTTTGAGAAAATTTCTTGTTGCATATTTCACACACAAAAGGTTTCTCACCAGTATGAATTCTCAGATGTGTGTTTAAATCAATCTTTTGAGAAAATTTCTTGTTGCATATTTCACAGACAAAAGGTTTCTCACCAGTATGAAATAACAGATGCTTGCTTAAATCACTCTTTTGAGAAAATTTCTTGCTGCATATTTCACACTCAAAAGGTTTCTCACCAGTATGAATTCTCAGATGTGTGTTTAAATGACTCTTTTGAGATAATTTCTTGTTGCATATTTCACAAACAAAAGGTTTTTCACCAGAATGAATTAAGAGATGTGTGCTTAAATGAGACACTCTGGAGAATTTCTTGTTGCATGTTTCACATACAAATTGTTTCTCGCCAGTATGAATTGACAGATGCCTCCTTAAACTACTCCTATCAGAGAATTTCTTGTTGCATGTCTCACAAACAAAAGGTTTCTCACCAGAATGAATTAATAGGTGTGTGCTTAAATAATCCTTTCGGGAGAATTTCTTGTTGCATATATCACACACAAAACGTTTCTCTCCAGTATGAATTAAGAGGTGTTTGCTTAAAGAATGTTTTCTTGAAAATTCTTTGTTACATACGTCACAAACAAACAGTTTCCCTTGCTGTGAATCAGAACTTACTTTTTCTAAATCCTCTTGCACTGAAATATTTTGTTGCATATTTTACGCTTTAAAGACAGTTTTGAGTGATGTGATGTGCGTCTACATTCATGGGTTTTTGCTTCTGCAATAAATAAAAGTAACAAAATCTATCACCTTTTAAGATTCATGAAAAAGAATTTTGCAAAAAATAAATTTATTATGAAATATTAAATTAATGTAGAAAACTGCACTAAATAGAATCCCAAATGCGCGATGCTTGCAGAACTAATGCGCCCAATCCACGAAAAAATGGACATGAGGATGAAAATTTAAATTTCTTTAAATATGATTGAATTTTTGCATATTAACTGTTAAGAGTGTACTATTTCATATTTTATCAAAAAAGAATTAAATTTTTGTCATTAACATACTTATTTTAATTAATAAAGGGACACTATGACTTTGTAAAATAGACTGCGGCAAAAATCTTTACATTTCATAGTCTCGTACAGCTGAACAAACATTCTGAAAATCTCGAAAATTGGATATATATGATCTGACAGCTATTATTGAGAGTTTTTGTCTGCAGAGAAGTGTTCTCTAATCTTCATTACAAATGGTAAGCATATTTAATTACTCTTAATTATTGTGTCACACGCGCAACAAAAAGTTACATTTATATCTCTGCAGAAAAATATTTTTGATTTAAAGTTATGAAACTTTACATCCAAAAATAGTTTATTAAGATACTATGAATTACAGATACAAAAGAAATTAATTAATATTTTAATTATAATTATTGAGCGTTGCGGGCGTGACATGTCCCTGTTGCGGGTGTGACATTTAATTAAAGTCACACCCGCAACGTCTTTTAAAATCGATTACAAAAGCATATTTGAACAAATTATATGTAAATTTATAAAAGAATAATATGCTGGAAAACATGTACTTGGCAGCTTTAACTATACCCTTTGATTTAATAGATGGAATTCTTTTTAATAAATAAAAATTTGCATCATCTGAGCATGTGACACTGTGTGCAGTTGATTTATTCAGTTTGGATTGATAAAATTGTTGCTTTACTGCAAGGAAATAATTTTATTAGTGATATATGATTAAGAAATTAATTTAAAAGGTAAGATTTTTATAGAAATTAAAAAAAAGAAAATTACGAAACATTATTTTAGCAATTTTCTTTAAATTTGTTATTTTTTTTTTTGTTTTTTATATACATTTTTTTTTATTTTGTTATTTGATAGTATTTATCTAATGTATATATTTTTAGTTTTTTAAAATAAGGTAACCAATATTGGGGGAAGATTTTTTTTCTCTTTTAATTGAAATTAAATAAAAAGTAGAAGTAAGAATAATAGAAACTGTTAAAATGTTTATTAAGTTAGCATAAAATGTATACAGTCAGATTGAAATTAACCAAAATTTAACATAATTAACTTTATGTAAGATTAGAAATTTCAAGGGATAACTATTAAAAATTTGTTATGCTTATATTTTTGGACTGGAAGTGCTATATTTATTCAGTTTACACACTAATTTCTTCTCTTTTGCAGAGAATGAAGAGTACAGAAATATCACGATATCATTGAAAAAAGATTAAGGAAAACCCTTTTAAATATGAAGCATATCTACAATAAGAGAAGGAAAGGGACAAAGCAAGGAGAGAAAAGAAGAGACTATTTTAAAAAAATCATGGTAAAGAATGGCAATCCTTTTGCATTTCGTCTCATGATAAAGGAGTTGTCGATGGGGTTGGTACAGTTGCCAAGAAAATGGTAACACTAGCAACGCTCTGCAACTATAAATTCAGCTTCAGATTTTGCCATGTGTGTAGAAAAAGTCCTAAAAAATATAAAAGAACTTTGCTGAATGTGAAATTTCAGAAGATATTGTGAAAATGCGTCATGAATGCTGGCACCAAGCACAATCGGAGCTCAACGTTCAATCGATACATCATGTTGCTTATTGACGTAGGAACAATTAATGTAGCAATAACTTCAGAAAATGATCACGAGAATTTTTTTGTTACCATATTTTGCCAAAAATATAATATCCAATGATAAGAGTGCAGTTGGAGCAATGTAGCAATAACTTCAGAAAATGATCACAAGAGAATTTTTTTGTTACCATATTTTGCCAAAAATATAATATCCAATGATAAGAGTGCAGTTGGAGATTTTGTAGAAGTTGATTTATTCTTCACATTAAAAAAAAGTGAAAACTTTGATGGACAAATAAGACAAATGAATGGGGATATTATAGAATAAGAGTATCGGAATAAAAATCAAGAAAATATGTATATTTGGCTCAGTCAGTTAGATGTATCCATACTTTGACAAGGATATAATATCCAACGATGAATATGCAGTTGGAGATTTTGTAGAAGTTGTTTTATTCTAGACATTAAAAAAGTGAAAACTTTGCTGGACAAATAAGACAAATGGATAGTGACGATATAGAATTAGAATATTTGAAAAAAATTTAAAAAAACGTGCATATTTGGCCCAGTCAGTCAGATGCATCCTAGGAAAAAAAGAGCATTTTTGTAAAAAAAAGCTACCACCACCACAAATTATAAATTCAAGATTGGAAATGAAATTTTTTTATATTTTCCTCTCTAGATATTATAATTGTAACATTGATTAATTCTTTAATTTAAAAAATCTGCCTTGAAAATATTTGTGTATGTCATTATTTTATTGGCTATACAAGTCACACCCGCAACAGGGCGTCACACCCGCAACGAAAATTTTGAATATTTTCCACAAAAGCAAGAATTGAGTAAGTAATTTAATTTTTTCATAGAATAATTATTTAAGCATTACTGTCTAATATATAAAAATATCAATTCACTCAGTTGTCACAATTCACAGAGTTTTGCATTTTTTCACTGAAAGATGAAAATGCATGTCCTCTTTATGTCACACCCGCAACAGGCGGAAATTATTTTTTTTTATAAATAAATGATACATCGGACAATTTTCAGATTTGGATAAATGTATATGTAAGTGGTCTACATTGAAATTCATACAAATTGAAACCAATGCTCAAAAATTTTTTTGCTGGTGACTGTTGTGTAAATGTCACACCCGCAACTTTGGATTGGGCGTATAACGGCATAACTGTATATCGCCCAGGCTTAGTGATGGTGTATATATTTTAGGGATTTGCAGATTTGAGGGAGTCTATTGTATTCATACACTACATGGCCATTGATGATCGTCCACTTGCGATTTTAGACATTTTGTTAAATATCTAGAAAAATACATGAGGAATTATCCTGAAACTCTAAAAGTGTAAATATAATAGTGCAAGTCATACATTTCCGTGAAGATTTTTTCCCCGAAACTCCATAGGGGACCGTCGATAAATTAAAAAAGAATGAATATATTTTGGATAACCCAGTCAAAACATATGTAGCAAAAGCTCTCAAACTGTAGATTATGATTAAGTGGCTTATTGTAATAAACCTGTTCATTGTTATGCAAATAGCATGTATACTCGTTAAATTAAGGTTTTTACAAAAATTTTCCCAAATTTTGCCAAGTTTTTTGCTTATAATTTGCAGAATTCTTAATATAAAGTAACATTCTTTTCTGAAAATATGACAAATAATATTGCACACAATACCCTGTAATTAGAATAAAGAGATAATCAAAACTGTATGATAAATGAGTAGGTTTATTAAATAATTTTTCATTGTGCATGCGTCAACGATATCAAAATTACATTGTCATATTGTGTTAGCTAAATGTATAGAGCAATTTTTGTGAAAGTCACAAAATCATAGCTTGAAAATTCTGAAAGTAATCGTTTATAGAATAAGCACAAAATCCGTTGTTCTCAAACTGAAGCCAAAAAATGAGGAGGTTTTATCCAAATGTAGTAGTACGTCTCGTATTGTGTATTCTACATTGACATTAATCAATGAATATATGGATACATTCCCTCTTGTTTTTGCTTCATTTTGGGAAGAAAGGTTTTTTAACTTAATCAATTGACGATTATTTTCAGGCTATGATTTTGCGACTTTCACAAAAGTTGCTCTATACATTTTGCTAACATATTAAGCAAATGAAATTTTGATATCGTTGACGCATGCGCAGTGAAAAGATATTTAGTAAACCTACTCATTTTGCATACAATTTTTATTTTTTAATTTTGATTACAGAGTATTATGTGCAATGTTGTTTGTCATTTTTTTTTAGAAAAGAATATTATTTTATTTTAAGAACTCTGCAAATTATAAGCAAAAATCTTGGAAAATTTTGGGACTGTCTTTATAAAAACCCTTATTTTTCTATGTGTATACATGCTATTGACATAAAAATGAACACAGTTTATTACAATAAGCCACTTAATCATGATAGACTCCTGTTAAGAACCCAGACTGTTTCTTAACTTTTTTTTTTTTTTTTAAGAAACATTTGAAAATATTCTTACAAGAGTAGCATTACCTACTGGCAATGTTTTAAGGTAAAATAAGTATTGGTATATTTTTTATTTTGTATTCTGAACTGAGACTTTAAAATATTCTGATAATTGTTTGTACATAAAATTACACAATCATATTATAACAGAATTTTTTTTAAAAATTATATTGATCTTTTGCCCTAATACAAATTTACTTATTTTTAAATAAGCACTATCTGCAACATTTTTATTTATTTATCATGAATGAAATCAACCTAAGGAATTTGATATTAGAAAAAAGTATCAGATTATATCATTAAATAATTTTCTGCAAGTTGTTGTCGATTTCTGCGAGTTTAAACTGCTTATTATACATTACTGCCATTGACATGCCGGAAACCACTTTCTGCAGGCCAAAACCCAGCCCTGACAAGATGAGGAAAAATATCACTCATATGGGATATTTTGTTCAAAAACAAATCAACCAATAAACATTTTAGTATCTTAGATAAAAATTATCAGAGCAGCAATGTTTCAAATAATTGTGTTGCATTTATAATTTTCATCTACAAGCAGCATAAAAATACCTGTTTCAGAGCAAGATTTTAAAATTCAGTCTGAAAGTAGCGATAAAGAATTGGTATAATCAATTTATTAAAATGACTTTAAAGCAACAAGAGAAACTGGCTGGTCTCAAATACCTTGTGGTAAAATTCCCTCATATTTCGAGGTCAGTAACTATTAATGACATTTCCACAGATAATTCCTTTGACAACACTGTTCCAATAGCATACAATTAATAAAAGCAGATATGGAAAAGAAAAGTGAACTAAAAATATTTAATTAGGAATCCTATAAACATCGCAAATGAATTCATTTTTCTATTTAATAATTAATTAAAAAATTAATTTACACTATTTTATATAATCAGTCATAACAAATTAGTGTAGTATACATGTATTACTTACCCCAAACATTTATAAAAGACAAATGTACTATAATATTACACTTAAAGAAAATACCTGATTATGAAATTGAATAGGCCCCATTGCAGGAGATTTATGAAGCTCAATTCTTTTAATTAAGTTTTACTAAAATCAAAAAGGTAATTCATAAAAATATGGAAATGTAAAGTTTGTTTCAAGTATAAAAATTTTATATTTGTTTTTCATTCCCTTCATAACTTCTATTAATATACTCTTGATTAGCATACTGCTTTATATTTTCAATTTTATTGCTAATTTCTTCAGCGGATAACTGTATAATCGTTTTAATCTCTTACAAGAAATATTTTCTTACTTTCTTTTTAGAGTGTATTATCGAGTGTTGAATATGTATTTTTAAAACAATGAAATTTCAATACTGTTCACACATCTCCCACAGATGACTTTAATTTTGCCCTATTTGAGTATATCTTTTATCTATATCTTTTTTCAGATAGAGGATTCTTTCTAAATGAGTGATTCCACGACTATTTCTATAATAGCATTTATAGACTTACATTTACCAAGTTTTCCAGATGGCAACAAACACTTTATATCGAAGTTCCTTTATATTCTTTTGCTAGTGATCAAAATTTCCCGGTAATGATTATTTACAGAAATAACACTCCCGAAAATGGTTATAATTTTGTAAAAAGGATTGTAAGAAACATCATTTTCGCAATGTAAATAGAATCCAAGATGTGGAGTAGGGTGTTTCACAAACCTATGGAAAAAAAAAAAAAAAAAATTTCTCGTACAGACCAGGACACCCCCTCATTTTTTTACAGTTGCCCATATTATTATTCTGACAAAGTTTTAATCTCCTATTGCAAATAAAAGATGGTGCTCAATGTACTGTCAAATTTTGACTTTTGGCGATATTTAAGCATTTGTAATTGAATTTACTAAAATTTGAAATAAAAGCCAATTTTTAAAAATACCTTTTATTTATATATTTACAAGATATTAAAGCCTATCAAAATAGTTCACATTGCTAGTTTTTTATATTTAAATTTTTGAAACAATATTAACAATTTGTTGTTGTTGTCTTGGTAGTGAAAGTCCTAATTTCTTCAATAACTTATAAAAGATACTGCCTATCCTCATCTTTGTTAAAAATTTGTTAAATTCTTGAATCAGCTGTACACCTCCCTCAGCAGTATCAATCACCACCCTTAGTTTTTTTACATAGTTTCTGCAATTTTTGTAATTGATAATATCATTCCTTTTTTCAGATGAAAGTTGTAGAAAATTATCTCTACTGTTTAAATGAGAAAAGAGTTCAACAACATTATTTTTTGTTGTTAAATCTTCAAGGCTTGAATCTTATTTCAATAACTTTGATTGTTGTCTTACATTTCATGAACATTTATGGTTGTTTATTAATGTAATAATTTTTGTCTTTTTCTTTTTTTGGTACTGTGTCTGAAAATAAGGCAAGACCAACAAATTCTGAAACGTACCACATTTGACTTTATAAGAATTTCCTTTTCTTTGTTCCTACTCCAATCTGAGAATCATTAATGACATATTTTCTAAGATCTTTTTATAATTTCAAGACAACTGCAAGAGCTTCATATGCAAGCGGAGCTTTTATCCAATCTTTGCTGAAGAGAGAAGCATTGAATTGCACAAATCGTTGGAGCTGCATCCCCCTCTCTTAGACAGAAAACTTCTAGTTGATTCCAGAAGAGAAATATATTGAAAGTGAAAGGAGTTTAGCCATCCATCGAGCATGATGAATAGCACCTGGGGCACTCCAATGGATTTTCTCAGGTGGATTTCTTGAAGTATCAGGTATCAACTCAGTCATCTCTTTATAACCATCTATGATGACCATAGAATAGATTTATCTACAGGTAAAAGAAAGGCAATAGTTGCATTTTAAAAATCTTTAGTGGATTCTTTCAATTCTATCCGCGAAAATTTGTTTGTTCAATTCCGTAACAAACATTCTTAATTCTGTTGAAGAGTGGGATTTCTGGAAAACTGGACAGTCCAAGACACAAGCTAAAAACCTTTGCCAAGAATAAGTCCCTTTGCCAAGAATGGTGCTTGTAGGCAAGCCAAAGTAATTCATGATTAATTTGTTTTATTCAAACGAATGCATGTTCTTTTTAGATAACCAGTGTTTACACTCATAGTATCAAAACATTCATTTTGAATGATTATCCCCTCTTGTGTAATAGGTTAAAAATAGAATTCACTATATTTTCTGTTGTTCAACCACACTACTAAACTTGTGCACACCAAGGAGTTTTTCAATAAAAGCTCCTAAAACTAATCAACATTTCTTAATCCAAAGCATTCAGATAAAATTATGCCATTTCAATAGAGGATAGTCTAGTTTGAAATCATGAATTGCTGCCTCAACATATTCTTTTATAGCTTTTTTTTTTGACAAGGTTTTATCTTGATCATTGTATGTTACTTCTTGAAGAAAGAGGAAGCGTACAAAGATCATGCCCCAGAGCTGATATAATTGGAACAATCAAAAGCAAAGCTTCACAATCAGATGTCTTGTTAAAATCTAAAGCACTAGTAACATGAGATGTGCACAGTTGTGTTTTAGAGAAATCTTGTTTTGTTGTAGGATTGTAAATAAGTTTTTTTCTTTATATTGGGAAAAAAATATCATAAACATCTAATTTGGAAGTGGGCTCTGTGTTTTCCGAATCAGTCACGGAATAAAAATCTGTGGATGAACTGTCCACACCTGTGACTTTTTCTTTTTTATCATTCTTCCTGTTTTCTTCCTTTTTAAGAATTCTCTTGTTTGTTTTTTTATAATTTCTCTACTTTCATTAGCCAAACACATTTTGTGTCTATTTTATTGATCTATAAAAATATCACATTATTCTTTTATTTTTATTAGAAACAGCTTGTAGCTTATAGAACTTTGCAATATCCATTGCTTGGAAATTGGTGGCTTCTTATGTCAGAAGTGCCGCAATGTTGCCAGATGCATTAAATAGAAAAACTGTTGCCAAATATTAAAATTAAACTTTATATTATCTACTAGGAATTATCAAAACTTAAAAAAGTCAGTTTTTGTTTAAAAATTATGTATTTTAAACATATATTCCCATGTTATTCTAAAACTATAAAATTGCGTAAAATTACCAAAAAGTGTCAAAATGAAGGGTCTTTGAGCACCATCTTCCTATAAGTGTAAATAGTTATAATTTTAGGAGTGAGATATTATGAGTAAATGTAAAAGTAGGGGGTGTCTTGATATTTATCTCGAAAAAAGTTTTTTTGAACCACCCTAATGTGGAGTCTACCTCTATCTAGGAAAGTGACTATTTTCATGCAAAAACTAGAATATTCTATAGAATATGTATGTATATTTTTATAGATTATTCTATAGACATTTCTATTGAACTTCTAGAATTATTTCAATATCTTTTGGTTAAACTAGCTTTTATAAAAATGAGCTATGATTTTATAGGATTATATAAGAAATTTTTTATAAGGGTTAGGTCACAAATAAAAATCTTAATAAAAACAAGATAAGAAGCACTAATCTTTTATGAAATTTATAGCATTGACTAAAAAAGTGTATGACTTCAGTCTATCTATATGTTTGCTGCCTGTCCATGCTGATACATGGCTAATTTCTGGCTTTTTTTTTAAATGAAAAAATTATAATTTGAATTGGAAATTGTATAAAAGAATGAAATTAAGTATATTTTAAATGACTATTTTGTTTAATGCAAGACACATTTTACTAAACAAACTTTCTGGTTAGAAATACAGTGTATCCCACACAAAAAAAGGCAACATGATTTTGTGCTGTAATCGGAGACAAAACAAACACATGAGAATGAAACAAATATATTAAGAAAGACTACCGTAAAATACCGTTAATCCGCACCCCCAAACGAAAAGAAAAATCGTACAATAATTAGGGGAGGGCGATTACACGGGATTTTTTCGTGATCGTTCAACAAAATTTACAGGAATGAATCATCATAAAATGAATGAATCGTTGTATGAATCATAAATATTTATACTTGAAAAAATTTGGTTTTTTTTCTTTTTTAAACGTAAATTCTGTCTAAAAAACGCAGAAAAAAGGAGAAATTAGTAAAAAAAAAATCCAAAACAAGCATGAAATCAATTAAAAAATCTTGAAAAAACGCGCATTTCATCAAAGATTCATGATTCGTTCATTTCAACATGATTGATCTCGCTCTCAATCGCCTTTGAGAATCGGGAGGGAGGGCGCTTTCTCGGGATTTTTTGAAAATTTCAAATTCTTTATAAAGTGGGGAGGGGGCGTTTGATCGGGAAGGGCGGATTAACGGTATTTTACGGTATATAGAAATGTATATTTACTAAGAATAATTTACTCCCTGTCCCACATGATCAGGTAACAAAAATGAATGCATAAAAAGAGGGGGTAGGGGAAAGGTGTTCTGCCAAAATAAAGCAACAACTGTTTATACCCTAATAGCATGTGCATGGTCACAGTGAGTCACATCACATCTGTGACCAAAATGCCACCACTCAGTGACGTCACATCACATCTGTGACCAAAATGCCACCACTCAGTGACGTCACATTGTAACTGAGATGTGACTTTCTTAAAAATCTTTAGAAATTTATAAATATCCTACAAAACATGTTATTTACTTTTAAAAACATGTTTCTGGCAATTTCAATATCGTCGCTTTTGTCACAGTTTCATCACAATGTTAATATCAAATTAGTCACAAATGACACATTTTTCACAAATTTGTCACATTGTGACCACTTTGTGAAACGTCACAAAAGAGCTCTAAAACGGCCATAACCACTTCACATTTTAGTCACTGTGACTTCACAATGACGTTGCAGTGACGTCACCATGCTTTATGGGTAGCAATTATGTCTGCCATGCTTACATATGACTGAATGTATTAACAACTTTTGCGATATCTAGTGATATAATTACTGTATGGATAAAAAATGAGGTATCCAGATATTCAAAATTAAACAAGCTTTTATTTATTATTTTAAAAAATCAACACTTTGGCAAATTTAAAAATAAACTGCCCCTTAACATAATGATGTTGCAGATATAATTGCAATTCAAGTGCTGGAATATGCCATCTGGTGGTGAAAAGGTGTTACTCCTTCTTCAGGATATTGCTGTGCAAGTGCATTGCATTACGTTCACTTTAAACAGTGTTGAATTCAATGGGCCCTCTTAGATGGGGGATAACCCCCCTTCCCCCGGAACAACAAAAGGCCCCCCCCACCCCCGCACAGAAAATTTGAAATTTTGTGTTTTCAATGGTCAAAAAGTACAATTTCCTCCCTGGAACTCTATAATGTTCCCCCCTCCCTCAGAGCCACAGAAATCTCACCCGGAGAAAAGTATCTGAATTCAACAGTGACTATAAATTTGTTAATAGTGATTATACTTTGGCACAATTTCAGATTTCCTGTGAGATTAGTGTTCATTCTTATATGACAAAGCAAAAGTTATCCGAACTTGTACATTTAAAACTTTGAAATACATTTACAATAAACAATTATATTCAAAGGCACTTTAGCATTAGTTAGAGAGACAATTTTAATGAATTCAGTTATATTAATGAAAATTACATATATTAAAATATATAATGGAGTTGATATTAAAAAAAGTGAAATTTTGTCCCTACATCTGAATCGAAAGTTTCATTGTTTACATCTGTAAATTATGTGTGGATTTTAGAGTTGCAGATATGAAAGAGTCTACTGTATTATCAAGAATTATCAAGGGAGTCTACTGTAGCAAGATTGTAGAATTTAATATGAAAGTTCTGAAAAAAGATTTGGAACAACAAATTTACTATAGTGACATACAAACATTACAAAAATAGATACATCTCAAATAATCAAAGTTAAAATTTCCTCATATTTCAAGATCAGCATTAAAATAATGACATTTTCAATGATAGTTTCTTTCGCAAAACTATCCTCATACATAGTCATTATTTAAATAAAGTGGATATGTAAAAGAAAATCACAGTATAAAATGTTAAATATAATATTAAACCCTTAAATTAACTCTACAAAGTAATACAGTAGAATCCCTCAAACCTACAACTCTATAAAATTCACACATAATTTATGGATGTAAACAATGAGTTTATGATGCAAACATTTAGTCCAAATATAGGGGCAAATTTTGACTTTTTTAGTTTTATATCAATTCCATCTATATTTTTATTTGTAATTTTTGTTAATACAGTAAAACCCCGATAATTTGGATTAATTGGGACCAGACCCAATCTGGATTATCGAAAATCCAGAGAATAAGAAAAAAATGAAAGTAAATAATACATACGTACAGAAAATCACCTTTATGTTTAACTTATTGATTATTTACAGACAGTAAAAATGTTTACTTTGCAATAAAAAAGTTTATTTTTTGCTGTGCCAGTTTTCTATACCTTTTGTGAGCCATATGATCACGCATCTGCTTGAGCATAAGTAGTTCGTTGGGTGTAGTTTAAATAAGAAAGCTTGAGGTATTCTTCCGAAAACATTTCAGAAAAAAGGTTTTTTTTAAAATTCAGAATACGATGATAAAACAAGTTTATGCTATGGAAATTAACCAAATCATTTCTCAATTGTTTGACCAAACCGATCCGGATTTGCGGGGTTCTACTGTTTTATCATGAACTATCACTGTTTTATCATGTTTTATCTGCGGGGTTCTTCATGTTTAATCATGAAGGAAGAATAAATTTATTTCTGAAAAAAAAAATCAAGATTTGCTGATATCATTTGTAATCACAGTCTTATCTAATATATTTATTTATTAAACAATTTTTTTCAGTCATTTTGTCTGACTAACCTGAATAAAACTTTTTTATTTTATGATTTTGAAGTGAATTAGTAATGTACCTTTATGAAGTTTCATTGAATATAATATAAGAAAAATGAATCTGATCTTTATAAGAAATATTTAATCATACATTATTGATTATTAAATTGTCCTTGGCATTTAATATTTTAATCATTTAAAAAAATCTAAATTTTTATTATTTTAGTTTGTCATTTATTCAAATATTTGGTACTACTTGGTTATCCCGTCACCAAATTTCGCCATATTATAGAAATTGCCAAATTACACATATTGACATACAGTCAACGTTCTATAATCCACAATTTTCCATAATTTGCACTACATTACAAATGTAAACAATGAAATAAACAGTTAAGAAAATTTACAAATTAGTGATCCAAAAACAATTTCTTAAAAGAAATAATAAAAAAAAAGATAAAAATCACAATAAAACATTTTATTTTTTAAATATTACTCATTTATTTTATCAACAGTAAAAAACAAATTGTATTGCAGAATCTATGTAATTATTTTTATTCCAATGCGCATAAATTATTTTAATAAATTACATTAAAAAGGCATTTTTTCAGATAGCCTATTAAATTAAATTTTAGATTTCATATTCTACTGATTATAGAATTAAAGCACCATCTAGGAATAATAAAATGACGCATAATCCATAATGCTCAATATTCTACAATATTCCATAATCCACACAATCTTTGCCCCCAACTTGCGTGGATTATATAACTTTGACTGTAATTTTTATTTTAAATAACGCAAAATGAATGTGACACCTACAATCAGCCATTATTGGTATTCAATCTTATAGTTTGGTGATAGTTTTTTGGTTGACAGGCTAACCAAGTATTGTAAATTAAATTAAATTATAGTTTTGATTGCATTATTAATTACATTGTAATTATTTTTAAAAGAATGTAAACAAAGCAATGATAAAAAATCTGCACAACCTCTGGTCTCAAGCATTGCAGATTTGAGGGAGTCTAGTGTATAAATAAATATAATAAATTAAATATGCCATTACAAAGAAAATAAAATGCTGTAGGTAGTAACATTGTTGATACAGTGCAGCCTCCTAGCATGAGAATAGACGAGTACCATTTTTCTAAATCCAGAAAAACTATAAAATATTTGTTTTTTAAATCAGTTCATCCACAGCATTTATTGGGAATGAATGGATCTAATATGATGAAGACAGTGGAATATCAGATTCTTGGTTTCGTAAATTGTTCTGATGTTTTATGTAATTTTTTATAAAATTTATGTAAGAACTTCATTAAGTCATAAATTACTTTAAAAATATTTACTTTCAACAGAACAGAATACAACCAAATTCAGTCTACATGTAACACAATGTTTTACATTTAACTGTTAATAAAAATTCAAACGAGTTTGCTGTCTCGAAATTTAAACATGAATATCATTCGCCTAACTAATTACAAATAAATAAATAAAAGTATCTGCTGTAAATAAAACATTTTAATAATGCTTTAAAAAACTCTGGACAGAATAAAAGTTGGGATACAAGAAATTTCATGTAGTCATATTATCAAACTGCAAGTTGCAGAATTTTAGATGAAGATTAACAAAAAGAAACTATCTTAGCAATAACTTATTTTAATAAAGAGGATCATATCAATAAGTACATTTTTTTTTAATTACCTGATAATATAGACAGGGCAAGACACAAGACGCCAATGCAAGAATGAATCGTGACTTTTTATATTACGATTCATTTAAAAGGATTCATTCATTGAATTGCTTCGATTAATTAAACTGATGCAATAACAATAATACTGGTACCCCCCCCCTTTTTAATCCCTTGTTTAATACTGATTATCAGACAATCATTAACAGAGATAAGTTTTACTGCAGAATCTATTTTAAATTTTTCTGAGTTATTTAAAGTTAAAGTTAAGTAAATATTATACACGAGGGCATATTAAAATGCTAGATTTGCAATTTTTTCAGTCGGCTTTTTCTTCTTTTTTCAATAAATAAATGCTTTGTTTTATTAATTAAAATTTTTCTGATTAAGTTTGTTTATTGATTGATTCATTATTCATGAATGAATTCTTCCTTCGTCATTCATTAATTTTTTATCAAACTGTCGCAAATCTGCAATGGAATTATGGCTACTTTTTTTTTTAATCCCTGGCTGTAATAATGATTACTAAACAGCCATTATAAAAGCTTTAGCAAGGAATCTTAGCAAAAATTTCATGAATTTCTAAAATCTAATTAATCCAATTTTTTAACGGAAGACTTAATTAAGTGATTTTTGTACTGAACCATTATTAATGAATGAGTTGCTTAACCATGATTCATTCTTTATATTGGCGCTTGTACCAAAATGGACAAAATGGCATAAGACGGATTGTAGCAGTGGATATTTAAAAAAAAAAAAAAAAATCAGTTTAATGATCCACCTTTTTTACTAAAATAAATTAATGGTAAGATCTGAATCTTTAGTTATTCTTCTACTGAAAAATCTAGAACTTGTGATTTGATCCTATGACACAAAATTTTATGTGTCATAACATTCATTTGCACTATCATTTGTAGACATTTTAAATATTCCGTACACTATTAAACGAATATTTTGCTAACCGAATGGTAATTATCAGACCGATTATTTTATTATTTTAGAATTTAAAGGTGTTTTAAAATTAATATTTATTTGATCTTTAAAACAGGTACTTTTATTTACTTTTTTTTTTCTTCTCAGATTAAAATACACTATAAGTAACTAACATACACTATAAAAACTATAAGTTTGGAAACATATTTTCTGACTGCCTATTCACTGATTCATTTACGCAAACTTTTCTTTTCAACAGTTGTAAATTTATTTATTATAAAAGCCATCTATTTATTTTATTATATAAATAGAAGTAACTTGAATATAAAAAACAACCATAATGTATGCAATTATAATAACAAAATTATATTACAAAAAACTATAATTTGGCAACATATTTTCTTGCAACCTATTCACTGTTTTTACACAAGCAGTTTTTTTTTTTTCTAGCATTTGTATAATTTCATTGTCATAATATCATTTACTTGTTTTATTATATGAAAAGAAGTAAATTGTGTATAAAAAACAATCGTAATGCATGCACAAACACATATATGTATACATATAAATGTGTAAATGTAAAATTATTATAATTATGTAAATATTTAGATGAAGAATTATTTAGAAATATTATTTTTATATAAATAAATATATAAACTCACATAAGCATTCATTTGATTTCTTTTCATAGTTCTTTGTATCATTTTTTGTATCTCAGTTTATAAAGCCCAGATTATGAGCGTAACAAATAGCTATTAAAAAAAAAAAAAAGTGAAGGCCTGAATTATTACCTCTTTTTTTTTTTTTTTTATCTATCAGTACAGATTTTTAGTATAAATTATTGACAAAGAATAATTTAATAAAATTTGTTTAGGAATATATTTTGCTGTATGTGATGAATTTTAAAATTAGCTACAATTATTTTGAATTATTTTATTACAATTTATAATTTCTTACAATGTATTATCTTTGAACAATATGATGTGAAATATGGGTACTTATGTGTTAATGCCACCGCAGCAGAAGTTGCGTTAATGTGGATATAACGAGCAATCTTGTTGTTTGAACGCACATGCATTTATCTTTTGGATTCCTTGTTGAATTGTAGTTGCTGATTTTTAAGGTCATTTTTCAGTGCGTTTCTTTTTCTGCTCATTTTCGGCGACATTTTTTTGCATGTGCAAACAAGATTTCTCTTTATTGGTGCATTAGTGCAACTTCTGCTACGGTGGCGTTAATACGTAAGTTCCGAAATATGTTAAAGTAATACTAATAATAAAGCCTTGATTCAGTAAAATATTTAACAGTGCTATATTTTTCCATTTATAACAGTAATTGTTATAGATTGTGCTTTATATGTAATTTATCAACACATTTTTTTTCCATTAAGTAGTATAAATTTATAATTAATACAAAATTTATATACTTTTGTTATTTTTATTTCTCCAAAGTAATTATATAGAAAAATATGTCTGACTTTTAATTTTAAAATTAACTTCAATAGTTTTCTGTGTTTTAGATATAGTTTTCATAAGTTTTTTATGATGCTATACTGAATGTTCTAAAATTCAACTGACAACTTAAAAAGGGTTCATAGAATCATCAAAAGGATGAAAAATCACTATCTAAGTTCTCATCAGGAGGGGGAGGGGGATGGTGATTGAGTGTCCAATATTTTTGAACTTGGGAAATTCTAGATCTTTGAAAGACCTTTTTTATTTAGGAAAAAAAAAGTAAAAGCTATACGATTTATTTTTGTTTTAGTGATTTGTCACTTTCAATTTTAAAATTAGCTGCAATAGTTTGCTGTGTTTAATATGTAGTTTTCATATGTTTTGAATCATGCTATACTCAGTGTTCTAAAATTCAACCAACTAATTGAAGAGGGTTGATAAAAATTATCAGAAGGTTGAAAAATCATCATGTGAATCGTCAGTAGGGGGGAGGGATGATGGTGGAGTCGCCAACATTTTGTGAGCTTGGAAAATTCTATTTTTTTTTTAAAGACCTTTTTTTAGGAGAAAAAATTAAAAGGCATATGATTTCTTTTTGTTTTGTTTTCTAACTCTAAACAAGTTAAATAATCAAAATATGAAAAGAAAGCAAGCATTCAGTCTATCATTGTGTTTATCAAATCTTTGAAAATATCATACATCAACTAGACCAGGGTTGGGTTTCTTCCAGAAGAAACCTATTTCTTCCAGGACAGTGGAAGAAACTGGAAAAAAACGGAAGAAACTGAAAGAAATAGAAAAACTGGAAGAAATGGAAGAAACCTAAACAAATGCTCAAAGTTAAAGTATATTAACTATATAAAAGAATTAAATTACATGAAATCTAAATTGGAAAATTTAATTATTAATTTTATTTATTTATTTATTTATTTTGCAAAGATAAGTTATTTTATTAATAACAAACTTCAGGTTCAGCAAACATTTTCAGGTGATGGATTTTTACTACTCTAGAGGTGGAGGGATTGTTTTTATTATTAATAATTATGCTATTTATGTAAAAAGAAAGAGAAAAAAAAACCCACATACAAATTGTTTATTTCTTGTATAAAAGAAATTTTTTTAAATATAAAAATGTCTTATTTTAAACTGTGCAACACAGTAAATAAATAAATTTGTAATTTTTTATACTAACAATTAGCATGAATATCTCAATGCTGTAGTGTTCTAAATATACCCATGGGTATGTCAAAATGCTTTTAAACTATCTTGAAATGTAGGACTTGGAAAAAAAATCTTCATTTTTGCATTCATCAAATTTAAGTTGAGAAACTGATTCCAGCATCCAATACGTTGTATGATATTTTCAAAATAGTGAACTAATTGCAATAAATATTTCAATCATGATGTAAACTAGAAACTATGATACATTGCAATTTACCTGAAACGTTTAATCAAACAACATATTAAAAGTGTCTTTTGTTTCATTTAAAACAATATTGAAAATAAACTAATTGAAAAAAAAAACACTACCTATGCACTTACAAGAAGCTTATTTTTTTTTTTTTTTTTTTTAAGATTCAGTATCAGCTATCAAGAAATGAGAAATTTATAAAACATTTTTTTTTTCTTATTGCTAAATAATTTTGTAATTGAACTTACAAATGTTAAGTTAATTCTTGTTGACTAAAAGAAAAGAACAATTTCACGTTAGATTTCTAAAAATAAAATTAAACATTCTGGTGAAAAGATATCATCATGTCACAAACAAAAATTGTGCAAAACAATTAATGAAATTTCTTCAAAATGGTAGCAATTAGATTAATTCCATTATTTCAAAGAAGCAATAGGTTTTATTTATTGATTATGTCTTTTATAATGCAATTTTCTCATTATAATTAAAAATAACTTTATTCAATAATGTGAACAGAAATGTCATCATGGTTTTAAAAAAAAGACGGCACTTTTCTTCATGGAGATTTACTGTTCAATACTTTTTCACTCAGACAATATTGAGTTTTAGACACAAGGCAAAATCCTTAACAGTGAGTAAAAAAAAAATGTCATATTAAAAGAAATTACAGTTTTCTTTTATAAAACTTTGATATTTTCATGACAAGTGTGTTTACAATACATGAATTTCTGAAATTTTTACTTATTTTTACTCATATTACAGGTATAAGTCAATAATTAATGTTTGCATTCCAAGTTGTAGCTGTGATTTCAAATTTGAAAATATATGAATAATCAATTGCACATTGAAATAGTTTTTAAATGGTAAATATGAGAACAGCATATGCAAATTTTGAGATGATGAAATGGATGTTGGATTTAGATTTCAAGGGGGGGGGGATTTGTGATTGTCTCAAAGTAAATAATTTTTTTTCTAATTTTTCATTTCATAATATTAACCGTATGAGACTCAATTGATAACTTTGTCATAAATACTATTTTTGATTATATGTTTCTATTTTATTTTATTTATTATAAAGTTTAATTTTTTCAATAATTCAAACAATTGAAAAGCTTTTGAAAATAGTACTTTTGTAACTTTAGCTAAAAATTCAATTCTTTTAAAAGACTTACATTTTAATCAATGTAACATGGACTTTATTTAAAAATTGTAGTTAATTCTTTAGGTTTATTATTAGTTAATATAATAGTTCCTTTAAAAAAAATCTTTCATAATTTAGATAGGTATTAAATCTTGAGTTTTAAGAGAAGATATGGAAGAGTAAATTACAAAATGTAATTTACATTTGTTTTTAAATTTTTAAAAAATTTAAAACAAACAAAAGTTTTGATATTTTTTATAAATTACTTTTTCAATTTCTGTTAAATTTAAAGTTATTAAACCTTCAGTAATGTCATTCAATTTCATGCATGTGTTTTATTTTAAGTGTATGTACACAGATGTTCTTTATAAATAAAAGGTAAGTAATGCATGGCAACAGAGCTAAGGTGTTATTGTTGGTTATTAAATAAAATAAATTTATTTGTAAAGTATAATTTCATAGATAAATGAATTCAATCTAGATTATATTTAATATTTTAGGTAGTTTTCATTGCAAAAAGTAAAAAGCTACATATTAAAGATGCCCTATTTAAAGCATTTCTGAAAAAATTTGGTATATTTTCATGACCTCCAGAACCCAAAACCATTTAATTAACTGATAAACTATTAACTGATTTAATTAACTTATTAATAACTGATTTGGATGAGATTAATTGTATCCGTGTTACATACAATTGTCTCCAGTCAGTTCATTGGCTAGCTTCTCTGCCATCTTGTTTAAAAATGGTGCCCATTGGAATTTTTTTAGTTTAAAAAGTGGTGCAAATAAATTAAAAAAAAAATTTTTTTTTGAGAATTTTAAAAAGATTCCAAAGCATATGTTGTTTTGTCTTTATCTTAAAAAATGGCTGAGATATACAAGTTTGAATTTCTAGCATTGCTGACATTTCGAGACAATCTGAATTTCGTCATGCTGTAATTCTTGTATTTTTAAATTGATTTGGATCGAATTTATTGTACGCATAATATATTATATAGTATATACTAATGTTTCAATTGAGCTTGTTACCAGCTTCTTTTGCCATCTTGTTTCAAAACGGCCATTGGTACAATGTATTGCCACACAATACTTCAATATTATTAACATCCGTTTGATTCGTATTTTTGCGAGGCTTGGCAACATTTGGCTAAGTATCACCAAATTTGACAATCAACCAAGAAATATTATAACCACGAAATATGAAAGCTACCTCCTTTTCCTGGTACTAGCCAAAAGGACTTTTTACTTTACTGTACAGTACAAACATTTATTATTTATGAATGAAGTGTTAGGAACAATTTAGTAGGAATTTATATACTAGAAAATTACTGTAGTTTTCTTTTTAATATCCACTTTAATTAAGTAATGTAATATCTAATTGAATAATGTGTATAAGGATAGTGTTTTGAAACGATTTAGTTATGAAAATGTCACAGTTCTACTAATGAGCTCGAGGTACAAGGAAATTTTAATGTAAGGTATTTGAGTCCTTCTTGTATTGTAATACAGTAGACTCCCTCAAATCCGCAAAGCTTGGGACCAGAGGTTTTGCTGATTTCTGGTCATTGTGTTGTTTACATTTTTTAAACAGTAATTTGAGCGTAATTAATAATGCAATGGAAACTATATTGAATGCTTACAATATAATAAAGTATTAAAATAAGTAATGAAGTAAAATAATTAAAATTTAGATAATTTTTAAAATGATTAAAACATTAAAAGCAAATGTCAAGTTATTAATCAATATAATGTAGGATTAAATATTCATTATAAAGATGAGATGTATTTTCCCTAAATTATTTTATGAAACTTGTCTCATAAAGGTACATTACTAATTCACATCAGGATCATAAAATAATGAAGCTGTATTTCAGGTTTAGCCAGACTTAATAACTAAAAAAGCTTGTTTAATACATAAATATATTTGGTGAGTTTGTGATTACCAATGATATCAGCAATGTCTTGATTTTTTCAAAAATAAATTATTCTTCCTTCATGGAAAAAGCAGGAATTCAATAACTTTAACAAAAATTACAAATTAATGGAATTGATATAAAACTAATAAAGTCAAATTTTCCACCTACATCTGAAATGAATGTTTCATTGTTTACATCCGTAAATTATGTGCGGATTTTAGAGAGTTGTGCATTTTAGGAGTGCGGATTTGAGAGAGTCTAGTATATTACAATGTCTTAAATTACTAGATTGATAATACAGTTTGAAGCATTATGGATCATTTTTAAAAAAAGCACAATTTTGTGTCTTATTATTCTAAAATTTATAATATTAAAAATCGGGAAAAATTTCAAACCCATAATTGTTCTTCATTTCATTTTTTTAATAATCAGAGTATTAAACTAAGTAATTTATATAAAAATAAACTATTGACTTTACAATGGGAATCATATTTGTCTCAAACCCAAACTTTGATTTTTAACATGTTATAATATCTAAATAATAATGGCTATTTTCATTGATTTGGGCAATTTTATTTTGAGAAAAATTATGAATTTTGTGTACTTATTATAATTCTGTCTGAAGATTGATTTTAATGTAAATTAATTAATTAAATAAGACTGTCTTACGTGTTTTGTGTCACTGGTCTAACAATTAATATTTTTCAATTTTAAATATTACTCTGATGATAAAAATTGAATGACCTGGCTTTTTTATGTTAGCAACACTGTTTGTAAACAAAATAGTAAAAAAACTAGCTGCCTTCATGTGATCGACTGCTTAAAAAGAGAAAACAATATTCCTAAATCAGCTGAGTTCCTTTATTATGTGTCACTAGTCTAACAAGTATTCTATAAAAACCAATAAGAGTTAAATCAGTTTAATAAAAATATTATAATAATACAGCAAATAAATCTGTGTTTAGCACCCTAAACCACAATGTTACAATTTTTAAATAAGGAATAAGAATTTATTTTTAAAGAAATGTCACTGGTCTAACAGTCACTGGCCTAACAATACATTTGTTAGGCTAGTGACAATTCCTGTTATGCCAATGACACGATTTTAAGCAATAAATAATTTCACGTAGAAAATTGTTTTCTAAAAGTTATAATATTATTATGTTTATTCACAACTTTAATAAATGGTGTCTTTGGATTAATACAAAAATGTTACATATCTAATGCAAAATGTTACTGGCCTAACACATGTCATTGGTCTGGCCTAATAGTTACTATTAAGTAATTAATGTATTTGTGTTAATGAGCCAGTTAAACTCAGCCATTGTGCTATTTGAGACAATTATCATTTTATTAAATATACTAAAATAATTTATGGAAAAATTATACTTTAAAATTTCAAAAATAAATTGCTGAAAATGTACCTTATTTTGAAAATGACCCTTAAACACCCGGTATATAAGGTCACTATTATTTATTTTAAACCGGTTTCTGAAATTTCATATAAAATTCTACAATCTTGCTCTTAAAAAGGAATTTTTATGCTGTTTCTAAAGAGACATACTTGACCCAACATTAATGCTAAATTTTATTCTTCTGATAATTTTTATTAAGCTTACGGAACATTTTCTTGACTGAATTGTTTTTGAGTAAAATGTTTATTTTTCCTTTCCATCTAAAGTTCTGTTTTTATTCTTGTTCTCTCTACAGACTATGTTCTAGGATGCTCTAGTTTAAATCTGTTTAATGTACTCTTCACACAATGTATAATGTTATTTGCCTTAATAAAGCAGAATATTTTTTGCTATAGTCATTTATGTTAGTTCAAAAAATTCTTAAATCTGGAGGAATTTTCACT